>JAVGWX010000008.1:86396097-86996097 GCA_036924085.1 Ariolimax columbianus | reverse complement strand
ATACGATTAACCTACTTCTTCGTCATTATCGTTTCAAATAAAATAATCATATACATTTTCATTCTCATACTTGCAGATCTTTCCCTGACTTCTCTCGCCATCACACAATTGTGATCACATCCGTATTGAAGAATGATATTACTCACTTGAAGTCGATAGACTTGTACTACAAGTTCCACTGTTAGCCCGACATAAGCATTTGTATTCGTGTCTGGATATAGCCTTTGTGGTACATGGGACATTTGAATCTGCAGTGACCTATTTGCTATCTCAAAACTGTCACTTGATCTTTCCATGAAATGGTGAGCCATCGTCTGCAATATTCAGACTACATGTGTTCTTTGTGCCATTGTGGTTATTTTGCCTTAATTAATTATTGTCTTTACTTCTTAAAATCGTGTCCTTTCTTTAGTTTCCGCCTTGCTTTCTTTCTTTCATTGAACAGTGAACTACTCCAATGCATGTTACTTCTTTGACTGTATAGTTGGTCTTCCCACATGCATGTGAAAGAATGTTTATTTCGGTGCAATTTAGAAGACTTCTGAGTAGTAAAACTGCACAGCCTTTACCTATTGCATCAGGTCAGCAAGGAGATATGTAGGTGAGAGTGGAGACCTCAAGAAGTAGATATGTAGGTGAGAGTTGAGACCTCACCAAGGAGATATGTATTTGAGAGTAGAGACCACAAGAAGTAGATATGTAGGTGAGAGTTGAGACCTCACCAAGGAGATATGCATGTGAGAGTGGAGACCACAAGAAGTAGATATGTATGTGAGAGTTGAGACCTCACCAAGGAGATATGCATGTGAGAGTGGAGACCTCATCAAGTAGATATGTAGGTGAGGAAAGAGATCTCATCAACAAGATTTGTAGCTGATGACGGAGATCGCATCAAGAACACGTTGATATGAGGATGGAGATTTCATCAAGGAGATTTCAAGGTGAGAATGGAGATCTCAGCAAGAAGAAGCATACATAAGAATGGAGATCTCATCACACGTCATCCCGAATCGCAATGTCTGTTTTTGCACTACCTTTACCTTTATTTAGTAAACGCAAACCAAAATGAATCAAGTATTTTGTATTGCAAAGAAAAAAAACTGAATTATACAAATCATATATACTTGGCAACAACACTCACAATTAATCGAGTATACTATATAATATAATATATATAGTATAATATATACTTGATAACAATCAAAACAATGAATCCAGTAATATGTTCTTCGTAAAATAAGTCTAAAAGTAACAAGAAAGGTAGGAGTATCAGTTCTCCCAGTGAAAGGATCTCATCTTTACAAAACAGACGAGCTTCGGGAATCGATGGACAGTTACTGGAGAAGGTATATAAAGTAATTCGTCAGGCTGGTACCCTGTCTGAAATGGAAGGAAAGAAGAATAGAGCTGCAACCTGCCAGGAATGTTCTAAGAGGTGGATAAAGAAAGTTGGACACTAGACTAGCCTCTCATCCTGTAGAACCTATAAGCCGCAAAAAAAAGAAAATATATAAACACGAAATGGTAGTAGAGGAGGGACTATGTCTAATCAGGTACAGAAGCGCTGACTACGATATGAATGCGGGAGTCGTTCTCTCAAGCTTCGATAACTTGTGCGTATTAACTGCCCTTGCCATAATTTCGTTTATGGTAATGGGTGATATGACGACGGAGTCTCGACGGGATCCGTGTTAGGGACACTGAATATGGTTTAAGGTGATAGTTCGAGTCGATCTAGAACCGCCTTCTATTTGATGTTACAATTCAATCGACGAGCTGGCAAACCAGAGACTGCAGAAATGTGAAATCACTCGGTGTTGGTGTAGGTAGCTAGTGGCGCCTCCCACATCGGAGCAGCAGTATGTGCATGCAGCGAGCGTCTGAAACCATCAATACCACCGCTACTTGTAAATTTGTTAGTGACACTCGGGTCCAATGGGTTTCCTCGAAGTTTAGTGACGTCGACCATTGAACTGAGCGGAATAGTCTAATGTTTAGCATTGTACTAGGAGTAGTGCACAAATAACCGTAGGATCGTGTATAAGCGAAACCGGTGCAGAAGATCTACCTGCCAATCAAATTGTACAATATTATAATAGAACAGTAGTTAACAATTAGAGGATCACCCTTTTCCTGTCTGACAACCCTCGCCCATCTTTCCCTCGCTGTCTGGAAGATACCGTCAAATTCGTGCATTGAAGAGCGAATGAAAAACGTGCAATTTAATTTTACTGGATAACGAATCAAAGAAAGCAGCTCTGTTTACATTGTAAGGTTCCAATAACGTTCGATTTGCAAATTATTAAACGTTCATTGTATATCTGCTAGCGACACCGCTTACATCCCTACGTGCTCGTGCTAAGATTCATGAAATAACAACGTGGGAAGCTAACGTATTAAAAACATTCGTGCAAGCCTCGAATGCACTGTGCGATTAAGGCACAACACACAGTACAATGCCATCAGCAATTGAGCATAAAAATCAACTGCTCTTCTGAGGGATGCAACAGATATCGATGTAAATGATTCTTTTCCCTTCGCCTTTCCAGATGTGTCCAGCCGCATACGACGTAGGCGAACTGCCCAGCGACACTGAGAGATGATCAAGAAGCAGACTATGATCAGTTACACAGTCCTACCAACAGACAAGCAAGCTCCACTGTCTCCAATGCGACGCTGTCCCAAACTGACTCGCTACAAACTGGTCGGTATTGTTACTGTGTTTACTTTCACCATCTTCATGATGGTCAACACTTTGATCAGAATGGACGAAGCTCAAATCAGGGACACCACCAAAGCATTTACTTTCTATTCCATTTCTTTATATCAATCCAACACAAACAACCACAACCTTGTGAGATATACAGAAGATGAACCAACATACAACATTATCAACACGGATACGGGTTACAGTGAATCTGGTAAGATTCTATACTATTTTTAAATCGCAATTTTATATATTTATATGTAAGTTAAAAGCATCATAAAACACAACACTGAAAGCATGTAGGAAGTAACAGTGAAATTTTTTTTTAGAGAGAAGCGCATGGTTTAGGGGTGGAAATCTAGTGCAAGCTGGGTTTGCAATCTCAACATAACGGTTTCGAAACCACTTGGTGTTCAATTTGACTGAGCATGTTCGACATTTTTCCAGGTATGACCACTTCTGCACGTACATAATACTTTCGCAAAACTACTGTACTGCAAAACTGACATAGTAAAACACACACACAATAAAACGTTACAATTTAGATGCACGCAGGCATCCATACACTGGCCAAAACGTCCTGGTATAATCTAAAAGACTATCGTCTAGTATAACACGAGCGTTCGCAGTAAATTCACAACAGCAAAACTAAATAATAAATAAAGGTTTATTTCGTCTTTCTTAAGTTCGTACGATAACTTGTCTTTGAGTGTAGGAATAAGGTGTTAATCTCTTTTGTCGAGTCTTTTCTAAGTGTGTGGTCGAAGCTTAGATCCGTGTTTCCTAACCGCCGGTCCACAGACATTTTCTGCCGGTTCGCGTAAAAGTTATTACAACTTTACTGCAGAGGTGAACCAAGTTGTATTAAAGTGTTGATTGTATATTCGACTACCGATTTGGTATGAGAAAACTATTTCAGCCATGCCAGTGATCAAAAGCAAACAGAGAATGGATGTCAATGCGGCTCTTCCTCTCTCACAAACAACGCTTTAGCCTCGGTTATCAAACATTTTAACAAAGAAGCAGAAACAGATTGAGCACAAACTTTAATTTAATGACATATTGAAAATAACATACCTCGGTCACTTCAAACGCCGCAGTGGCGTAGAAAGAACGATACTGGAGGGTATGGTACATCGCAACAGAATTAGAAGAAGACCGAGGACAAGATGGACAAGGGGCATTACAGAGGCTCTGGGATTGAGAGTGGCAGAGGCGGGAGAGTTGGTCAGCGATCGATTGTTTTATATATCTATTGTCATGAGAGCGACGTTCTGCAAAGGACACGCTACATGATGGTGATGATTTCTGTTTCAAAAGTTCAAGACGTTCTATTATTAGGATTTTCATTTACTGCTCGGTTTCTGGCATGGCATTCTGTAGTTATATTACAGATGGCCTTGGTTTCTGTCATGTCCATCTATAGTTTACCATGGTTTCTGGTTATTTCAAATAAATGTAACATTTTTCTTTTATAATATTAGATTTAAAACGGAACAACACAAAAACCTTTATAAATTAGGTTTATTTTTAAAAATTCTGTCTGATCGGTCTGCAAAAGAATTTACCTGTTTTCACCGGTGTGTATTTTAGGTGTAAAAAGGTTGGGAACACTGGAATAGATTGTAGATGCCACGTTTTTCATTTTACACGCATTTATTTTAGCATTCATGTCTTTGATTTTAGAGTCCATGTCATTGGCACTTTTTTGAAAGCTTGTTTGAGTTTGTTACCATTTGTGCTAGTTTACGGGTTCATTTTGGACTATCTTTAATGTTGTATTTTTCAGACATATGTGTATCATGCTCATTCTTGTTGTACTTAATGAGTTTGTCTTTGCTGATCGGACATATAACACATAATTACCACAGAGGACCTTGTGCAATTTTGTGTTATTTAATCAAATGTTTACTGTGTCCCTCTACTGCCAGGCAGGGCTAACATCGGATCTGGTGACCAGCGTACATATGACAGGTACATGAAGAAGCGGTTACCCTCAGCCATAGTTATTGGTGCTAGAAAAGCAGGGACCAGGGCACTTCTTCGCTTCATTAACCTTCACTCAGGCGTGGCGGCATCCAGACAGGAAACACATTTCTTTGACAGGTAAGTCCTGATTGCGTCAAGTAGCTATATTCCCTTCAGTAACAATGTACATCTATAGTTGGAGATCAGGGAGACAAAGCTGAAATGGTCACACATTTCAACAGCAAAATCGCCCGTAGAAAGAGCTGGCCGAGCTGTTTGGATGTCCGTCTTCTGACCAGCATCATACGCGTTCAAAACATCGGTAAGGTATTCATATTTTCTATCTGATGTAACATGTAAAATAAATATAGCCTGTGCAGTGCGCTGTACCTAGGCCATCGACTATTTTTCCTCAGTTCTTTAAACTTCCCGATAAATCTCAGCATGGGATAGAAACACAGTGCAGCTATTTGTTTTCAGGCATATTCCACATTGAATGAAGTCTGTAAAGAATGAGAAACGTGTGGAGTTTAAATAAGATATAATGGAAACATTTGAAGAGGAAGCCATGACAGTTGTAGTCTCATGTTCGGAACAGAAGAAGACGTCTGTAATTGGATTCAGGGGAAAGCAGCATGCCCAGTTCTTGTTCTCGTGTAAACATGGAGATAGCAATGGAGAAGCAGATTGACTACATCCAGACATTGTTGCTTTCCGAGTCGTATTTCTTAGATAGTGCTAACATGACCATGTAATGCTAATTCTGTAAGTAACGATATGCATTATACCTTGAAGTAATTAATCGATTATCTTTATAAGTATTGTACTTACTCGAATTCAATAGTTAGCTAGTTAGTTGCTCGTCACAAGGAATGATGGCAACATTAACAGATATAATAATGTAATTTGCGTTGTATTTGAATTATAGTGAGGAAGAAACGGCGCTTGTCATCGACCTCCCTTATTGGTCACGAGCCAGTGGCAAGACATAAGCAAAGACAACTGAAGGTAACTCAGGATGCATTCATTCTGGTCCCACATCCCGTGAGACTAGAGGTCGCATTAAGACTTGCGGGATTCCATGCCCTATGTTTCTGTTTATTGCTTTTGGAGGCAAGTGTCTGAGCTGTCGACCACAGCAACCCCCAGAAGACTGTGCAGTGTCTGTAGACAACAGGTTTCACATTCCAGTCGTGTAATTTCGTCACAATGTGACCAGCGGACGATTTGAATGCCCATTCTCCCCGAAGTCTGCCCCGAGCAGTCATGCTGGAGTTGGAGGGGGTCTGGGCTGTTGGATCTAAGGATGTCATTGACCATCTCTTTCTGGGAGGTTGGATCTAAGGATGTCATTGACCATCTCTTTCTGGGAGGTTGGATCTAAGGATGTCATTGACCATCTCTTTCCTGATCAGAAAGCCAGTACTGATTAGGGTTGATGGGTTCGCTAGTTGTTCCCGGCTGCAGCACCACACCGTCCGCCTCCGCCATCTGTTGTTTACCTGGACATTGACTGCCCCTTGAGACGTGCACTAATGATGATGCTGGATCGTGATTATTTCTCTAATCCCCAAGGTGATGTGCGTTGCACTGTGGTTTTTATTTTGCGCCTGTCGGCCTACTGCATCCGACTTCAGCATGCATTTATGTAATGGACTGCTTCCCCCTGCATTTTATAAGGGTTTGCTTCCCCGGGGTAACGGCCAGTGATGTGATGGGGATCGAACCCAGCACCTTCGGGTTGTAAGCCGTGCCGCTTAACCACTAGCCCACGCCGTCCCCTATGATATCTGCATGAGAACGGGTTGTGTAGAGGAAATGCAAGTAATATTGACAGAAAGACGACAGTTTTTTTTAGTTGACTAGTTCTCAGTGGCCTATATCAATGAATGTTTTAGTAGGTTTATAGTAAACACATTGGGGAATTAACCGTGTTTGACACGCTAACCGAAATGCACGGATTGTGATAGAAAAAACAAATCATATCAGAACAGAGAGACAAGTCTAAATAACTCCAAGTCTGGAACAATCGTTATAACAAACAAACCTTTGGATACTATTGATAGCTGTATAGTGATATGTAGATAGAATATTTTTTACAAGATGTAGGTTCCGAAAAATAAGTAAAGAGCACATATAAATCCCTAATAACAAGATAGATGTATTTTCAGGCAATAATGTCACCCGTAAGTTGGACAGGTAGTTTTTTGTTGTTGTCCATCACAAGTGTTGTTCAGCCGTGTGGACAGTCGTATCTCTTGCTGTGTCCGCTGAAATGGGTGACTTGCGCGGAGATTTGGATTAAAGTGAGGAAGAAACTGCGCCTTTTGTCAACCTCACTCACAGAGCCTAAGCTACTTTCTGCCAGTGGCAAGACATTCATCGAGACGACTGCAGATTTTGCCTCAGGGTTACCACCGAAGCCTTTCCGTAAACATGTAACCCGCAGGGTAGAAAGGTGGGAAGGCATCTAACGCAGTTTGTCGTGCCTTTTCGATAACCACAAGAGGTCGTATGGACAACACTCAGCGTGTGAGTGAGTCTGGCATTTCTCCCCAGCTGTATTCAGTTCATCATAGTAGCATCTAAAATTCCCACACGCCAAATTCGTGAAGGTGAACCGGCAGAACTAACACGTGAGATACGACACAGGTATAACTAGTTTAAGCGTAGCGCCATTCAGCCGGCGTCCATACCAGGATAAACGGATGGAAGAAATTCCAAAAAAAAAACGAAATAACAAGTCCAGACGGAAAACAACTCCACGTATCCGCGAACACAAGTGTAAGTCGTCGACTAGTGTGAATTCCAGGCAAATCCGTGGTCTGGCGGCATCCATAATGATCCAAAACAGTAGAGAAATGTAGACTCGCAGCCAGTTGGACAGCTACAAAATCAAAATAACATGTAGGAGATATTACAAAAAATAAATATTAAGAGACCACCATTAACATAAATTATCATGAGAAAAGGCAAGTTTCACTGGACACATCTGAGTAAGGAAGGACTGGAAAACCTTGAAACAACTGGACAAATTGTGAGCGAAAGAGGCAGATGCAAACTGAAAAAAAAAGATTTAGGATGGTATGATAAACACTTTTGAGAAGGTGGTTATAAAGAGCCAGCAGACACTACTAGTATAAGTATACCTCACACTAATGACCTCTTATGTAATAGGGTCAAACGATCGTTTAGCAATATTCACAAGCAGCGGCTTTGCCAAACGGTTTGGATTTCGATCTATGATTACGGGGACAATCATTGAATCCTTAGTAAGGGATAGGTTTTTTTCCTGTTGGAAGTAAATTGAAAGCCTTACCGGAACTGAGTGCCGCGACTGTAGAGGCAAGCTTCTTTTATTCTTCAGTCTTATAAATCCTCCCGGTTGACCTAGAGAAAGGTGTAATTTCCGCTGTGATAACTTGTTAGTTTGTGTATGGACCCTTCTAAATTGTGTGCTTCAGTCAGAAGGTCTGGTTAAGACATACCTCTCTTTCTTATTGCCCCTTCATTTTCTTATTCTTCCACACGCACTGTCATTGCCGCTGAATCTTTCTCCACTGCCTTCCAGGTAAACACATTGTTAGACCAAACTGTTTCTAACATGGTATTTATGACCACATACGGACATAGACCTGCACTTTGTGGCCGATTCTAGCTGACTCAGACCCAGACATGCCTTCCATATTTGTATAGCAGCAGTAGTAGATTACTGTTGCACTGCTATCAGGTTGGACAATCCGATTGTTAACTCGGCGTGCAACCCAGTCCGGAAGTAGTGCGCTGCATAAGCGGTCTAGACATGGTACAGATTATTCTTTGCATTGTAGACTCAAGTGCCCTTATACACTCAAATAAACCCATGGGCCTGCTATAGAAATATTTTAGCTTAATGAAGGTTGCACTCTATGGCACACAAATAAAACGGAGATAATCATTGAGCTGATAGCAATCATCACGAACAGCAGACAGTATGTCTTTATACAAGGGTTCCTATACATGCAGCTCAAGGATCAATGGTGGTCCGCCCCCAACGTGTCCTCTTGTGAGTCGCATCATAATGTGTGAGTTAGATAGAAAATATATAAATATCAAATGAAGGACATCATGCTACACAGAGCAACGTTTTGGGATCCATAGACAATATATAAATAGCAAATGAAGGACATTATGTAACACAGAGCAACGTTTTGTGATCCATAGACAATATATAAATAGCAAATGAAGGACATTATGTAACACAGAGCAACGTTTTGGGATCCATAGACAATATATAAATAGCAAATGAAGGACATTATGTAACACAGAGCAACGTTTTGGGATCCATAGACAATATATAAATAGCAAATGAAGGACATTATGTAACACAGAGCAACGTTTTGGGATCCATAGACAATATATAAATAGCAAATGAAGGACATTATGTAACACAGAGCAACGTTTTGGGATCCATAGACAATATATAAATAGCAAATGAAGGACATTATGTAACACAGAGCAACGTTTTGGGATCCATAGACAATATATAAATAGCAAATGAAGGACATTATGTAACACAGAGCAACGTTTTGGGATCCATAGACAATATATAAATAGCAAATGAAGGACATTATGTAACACAGAGCAACGTTTTGGGATCCATAGACAATATATAAATAGCAAATGAAGGACATTATGTAACACAGAGCAACGTTTTGGGATCCATAGACAATATATAAATAGCAAATGAAGGACATTATGTAACACAGAGCAACATTTTGTGATCCATAGACAATATATAAATAGCAAATGAAGGACATTATGTAACACAGAGCAACGTTTTGTGATCCATAGACAATATATAAATAGCAAATGGAGGACATTATGTAACACAGAGCAACGTTTTGTGATCCATAGACAATATATAAATAGCAAATGAAGGACATTATGTAACACAGAGCAACGTTTTGTGATCCATAGACAATATATAAATAGCAAAGGAAGGACATTATGTAACACAGAGCAACGTTTTGTGATCCATAGACAATATATAAATAGCAAATGAAGGACATTATGTAATACAGAGCAACGTTTTGTGATCCATAGACAATATATAAATAGCAAAGGAAGGACATTATGTAACACAGAGCAACGTTTTGTGATCCATAGACAATATATAAATAGCAAATGAAGGACATTATGTAACACAGAGCAACGTTTTGTGATCCATAGACAATATATAAATAGCAAAGGAAGGACATTATGTAATACAGAGCAACGTTTTGTGATCCATAGACAATATATAAATAGCAAATGAAGGACATTATGTAACACAGAGCAACGTTTTGGGATCCATAGACAATATATAAATAGCAAAGGAAGGACATTATGTAACACAGAGCAACGTTTTGGGATCAATAGACAATATATAAATAGCAAAGGAAGGACATTATGTAACACAGAGCAACGTTTTGGGATCCATAGACAATATATAAATAGCAAAGGAAGGACATTATGCTACACAAAACAACGTTTTGGGATCCATAGATAATATATAAATAGCAAAGAAAGGGAATTATGCTACATAGAACAACGTTTTGGGATCCATGGTACATCGACAACGTCGTCGAGTAACCCTTTTGTCATGGACATGTTTATGGACATTCTAAGATAGTTTTTGTTTTTTAAGTGCATCCCCGTTAACAACATCCATATTTTAACCACCTTTGAATAATCTATTATTTCAAGTATGCTCAACAATTGTTTACCCGTGATGATCAGATACTACGACGAAGGGCTGGACTGGTACAAGCAACAGATGCCATATTCCTACGAGGGACAGGTGACAATTGAAAAGACTCCCAACTACTTCGTGGACTGGCTGGTACCAGAACGGGTCTACAACTTCAGTTCATCCATCAAGCTTATCCTGATCGTACGGAACCCTATAGATCGAGCTGTGTCTGACTACGTTCAACTTAAGGTGAGAGTTTATGAGCTAGCGGTTGTGTCAGTGTAAGGCGTGTGGATGAGTAGTTAACAGTTGCGTAGTACTTATATAAAGAGTTACAACTTGTATACAAACCACGACAGGACTACACACAGGAAAACGCAGTAAACACTATCCAGAATCGAGACATCACACTATTGTTTAATTTGCATATCAACAACAAGAAACACAGTACATCTAAACTAAATAATCCTCTTACATATATATATATATATATATATATATATATATATATATATATATATATATATATATATATATATATATATATATATATATATGTTGAACTACATATGATGGTTTTAAGCACTAGTTTTTGATGTTTTCCTCAAATTACATAACCCAGCTCTTTCCGATACACTCCCCTTAATTGTACACTCAAAACATAATCACAAACTCGTCCTCACAATCGGATTACGTACTCAGTCGTTCTATGCATTCACATATAATTATATCACCTTTAATCAGGGGATCTGCACATTCACATACAGTCGGTTCAGATATGATAAGGCGATCTGTGCATTCATATATAATTAGATCGCGTTACTTATAGTTGGATCACGTACTCACTTGTGGTCACATATTCAGTCGTTCTGTGCATACACATACAATCAGAACACACATCGTTTCCAAAGTGTCCTGCACATACCACAGACATTCAGATCTCGTCCTTAGGCGATCTGTACATTTACATACTTTCAATTCACATACAATCAGGCGATTTGTGCATTCACAATTACTTAGATCACTTCACGTATTCACACGAATATGTACATTTATATGTAATTAGGTCACGAAATATTCACTAGGTGTCCTAGATGTACGACACACATTCGTATCGCTTACTGTTTACAGGGTGTCCAACATAAACACCCATATAGCGACTGGCCAAAACTCGAGAATGCTAATCCAGTCACCCTGCAAAATCACAGACTCCTGACAGCCTCTCAGTCAATCTCTTAGCCAGTCTCATCGAGTTCACCATTGCAGAGAATTTTATAGTCTCAAGCAACAATATGGCTGTCCAATGGTCTTCATTTGGTTTTCTGACTCAGCCATTACTCAAATTTGGAACTACTACCAGCTATATGTTATTGGATGACTATCCCAGAATCCCTGTCACTCTAAATGTCGTAGCCGGTCGTAGCGGCATGTGAATGTCACCAACTACTCCCCCCGCCCAACTACGCTAATTTGGAACGCCATAATGGTCAGTTATGAACACCCCCCCCCCCTTCCCCCCCCTCCCGCCCGTATCAGACTACGTCTTCATCTGGGGTAGTTGTCTCGCCGCGGCGACTCAATTTCAACCAGTGTTCGTAAAGCGATCTCAGTCTCGCCAGGCGGAGCGATAGCGCGGGCTTGCGGAAAACGCTCGCCTGCCTTTCCCCGTAGTGCGAATTGGGTGCGGTTTGTTGTAGTGGCTCCTCCACCGAGGTGCACTAGTCTGGTCCGTATCAGGAAACGTGGTCCGTCCGTGGTGATTTATCTAAGGCTTATAGCAGAGCTCGACAGTACGTCTCGCTGGTGGTCCGACTCTCGCAAAGAGCTTGTGACCGGCAAATGGAAAGCAGGAATCGTTGCCTCGAGGGCAGGCCGGCAGGCCAAATTGTCTCCAAGTCCCAGTGAAATTCATCGCCGAGGTCGTTGGGATCCGTTCTGCACAGAGCGCTGCCATCCCTCCTCGAGCGAGCCCGGTCGGTCGGTCGTCTGGTGCGTGTGGGAGGCCCCTGTCAGGCGGTCCTAGGTCGACGGAGTGAGGGACGGGTGGAACAAACCGTCCGTCCGTCCCGTCAGTCGGTCGGTCCCTGCGGCCGTCGTCCCAGCGAGGCCTTTTACAAAAACACACCCTTCCTCCGCCGACCGGTGTGTGCTGTACACAGTACGTCTCCGACAGATATCTGGTTGATCCTGCCAGTAGTCATATGCTTGTCTCAAAGATTAAGCCATGCATGTCTAAGTTCACACTGTCTCACGGTGAAACCGCGAATGGCTCATTAAATCAGTCGAGGTTCCTTAGATGACACGATCCTACTTGGATAACTGTGGCAATTCTAGAGCTAATACATGCTTACCAAGCTCCGACCCTCGCGGAAAGAGCGCTTTTATTAGTTCAAAACCGATCGTCGTTTCCCCTCGCGGGGTTGCGGCGTCCCCACTGGTGACTCTGGATAACTTTGTGCTGATCGCATGGCCTCATGTGCCGGCGACGCATCTTTCAAATGTCTGCCCTATCAAATGTCGATGGTACGTGACATGCCTACCATGTTTGTAACGGGTAACGGGGAATCAGGGTTCGATTCCGGAGAGGGAGCATGAGAAACGGCTACCACATCCAAGGAAGGCAGCAGGCGCGCAACTTACCCACTCCCGGCACGGGGAGGTAGTGACGAAAAATAACAATACGGGACTCTTTCGAGGCCCCGTAATTGGAATGAGTACACTTTAAACCCTTTAACGAGGATCTATTGGAGGGCAAGTCTGGTGCCAGCAGCCGCGGTAATTCCAGCTCCAATAGCGTATATTAAAGTTGTTGCAGTTAAAAAGCTCGTAGTTGGATCTCAGGCGCAGGCGGGCGGTCCGGCTCGCGCCGGTTCACTGCCCGTTGTCTCCTGCCCTACCGTCTGCCGGCTCTCTCCCACGGGTGCTCTTCGCTGAGCGTCCTGGGTGGCCGGCGCGTTTACTTTGAAAAAATTAGAGTGTTCAAAGCAGGCCTCGGCTGCCTGAATAATGGTGCATGGAATAATGGAATAGGACCTCGGTTCTATTTTGTTGGTTTTCGGAACTGGAGGTAATGATTAACAGGGACAAACGGGGGCATTCGTATTGCGGCGTTAGAGGTAAAATTCTTGGATCGCCGCAAGACGAGCTACTGCGAAAGCATTTGTCAAGAATGTTTTCATTAATCAAGAACGAAAGTCAGAGGCGCGAAGACGATCAGATACCGTCGTAGTTCTGACCATAAACGATGCCGACTAGCGATCCGCAGGAGTTGCTTCGAAGACTCTGCGCGCAGCTTCCGGGAAACCAACGTGTTTGGGTTCCGGGGGAAGTATGGTTGCAAAGCTGAAACTTAAAGGAATTGACGGAAGGGCACCACCAGGAGTGGAGCCTGCGGCTTAATTTGACTCAACACGGCCAACACTGAAATGATTGACATGCCGAGACCACTCTTCTGGGGTCTAATATGGAACTGGTGCTGGACTTAGACCCCCAGAAACCTGGGGTTATGCCCCCTGTGGCCCGGTTTTGCCTGCATCCAGTGTTTGATAATGGAATTGACGGAAGAGCACTATCAGGAGTGGAGCCTGAGACCTAAGTTAACTAAACACGCCAATACTGCAGAATGACTATCAAAAAGTACACCTTCGTGGGGTCTAATATAGAACATGTGCTGGAATTAGACCCTCGAAAATCTGGGACTACCCCCTAAGAAACTTGATTGTCTCGCTAAGGGAATTGACGGAAGGGCACCACCAGATGTGGAACCTGCGGCTTAATTTGACTGAACACGCCAATACTGTAGAACAACTGACAAACCGAGAGCAAAACCTGTTTGGGTCTAATAATGAACGTACGCTGGTGTTAGACTCACGGATGACAAGTCAGCTCTCAAACACTCAAATGAAAGAACGCTACGGAAATCGTGTTCAACTCCGCAGAAACCGCAGATTTCAAATACCTGGTCATTGACAAACAAAAGCCCTCAATAAATTCGTCTGACCAAATAGTGAACGGGTGCTGGAAATAGATCATCTGAAGACAGGTCAGTTTTACCCTACGAATGACAGGGCGTTGCTACGGAAAACCAGCTCAAATCGAGAGGAGCCGCAGACACTTTGGTTCACGTACCAGGCTGATAAGCCAAGGGCGCGAGGCTACCATGTGGGGGATTACGGCCGAACCCTTGTAAGCCGCAATCCCGCCCAAAATCTCAGCACCACTGCAATGGGAGGCTCCTACATGCTCGGGACCTAGGGCTTGCGCCCCAGCCCTATCAGGTAGAGCCACAGCAAGAGGTCCTTGCCGCCCGCCAATCAAAGCGGGCGGACAACTGCTTGATACTCACCCTAAACGGCGATGGGGTGCGAAAACACCAACCAAAGACTTAGTACCTGGTCGGGGTGTCGAAAACAGTAGAGCAGCCACCACACTGTGAACTGTCAAGACTCAACCACTGATCATGAGAGTTGTCCGCACACCAGGCGAACAACATCTCTGTGACATTACCAGGCTTGTCCCCTGGCTGAATGCACTCCGGCTACGATATCTACCTCTGTACGTTATCAGCCATATAACTATCATGCTGGACGCAGAAGAGATGCAGACCAGCGGACATTGCACACCTGCCCCACTGTGTCAACACCCTAGGTGGCGGGGAATGCTAGGCGTACCATCCCTGCATAGAAGCCAAGAAAATAAAGGGAAAAAGAGATACCCCACTCACATGCAAATGCTACGTTCCTGGCAGGACGTGACGATCCTGGGACATAGACACACTGGACTGCCTCTCTTCCGGGTAAACCAGTCCATCTCATATATCATCACATATCATCATTGCATCCTATAGACACGAGTAGTGAAGACTCGATAGTCTGGTAAGACAACTTCCATAAGAGAGAAAACTCTGATCGTAAACAACTGCTGCCTTGCAGATAGGCTGGGGACAGCCAAAGGCTAAGGACGGCATCCCTACAGAAACGCCTGTTGAAATCGGATGCACGGGGCCGCAAGCCTAACAAAACAGTGCAACGTAAATCACAGTATGATCGCAGTACAACCTATCCGAAAAACGTATGGCGCTCATCCTGCGGAGTCCCGCCAGGCAGCGATAGCGCCGGGCCTCACGCCTCGAAGGGGCCCACCCTTGACTACTGGTGGTCACCCACCCATGTGTCGTGAAGTCAAGGCACATGGCTATGGGGCAACGTCTATTGGCCAAAACCTCAAGACCCTCAAAATACTACAGTGGAATGCGGAGGGAGTGATTAACAAAAAACTTTCCCTAACACACCACCTGCATGAAGGTAAGATTGACGTGGCATGTATCCAGGAAACGCACCTCAACAATAACCATAAATTCTCAATCAGAGGATACCAGACCTTCCGTCTAGATAGAGAAGGCCACAACGGAGGGGTCTTGATACTGACCAAAAACAGCATACCGAGTAGCGCAGTACCTGTCAATCACACCGGACAAGCAGAAATTGTAGGAGTTGACATAATGGCCCAAGAGACGAAGCTCCGCATTTTCAATCTGTACGGACCACCAAACAGAGACCTATCGCTCTCGAGTATGGAGGTCAGAGACTCCAACTGCATAGTAGTTGGAGATTTCAACAGCCACTCGGAGAGATGGGGATACTCTGACACAGATAGCAGAGGTGACGAAGTGGAAGATTGGGAGATAGGTGCAAATCTCTCCCTAATCAATAGGCTGGAGGATAGCCATAGCTTCTATTCAAGAACATGGGATACCACCTCGACTCCAGATTTGGCCTTCTCCACACAGGACATACACTATAAAATAGACCGCCAGGTGCTAAACCACCTGGCAGGTAGCGACCACAGGCCGATCAGGCTAACCATTGACATGGAAGTAGGCCCACAGGAAACAAAACCGCTCCCACGTTGGAATTACAAACGAGCCGACTGGGACAGATTTGCAATCCTGACAGATGGGCTGTGTGAAACCATCAACACACGAAACACCAAAATGAAGCCCATGGTAGAGAGCCTAAGCAAGGCAATAATGCAAGCCGCCACTGAAACCATCCCAAGAGGAGCTAGGAGAAACTATAAGCCCTACTGGAATGATGAGTTACAGAAAGTGGAAGATGCAGTAACAAATGCTAGGAACATGGCAGAACGAGAAAAATCCATGGAGGCAAACATCGCCCTCAAAGCCGCCGCGGCGAAGTACAAACACACTCTCAAGCAAACAGCAAGAGAAAGCTGGAAAAATAAAACGGAAAGTCTAAACCTAGACAAAGAAGGGAACAAGCTATGGAAGCTAGTCAGAGCCATGAATGACGAAACCCCGTCAAATAAACAAATTTCTATCAAGCAGGGCGAGAACTTGATCACAGGTAAGAAAGCCGCAAACGCCTTTGTCGATCACTATGCCAGAGCAAACCACATCGAGGTTCCTGCAGAAAAGCATACAAACATTAGCGAAGAGCTAAAGGGACACGAAAACATAAATACGGCTCCCGAAGAGCACATGATGGCCAAACTTACAATGCGCGAAATGGAAGAGGCTATGAGAACACTAAAGAAAAGGAAATCCCCCGGAAAAGATGGGATAACAAACGAAATGCTGATGGGGCTGGGCCAAACAGCGAAGAGGAAACTACTGTCAGTCCTGAACCAAAGCTGGAAAAGGGGTATTGTACCCCAGGCATGGAAAGATGCAATACTGGTACCAGTACCAAAAACAGGAAAGGATAAAACAGATCCAAATGGATACAGGCCCATCAGCCTACTGAGCTGTGTCGGCAAGCTGATGGAACGGATGATGAACAACAAACTGATGTGGCATCTGGAAGAAAAACGAATACTAATTCCACAGCAAGCCGGCTTTAGACAGCACAGATCCACTGAGGACCAGGTCATCCTCATAGCCCAGGAGATAGAAGATGCCTACCAGGCACAGAAACACACAGTAGCTGTTTGGGTGGATCTGGAAAAGGCATTTGACAAAGTCTGGAAAGATGGACTTAGAGTCAAGCTAAGAAGAAGTGATGTTTGTGGGAAAATGTACAAGTGGATCAGCCACTACCTCAAACAAAGAACGGCCAGAGTCCAAGTACAAGGGCAGATGAGCAAAAAGGTGACACTCGAGCAGGGAGTACCCCAAGGGGGAGTACTGTCACCCACACTCTTCCTGGTATATATAAACGATATTACAGAGAATATACCAAGAAGAGTCCATAGCTCAATGTTTGCAGACGATCTGGCTATGTGGACCTCTGAAAAGAATCTCACCATAGCAAGAAATCGGATGCAGACGGCCCTAACATCGCTGGAAGAGTGGGCGAACTCATGGCTGGTCAAAATAAACGAGGAGAAAACCACGTGCACAATATTCTCGCTTTCATTAAAACCCCAAAGTACCAAATTAAGTCTAAATGGCAAAATCCTGCAGCCAAACGACAACCCAACCTATCTGGGAGTCACATTTGATCGGCGCATGACATGGAAAAGTCAGATTGAGAGAAACCGAATGAAAGCCAGAGAAAGAATGGCAATCATGAGGAAACTTGCTGGCACAAGCTGGGGAGCAGACGAAGGCATACTAAAGAAACTGTACACTGGAAGAGTGAGACCAGTTCTCGAGTATGGCATTGCGGCATGGACAACAGCAGCGAAGGCGAACTTCGATAAAGTTAACAAACTTCAAAACCAAGCCATGAGAATTATAACAGGTGGCATGAAGTCAACGCCAATTGTAGAACTTGAAAAGATTACAAAACTGCAATCCATGACCGATAGAAGAGACTGCAGAGCCCAGCTGCAGTCAGAGAAACTCCGAAGACTGACGGACCACCCAATGTACCAAAGACTAAACAATTTGGGAAATGGGAAACTAAAGCGGAGAAACTTTGCAGAAATAGCCAAAGCAAAGATGCACGAAGATCCCATAAACGCACTAACAACACCAAAACCCATCACTACTGTACGCAAACCTACTTGGAGGCAGGATATATTTCCAGAGGTGGTAGAAAATATACCAGGTATTGCAAACAAAAACTGCCAGACTGAAAAGGAAAGGAGAGATACTACCCTAAGCTTCATAACGAAAAGCTACCCAAGCATGGACTGGACCCATGCATACACCGACGGTTCTGTAACAAACACTACACCAAACGGAGGGGCAGGAGCATTCCTGAACCTACCAAATGGCAGCAAAATAACTCTGTCATTCGCTACTGGTAAGTACACAAGCAATTTCAGAGCAGAGACAGAGGCACTGAGGGCGGCAGTGAAAGAAATGGTGACACACGGTGAAAATGAGAGCCATATAGTCCTGCTGACAGATGCTCTCGCCGTAGTCACAGCGCTAAAAAGCCAGAAAAACACTGAGCTTAATGACTTAAGAGCAGCACTCTGCAAACTGTGCCAGCAGTCCGCACCAAAAAGGGTAGTGGTACAGTGGGTCCCGGCACACTGCAACATCCAAGGCAACGAGGAGGCAGACAGACTGGCAAAAGAAGGTGCAAGACTACCACAAACGGATACTAGTATGACGTACGAAGAGTCAAAACGGCTTATCAAAGCCAGATACATGACCAAATGGGAAACCGAACATACTGGTTACACCAAAAACGATGCCTATTACCAGTTGAACCGAAGAGAGCAGGTCGTTGTCTTCAGACTTCGCACTGGCCACAACAGACTGAGGTACCACCTATTCAACAAATTGAAGATAGGGAGTACCGACGAATGCCCGTGCGGTACTGGTAAAATGACCACTGAACATCTGCTGCAGAACTGCCCGACATACGAGGATCAGAGAGAGCAGATGTGGCCATTACCAGTGGAATTGCAAGACAAGCTCTATGGCAGTAGCGAGAGCCTCAGGATGACCGCCGCTTTTTTCGAAAAAATAATGGTTACTGTCTGACTGTGTACGCAGAAGAAGAAGAAGAAGACTACGTCTTCCAGCTAAACCCCTCGTTTCATTTGTTGACCTAGTGTCGGGACAGTGATTGATCTTGGCACGCATTCACGCAACCTTTGTTCCCAGAGTCGCATCCCAATCTCCCCTGCCCTAAACGCCCATGCTCCAGCTGGAACTGTCACACGGGGCCTGATTACGTTCAGCTTAAGGTAAGAGTTTATGACTCAGTGACGCCTGACTATCTTCAGTTAAAGGTAAGAGTTTATGACCTATCGATGTCTGACTACGTTCAGTTGGAAGTACGATCTTATGACCTAGGGATGTCTGACTACGTTCAGTTGGAAGTACGATCTTATGACCTAGGGATGTCTGACTACGTTCAGTTGGAAGTACGATCTTATGACCTAGGGATGTCTGACTACGCTCAGTTGGAAGTACGATCTTATGACCTAGGTATGTCTGACTTCGCTCAGTTGGAAGTACGATCTTATGACCTACGGATGTCTGACTACGCTCAGTTGAAAGTAATAGATTATGATCGAAAAGTAGAAGGGCCTTACAACGTTAAGTGAAAGGTAACGATTTATGACCTAGCATTGCCTGACTATGTTCAGTAGAATGCAAGAGATTATGATCCAGTGGTGCCTGACTACGTTCATCTTTAAGGTAGGAGTTACTAACGCAGCTGTCTGACTACGACTAGTTTATTAGAAGTATTGTGATCCAACTGTGCGACTGCGTTCAGTAGGGCACGGCCATATGTCACTGACTACGTTCAGCTGATTGTAAGAGGTTGTGACACAGCGGTGTCTACGTACTAATGAAGCAAAGTTGTTATTCCCAGCTGCCTGACTACGTTCAGATTATGGACATGATTATGATTCAGCTGTGTGACTTCGTTTAGTAAACTTTTATCTTCCTGCTGATTCTCACTACGTCCAGCATTAAGAAAACGGTTTAGGATCCAACGATATATTACAACGTTCTGTTGAAGACAAGAGCAGGGCTGGTGACCACATTATGTGAGGATGTGCCCCGCTGATAGTAACGATTTTAGACCCAGTTATATCCGACTACTTTCAGGTGAAGGTAAGGATATATTAGCAGCCATGGCCTACTAAATACAGTTCCAGTTCACGAGCAACTGTTAGCGACTAATTTCCGGCAGCATGTAAGAAGTGAACACAATTCGTTGTTTTTGCGTTTCAACAAGTTTGTGTTACTGCAAGTGTATGTTATAGAAAATGTGTATTTTGACAAGTTTGTATTTCAACAATTTGTGTTTCGACAAGTTTTGTTTCGACAAGTTTCTCTTTTACATATCTAGGCCGATGCTCAACCCTTTAGGCATGTTTAACAACATGTTTGGATGAGCCATAGTTTTTACGTTTCCTGGTATTCACTTGCTCAAAAGTGATATCACGTGATACAAATATTGACATCCACACACCTGCTAGAAGTAAAAGTGGGAAACCCCCAATGGCAAGACCTCAGCCAATGGCAGCCTACCCATTACCTGTAGGACACCACAGAGCCGCATCTTTCCAGGACTAGTCAGTCACAAGAAGAAAACCACCCACACATTTACTAATAATAGCCAAATGAAATTCCAAAAGAAAAATCAAGGAAGACAAAGAATCGTACTATCTTGGAGCTGAACAGATTGATGTTCTGAACAAGCGGAAAGCTTCCAGCTTTGCACATGTGCATGATTGAATACCAGGATTCCAGTATTCCTACAAATACTGACAGTTAAACTTCCGATACTGACGTGATTTCCGTAGTGCGGTAGATTTCATTACTCTTAGTTTCATGCTTGATGATATATAATTATATGTTCCCTTTATTCCGTTCTCGCCATCCAAAACCAAGCAGATTCTGGAATCGATATTTACGGCAAGGTAAACTATAATTAGACTCTATTTGTAACCGGGTAGAATAGAATGGGGCCATTGTAACCTTCCAAACATTTCGTAAATAGGAAAACAATAATTTTGCATGAGAATAGCAATTCAGCATGTTAAAACACTGCTATCGGAAACATCACTGGCAATGTTCTATAGCAACACTTCTAATGTTCGATAAAGCACTGTCAATGTTAGATAACAGCACCACTAATGTAAGATAACACAATCGATAATGTAAGATAACAGCACCACTAATGTAAGATAACACCATCGCTAATGTTAGATAACAGCACCACTAATGTAAGATAACACCATCGCCAATGTCAGATAACAGCACCACTAATGTAAGATAACACCACCACCATTGTAAGATAACACCACCATCAATGTAAGATAACACCACCACCAATGTTAGATAATACCACCACCAATGTAAGATAACACCACCACCAATGTAAGATAACACCACCACCAATGTAAGATAACACCACCACCAATGTTAGATAATACCACCACCAATGTAAGAAAACACCACCACCAATGTAAGATAACACCACCGCCAATGTAAAATAACACCACCGCCAATGTAAGATAACACCACCGCCAATGTTAGATAACACCACAACCAATGGTCGGTAACATTACTGCCAATGTTCGAAAACATGCTTCCTTTAGTGGTTGTCAAATGTCTGGCTGGTGACGAAACAATCTTCCTGTAGTTGTGGTTATATGCTTGGTTTGGAACGATACATGCTTCCTGTAGTGGTTGTTAAATGTCTGTCTTGGAACAAAATATGCTTCCTTCAGTGCTTGTCAACAGTCTGATTTGAAATCATACATGCTTCCTCTAATTGCCGTTATATGCTTGGTTTGGAACGATACATGATTCCTGTAGTGGTTGTCAAATGTCTGTCTTGGAACAAAATATGCTTCCTTTAGTGCTTGTCAAATGTCTGGCTTGAAACAATCCATGCTTCCTGTAATTGTGATTATTTGTGTGGTTTGAGATGATAAATGCTTCCTGTAGAAGTTTTCATGTGATTGGCTTCTAAACGACACGGAGACCCAACATGTTTAACTCGACAAGCAATACCTTAGCTACGAGGTTCTAGACCTGTCTAGTTAGTTGGACGACTTATGTTTAAAGAAGTCAGTATGCTGTCAGTTCTTATTGGAATTTGATCTTCTATCTGTTATAAAACTCTTATCATCATAGACGTCTCTGTCTTCGTAGACCATGCGCGTAGCACCCAGTGATTAGCCTCTCATGGCGCAAGCCTGAGCAGGGAATATGTTGACCCTGGGTTGCTCAAATTGCAGGATCTCCCTATCGGTCTCGCTGGTGTAATCCAAAGGCATGCAGAGCATGACAATTTGACACCAGCTGCTCAGCTGCAGGCGCTGCCGGAATGAGTTCGCAATGTTGAAACCATCCGCCTTAGGTGCTACCACTATGGGTTTTCTGTCTGGGTTTACTATCGTAGTCGTACCCTCTCCTGAGGTTTCCATAAGGCAGTGGAATCGTTGCCCGCAGATGCTAGTTACTCGAAACATCCGATGATACTCTCATCATACCAAGACTAGCCAGCACTCTATGGGACTTGTGGGTTTAAGATCAAAGTTCTTCCTCTCCTAGGCAAAATGCATGAACAGGCTAACGAGCTTCATCTACCTTCATCCGTGTTGTCGGCTAGCTAATATGTATTGTCTGTTACCTAATCTGTGATGTCGGTTAGCTAATCTGTATTGTCGGTTACCTAATCTGTGTTTTCGGTTAGCTAATATGTGTTGCATGTTACGCAATATGTGTTGTCGGTTAGCTAATATGTGGTGTCTGTTACCTAATATGTGTTGTCGGTTAGCTAATCTGTGTTGCATGTTACCTAATATGTGGTGTCTGTTACCTAATATGTGTTGTCGGTTAGCTAATCTGTGTTGCATGTTACCTAATATGTGTTGTCTGTTACCTAATCTGTGTTGTCTGTTACCTAATCTGTGTTGTCGGTTAGCTAATTGGTGTTGTCTGTTAGCTAATCTATGTTATCTGTTAGCTAATCTGTGTAATCTGTTAGCTAATCTGTGTTATCTGTTAGCTAATCTATGTTGTCGGTTAGCTAATCTGTGTTGTCGGTTAGCTAATCTGTGTTGTCGGTTAGCTAGTCTGTGTTGTCTATTAGCTAATCTGTGTTGTCGGTTAGCTAATCTGTGTTGTCGGTTAGTTAGTCTGTGTTGTCTATTAGCTAATCTGTGTTGTCGGTTAGCTAATCTGTGTTGTCGGTTAGCTAATCTGTGTTGTCGGCTAGCTAATCTGTGTTGTCGGTTAGCTAATCTGTGTTGTCGGCTAGCTAATCTGTGTTGTCGGCTAGCTAATCTGTTATGTCGGTTAGCTAATCTGTGTTGTCGGCTAGCTAATCTGTGTTGTCGGTTAGCTAATCTGCGTTGTCAGCTATCTAATCTGTGTTGTCGGTTAGCTAATCTGTGTTGTCGGTTAGCTAATATTTTTTTGCAAAAGATTCCCTTTATCAGTATGAGGTGGCCCTTCTCCACTTGATTGGTCTACATCTTCGCCTTCTCAGTATGTCAGGCATGTTCAGTCTTCATTTACCGATTCTACGCATCGTTGAATCTCAGCTGTGGTGAGCCAACTATTCATTTCCAGCCGGCCAACTGTCCATCGAATATTTCTTTAGGAATGCGACCATCTTTTATTCGACGAACATGACCACACCATCGAAGTCTTCGCTGTCGAAGGAGAGTGTACATACTTGGAAGACCGGTGCTAGAGTGGACTTCTGCATTTGTCACAATGTATTGCCATGTAATTCCAAGATTTATTTGATCTTGTTTGGCATAGGTTGTCCAAGTCTCGCTACCATTTAGAAATGTGCTGACGACACATGCATTGTACACCATGACCTTGGTTTTAATTTTTAGTTTACGGTTTTTCCGAACATGCGTTGTGAGGCGAGCTAATGTAGCAGCAGCTTTGCCAATGTGGTTGTCTAGTTCTGGGTCTAGGGAGGGCTTGTCGGTGATGAGGGATCCCAGTTATCTGAGGTCTATTTGTGGGTCTAGGGAGGGCTTGTCGATGATGAGGATCCCAGTTATATTAGGTCTATTTGTGGGTCTAGGGAGGGCTTGTCCATGATGAAGGCTCCCAGTTATCTGAGGTCTATTTGTTGGTCTAGGGAGGGCTTGTCAATGATGAGGGATCCCAGGCATGTGAGTTTATGTACATCTACCAGCTCATAATTATTGATGCTAAGAGTTGGCACGGCATCTACTTTATGTTTCATCGCATCTGTTTTGTTGAGACCTATTGTGAGACAGTCGTTGCAAGCCTGGGAGAATCGATCTATCAAGCGCTGAAGTTCTTGCAGGCTGTGGGTAATAATTTCCGTATCCTCAGCGTAAAGCAATATTCTAATGATGATCTACGTTTTGGCTTGAATTTTGCAGTCGACCATTAGCCCTATTTTGAAGGCAGATTCATTCACTTATGTTACCAAACGTACGTTTCAGTCACGGAGCATTCCCATCAGTGTCGGTATCATAACACAGTCATACTGGACACCATTTCGAATACCAAATGATTTTGATATGCTACCATCAAATTAAACTGTTTCTTTCATACATTCATTGCACAATATTATTAGCCATAGCAGTTTACTTGGGCAGTCTACTTTAGATAACAATTTGAAGAGTCCATTCCTGCTAACGATATGAAATGTCTTGGCCAGATCAATGAGTGCAGTATAATAGGCAAATGCTGCTCACCTGACTTTTCCTGAAGTTGTAGGAGAGAGAAAAATCGGTTGATCCACACTGTGACTTCATATACATACGCTCAGATAATAAATGTAGCCTTAGTAAGATTACTCTGGCGAAGACTGTGCCTGCAGCTTTAAGCAGAGAGGCACCTAATTAGTTATTTAAGTCACTTCTGTAAACTTTTGTTTTTTAAATGTTGCAATCAGTGTTAACTAGCTTTGAAAACTGTTAACTAGCTTTGACAACTGTTAACTAGCTTTACAACTGTTAACTAGCTTTGAAAACTGTTAACTAGCTTTGACACCTGTTAACTAGCTTTGACAACTGTTAACTAGGTTTGACAAGTGTTAACTAGCTTTGACAACTGTTAACTAGCTTTGACAACTGTTAACTAGCTTTGACAACTGTTAACTAGCTTTGACAACTGTTAACTAGCTTTGACAACTGTTAACTAGCTTTGAGAACTGTTAACTAGGTTTGACAACTGTTAACTAGCTTTGACAACTGTTAACTAGCTTTGAGAACTGTTAACTAGGTTTGACAACTGTTAACTAGCTTTGACAACTGTTAACTAGCTTTGAGAACTGTTAACTAGGTTTGACAACTGTTAACTAGCTTTGAGAACTGTTAACTAGGTTTGACAACTGTTAACTAGCTTTGACAACTGTTAACTAGGTTTGAGAACTGTTAACTAGCTTTGACAACTGTTAACTAGCCTTGACAATTGTTAACTAGCTTTTACAACTGTTAACTAGCTTTGACAACTGTTAACTAGCCTTGACAATTGTTAACTAGCTTTGACAACTGTTAACTAGCTTTCACAACTGTTAACTAGCTTTGACAACTGTTAACTAGCTTTGACAACTGTTAACTAGCTTTGACAACTGTTAACTAGCTTTGACAACTGTAACTAGCTTTCACAACTGTTAACTAGCTTTGACAACTGTTAACTAGCTTTGACAACTTTTAACTAGCTTTCACAACTGTTAACTTGCTTTGACAACTGTTAACTAGGTTTGACAACTGTTAACTAGCTTTGACAACTGTTAACTAGTGTTGACAACTGTTAACTAGCATTGACAATAATATGATGCACATCTGAAAAGTGGTAACAATTCCAGCTACACGTGCCTCCAGTTAACGGTCATTTTCGGCTTTAAAAAGAATCAAGACCTACTTACTCAATTCTCAGAGTGAAAATATACTACCTGCCATATCACTGATATCTATTGGGAATACACTGATTTCAAAATTGACAACAAAACCTTAGTTCTACGACGATGTCATTGATTTATTTGCCCAGAAAACCCGACGAATAGAACTTACATATAAGATGTAGGACATGGCTAACATTTTTAGTTCTAAACTTTGTTGTACAAGTTGCTCAAACTGTTTCAGCTTCCTGAAACTGGACTACATTCGTGATGGAACTCAAATGATAATATGGAAACCCCCGAACGTTGTGTAGGTAAATGAAATCTGATAAAAATGCTTTCAAGTCCAATAGTTTAAATGCCTGCTACGGTACTGATAGGTCTAACAACATCAGATGAGATATTAAACAAAATTCTTGATGAATCAGCTCAAAGAAACAAGTTGTGCTTCCCCAATCTCCATTGAGGTAAACCATAGCCATTATAATAATTAGTTTTGTTAAAACAATTATTATTTTGAATTGTGAGATATATATTATAGACACATTTGTAACATTTGTCTTTGGAATGTTTTACCTAAATATTATAAATAACAACAAACAACGGTATGGTACAATATATATGGGTGTTGTATTCCCTACAATTTCTTACAGTTCTGAGTAGGTCACCCCTCGCCACTGCATCATATACAGCTTCTGCAAGAGCGCTCACTTACAGCATTTGATCAAATTATGTGGAATCCAGTCGCTGCCGGGTGTTTTTTTCGGGGTCAAGCTGTAAACAGTGTTATTGAGATATTATATAGATAGTTTGATGTCCAGCTAGGCCATACTTGGATAGTTTTTGACAGTGTCTTGACATGTTAGAATGACCATAAAGTCATACGACTAGAGCTCAGAATAGTGCAAGATACATCATTCCATTTGCTTTCCTTTATCTATTATTTTCTCGCCAATGATGGATTTGAGTGGTACAGTTTTTCGACTTACAGGACCAATAGCTCTCTTTACTCGATTAAAAAATCCAGCTCTATTTAAGTGTTGCCAAGTAAGAAATCGTGTACTAGCACATAATAGAAACAAGAAACCTTATGGAACTCAAGGAAGCCTGACCTGATCTTTGGTGACACTAACAAACTTGAGCTGTCACTAAAAGTAGAGCAGTATGACCCAGCACAATCCCAATGGTTATATTGACCGTCTAGTCAAGAGGTCTTAAACTAGCTGTCCGTTTGCTTCATGCAGACAGCAAAGAAGTTTTCTACATCGTTCAACAAGTTGACGTTGTGTCTTGTGCAGAGAGGTTCGTACAATTTGGGCATGAATTTAGGTTATTTTTTGCTATATTAAAGGTCATGGAAATGATTCAACAACAATTAACAAGGCATGGTTTTGCTTATAAATAAGACATATATTTAATAGGAGTATACTATTCAAAACAAAATTTATAAAACTCGTTGAAAAACCCACAAAAAATAAGTATTCAGCGCAATGGATACCAATTACAGAAACGCAGAACACGTGTTTAAATTTGAATGGCCTACTTATTAAAACGGTGTCTGGTGAATGCCACGTTCTTGCACCTTCTTCAGATCAGAAGCAGTGCAGATTTTTCTCGTAGATATCGTGAAATGTTTTTTATTTAAAATTTCTTCTTTCATTTCTAGCTATTCTTGCATTACTTGTTATTAACGTCCATTATATCTGCATTTAAATTTACCACAAACTTTATACATTTCTGGAAATATGCATTCGAAATGTAAATCATCACAACATTGTGCTAAAATTGTATCAGTCAAAGCACTAAACTACTTCTCAATTTAGCTTATTTCCGGTATTTAAAAATAACAAATAAAATAACTTCTGCTAAATAGTTTTTTTTTCACAGTTCTACTTTGGTATTTGTATTTTTTGAAAATCGGGAAAATATTATTTCTCCTGGACTTGCAGTAAATGGGAGAAACTCAATTGCTGCACTACCAAAGGACATGTCCGTGTCTACGTGATTTCAATACTTTGGATACAATTCAAAGGCATTGATCTGGTGTGGGGGAACAGAGTTAATTACTTCAAATGACTGGAAAATGTAAAGTAAGGGTTTTATGAATGCTTTAATAAAACACATATACAATTTTATACAACATGCTCCATTTCAACGGTTTAGTAAGTCCTATTTTGGGCCGATTGCCGTGGAATTTGGTTCACACAAATTGCCACATGCCATATTTAAAGTAAACACAATCGTATGCCTCTATTTGAATAACCTGTTATACTATTTGTTTTTCAAGAGAGTTGTGAACATTAAAATTAAAGACAGTACATGTAATATTGTTTTCTATGAAAAACTATTTAAATGACAACAGTGATCTATACACTTCAAACGATGCCGAATCGAAGTGTCTATTCAGCAACTCAGCAATACTATTGTGACAGGATATTATAATTTTGAATCGATTTATACAACTACATGAAACATTCAAAAACATCACTGCTGGTAAAAATTAGTTGCAGCATTAGAATGATCTAATCAAACTGATATGACTACAAACCGCAGTAGCTCTTTGCAGTTTATGGTGTATGTTTGATTCAGAAGTTCTGATGGTAAATATTCGATACAGTAGTTCGTTCTGATGATGTATGCTCGATTAAGTTCTGAACCAATTGAATATGAAATATTCTGTTATCTCCTTGAGTTTATTGATAATTTTTAGAATTGATGCTTTCAACAATGGTTTGTATATACTTAAAAATTCCAAGTGTTGACTTAATGTGTATAGACTGCATTGATGTGCGTGTGATGAGGTTCCAAGCATGTTAGGGTCACAGTTATGGACTCTTCGGCTTTGGGACAAAAGCATTCCAAAAATCGAATTTACACTCGGTATGGTCTATCGCCATGCATTGCTTGTGCAGAGGTTAGAATGTGAATTGGAGGTTGTCATGAGCGATGTAATCATGATTGTCAATGGTATCACAGGCCATGTACTAAACTAGCCGATAAATGTTGATTTGTGCGAGGTTATTGAACCTGAAAACGCCAGCTACCTTTTCTATACAAAAATGAGGCGGCTTTCACTGAGAAATGTTCCGAATCGAGTGTTGGCTTTACAAAATTAACTATAAATCTTGCTGGTGGATTAAAAGAAAACAACATCTTCTCAAATAGGATGCGAACCGCAACTTGGCTTGCATTTCTCGTATATTTAGTTGATATTTTAGGGAAATTGGATTATTTAAACAGATAATTTCCGGAAAAAAACACCAGTGTGATGTGAACAAGAGAAAATATGTCAACATATTGTAATTACTGGACAATTGAATTTTAGAAATTCTGTACATTAACCAGAATGTGAAACAAAGTCCAGACAGCCGACTTTCCAAAAACAACAAATGTTTGGATAATTGTGAAGATCTCAGTCTTTGTGACATGATCGAGCCAATTACCGAACATCTTATCAGATTCAATCAGTGACTCTCTGAATACTTGATGTACCTTCCGTCATGTAGGTTGAATATCTCTTCAACAGTGAGCTTTCTGATGTGTCTAAAGAGCACGAGCGATTAGCAAAGGCACTTATTAAACATAGCTCTACTACCGTTGGGTCTAATAATGAACGTACGCTGGTATTAGACTCACGGAAGACAAGTCAGCTCTCTAACACTCTAATGAAAGAACGCTACGGAAATCGTGTTTAACTCCGCAGAAACCGCAGATTTCAAATACCTGGTCATTGACAAACAAAAGCCCTCAATAAATTCGTCTGGCCAAATAGTGAACGGGTGCTGGAAATAGACCATCTGAAGACAGGTCAGTTTTACCCTACTAATGACAGGGCGTTGCTACGGAAAATCTGCTCATATCGAGAGGAGCCGCAGACACTTTAGTTCACGTACCAGGCTGATAAGCCAATGGCGCGAGGCTACCATGTGGGGGATTACGGCCGAACCCTTGTAAGCCGCAATCCCGCCCAAAATCTCAGGACCACTGCAATGGGAGGCTCCTACATGTTCGGGACCTGGGGCTTGCGCCCCAGCCCTATCCGGTAGAGCCGCAGAAAGAGGTCTTTGCCGTCCGCCGATCAAAGCGGGCGGACAATTGCTTGATACTCACCTTATACGGCGATGGGGTGCGAAACCACCAACACAAGACTTAGTATCTGGTCGGGGTGTCGAAAACAGTGGAGCAGCCACCTCACTGTGAACTGTCGAGACTCAACCAATGACCATGAGATCTGTCTGCACACCAGGCGAACAACATCTCTGTGACATTACCAGGCTTGTCCTCTGGTTAAATGCACTTCGGCTACGATATCTACCTCTGTACGTTATCAGCCATATAACTATCATGCTGGACGCAGAAGAGATGCAGACCAGCGGACATTGAACACCTGCCCCACTGTGTCAACATCCCAGGTGGCGGGGAATGCTAGGCGTATCATCTCTGCATAGAAGCCAAGAAAATAAAGGGAGAAAGAGATACTCCACTCACATGCAAATGCTTCGTTTCTGGCAGGAAGTGACGATCCTGGGATACAGACACACTGGACTGCCATCTTCCGGGTAAACCAGTCCATCTCATATATCATCTCACATATCATCATTGCACCCTATAGACACGAGTAGTGACGACTCGATAGTCTGGTAAGACAACTTCCATAAGAGAGGCAACTCTGATCATAAACAACTGCTGCCTTGCAAATAGGCTGGGGACAGCCAAAGGCTAAGGAGAGCATCCCTACAGAAACGCCTGTTGAAATCGGATGCACGGGGCCGCAAGCCTAACAAAACAGTGCAACGTAAATCGCAGCATGATGACAGTACAACCGATTAGAAAAACGCATGGCGCGTTATTTTTTCGAAAAAAGCGGCGATCATCCCGAGGCTGTCGACACTGCCATAGAGCTTGTCTTGCAGTTCCACTGGTGATGGCCACATCTGCTCTCTCTGATCCTCGTATGTCGGGCAGTTCTGCAGTAGATGTTCAGCGGTCATTTTACCGGTACCGCATGGGCATTCGTCGGTACCACCTATCTTCAATTTGTTGAATAGGTGGTACCTCAGTCTATTGTGGCCAGTGCGAAGTCTGAAGACAACGACCTGCTCTCTCCTGTTCAACTGGCAATAGGCATCGTGTTTGGTGTAACCAGTATGTTCGGTTTCCCATTTGGTCATGTATCTGGCTTTGATAAGCCGTTTTGACTCTTCGTACGTCATACTAGTATCTGTTTGTGGTAGTCTTGCACCTTCTTTTGCCAGTCTGTCTGCCTCCTCGTTGCCTTGGATGTTGCAGTGTGATGGGACCCACTGTACCCCTATCCTTTTTGGTGCGGACTGCTGGCACAGTTTGCAGAGTGCTGCTCTTAAGTCATTAAGCTCAGTGTTTTTCTGGCTTTTTAGCGCTGTGACTACGGCAAGAGCATCTGTAAGCAGGACTATATGGCTTTCATTTTATTTATGTGTCACCATTTCTTCCACTGCCGCCCTCAGTGCCTCTGCCTCCACTCTGAAATTGCTTGTGTACTTACCAGTAGCGAATGACAGTGTTATTTGTCTTCCATTTGGTAGGTTCAGGAATGCTCCTGCCCCTCCGTTCTGTGTAGTGTTTGTTACAGAACCGTCGGTGTATGCATGTGTCCAGTCCATGCTTGGGTACTTATTCGATATAACGCTTAGGGTGGTATCTCTCCTTTCTTTTTCAGTATGGCCGTTTTTGTTTCCAATACCTGGTATATTTTCTACCACCTCTGGAAATATATCCTGCCTGCAGGTAGGTTTTCGTACAGTAGTGATGGATTTTGGTGTTGCTAGTGCGTTTATGGGATCTTCGTGCATCTTTGCTTTGGCTATTTCTGCAAAGTTTCTCCGCTTTAGTTTCCCATTTCCCAAATTGTTTAGTCTCTGGTACATTGGATGGTCCGTCAGTCTTCGGAGTTTCTCTGACTGCAGCTGGGCTCTGCAGTCTCTTCTATCGGTCATGGATTGCAATTTTGTAATCTTTTCAAGTTCTACAATTTGCGTTGACTTCATGCCACCTGTTATAATTCTCATGGCTTGGTTTTGAAGTTTGTTAACTTTATCGAAGTTCGCCTTCGCTGCGGTTGTCCATGCCGCAATGCCATACTCGAGAACTGGTCTCACTCTTCCAGTGTACAGTTTCTTTAGTATGCCTTCGTCTGCTCCCCAGCTTGTGCCAGCAAGTTTCCTCATGATCGCCATTCTTTCTCTTGCTTTCATTCGGTTTCTCTCAATCTGACTTTTCCATGTCATGCGCCGATCAAATGTGACTCCCAGATAGGTTGGGTTGTCGTTTGGCTGCAGGATTTTGCCATTCAGACTTAATTTGGTACTTTGGGGTTTTAATGAGAGCGAGAATATTGTGCACGTGGTTTTCTCCTCGTTTATTTTGACCAGCCATGAGTTCGCCCACTCTTTCAGCGATGTTAGGGCCTGCTGCATCCGATTTCTTGCTATGGTGAGATTCTTTTCAGAGATCCACATAGCCAGATCTTCTGCAAACATTGAGCTATGGACTCTTCTTGGTATATTCTCGGTAATGTCGTTTATATACACCAGGAAGAGTGTGGGTGACAGTACTCCCCCTTGGGGTACTCCCTGCTCGAGTGTCACCTTTTTGCTCATCTGCCCTTGTACTTGGACTCTGGCCGTTCTGTTTTTGAGGTAGTGGTTGATCCACTAGTACATTTTCCCACAGACATCACTTCTTCTTAGCTTGAATCTAAGTCTATCTTTCCAGACTTTGTCAAATGCCTTTTCCAGGTCAACCCAGACCGCTACTGTGTGTTTCTGTGCTTGGTAGGCATCTTCTATTTCCTGGGCTATGAGGATGACCTGGTCCTCAGTGGATCTGTGCTGTCTAAAACCGGCTTGCTGTGGAATTAGTATTCGTTTTTCTTCGGGGTGGGGTTTTGAAGTTGCCTTATTGTGGTTGGGTTTGGGGTGGGGGAGGGTTGTAGATACATTATAACAGAAATATATTTTGTGTAATACTCGAAAACGTTACCCACCCACTGACGTATGTTGACCTTAATCTGGCGTCGCGTATATTGCAATGTAGATAACTGTTAAATTTGAATCGCCCAAAAACATCTCAATGAACCTGTATAAATATTTCTCTAGGGTTGTTGAACATGCGGGTCTTCATCTTTGTGTTACCAGCCCGGAGAAGAAAACAGTGGACTGGTTGTGAATAATCTCAGCTGTTCTCACCATGAGTCCAAGATTAGGAAGGTCCATCTTCAATTAGGAAAGTAGGAATGAAGAGGAAGGTTACATATTTTTCACATAGATGTTATTAAACGTGAAATGTATAGAATGTTTAATTCTAAAGAAATGGTTGCACTAAAGAAACTAAGAGCGTGGATGCAAAAAAGAACACCGGTATTGTTGTCTCAGAATCTACACTATAGAAAACGGAAAGGTCTGAAGGCTTCACCTTTCTAAAACCTACATTAGGAAAAACAAATCATTTGTGATCAATTATATTTAGAAGTTTTCAGAAGCAACTATTATCGTGAACAAAGAGAAATGCATCAAGAATGATATTGTCAATACAGATAAAACATGACATATCACATACGAGAAATTAAATAGCAGTCAATTGATTGAAAGGTGAAAAAAGTTACTAGGTAGCAAAGTACAACGAGGAAAATAGTCCACGTGCTGGCTGCAGACATAATTTATTATTGAAGAATGCAACTCATTTTAGTTTCAAAATCAACAAAATAATATGGGCTATCAGACAGAGATGAGAGGCCATATATTTAAAGTGTGGGTTGAGAAAACTGTTTTTAACCGTCCCTAGATAACACGCTTGCCTTATAATTGACATTGTGTCATTCTACAATAAAGGTGCACAAGAAATTACATCGCCATCAAGAACGAAAGGTGAAATAAAGGTGAGGCTAACAAAGGAACTCATTCAGTTTCGAATAATATATATCAAACCTCAATGGCTGTCCATTGTAAATGAAGCACACGGGACACATTCATTTAATATTGACAAGATAATCCAGGAACATGGTTACACGATCCTGAGAATGTCATTTCGCTTTCATAGTTGAACTCAAACGAGCTAATGTAGACGCAAGTTTAAAGCACAAGTGACAGTTTAGAACACAAATTTTGAATTTAACGATGTAAAAAAACAAACAACCTTATCTATGCAGGTATATCATAAAATAAACAAATCGTACTGCACTAAGGGGGTAACAAGGTCTGGGCTAGACGTCCCGCTCGTTAAAGGAAAGTGAATCGTCTGATAAAGCACCTCCTTTCTAGGCTTAGAGATCGCCGCTGGATTCACTGTTCGGATTTCCATGCAGTAGTTTCTATGCCAATGGCCTCTACTACATTACTGTGTCTTCAGCATAACCTTCATGAAGGCTCCCTGTTTCTTACATAGCCTGCTGTGGGGCACGACCGAGTACCCGGCGGTATAACTGTGCGGGCAGATTGGGCTCATAAGCCTTGGTTGGCAGTCAGTCTAAAAGAAGGTAAACACTGACGCTAAACCGGGGTAGACGAAGCTCGTTAACCTGTTCAGGCTGTTCGCCTAGAAGAGGTGAAACTCTGATTTTAAACCCACAAGTCCCAGGGAGTGCTGGCTTGTCTTGGAATGATGAGAGTATCATCGGGTGTCTCGAGTAACTAGCATCTGCGGGAAACGACTGCCTTGTGAAAACCTCAATAGAGGGTAGGGCGACGCAAGTAAACCCATACAGAGAATCCGTAGTGGTCGCACCTAGGGCGGATGGTTTCAAAATTGCAAACTCATTCTGGCTGCTCCTGCAGCTGAGCTGGTGCCAAATTGTATTCCTTTAGATTACAGTAGTGAGGCCAAATTTGCATTCCTTGGATTGCACCAGTACGGCCGTGAAGGGGATACTGCAGGTTGGGCAGCCCAGGACCTCCATATTCAGCACCTAGGTTTGCTCCCTGAGAGGTTACTCACAGGGCGCCACGCGCATGGTCTTCAATCACTTAGACCCATATGACTGCATTAAATGAGATGACCATCTATTTAAAGATAAAGATGCGTATTGGAAGAATTATAGTTTGCGATTCGTTCTTTCAAGTACGTTCATCAAACTCACAGTCATCAACCTCTTAGACTCAAGTGACTCATAATAGGATGAGTACAAACTCTTTGTATATGTCATTTCAACAAAAACTAATGTCAATTATTTCATATTCATACTCGTCGGAATGTCACTTTATAATATTAAATGACAAAAAAGAAAAAAAGGAAATGACAGGAACAATACAACAGACACACATACCGTACGCGCTTAACTTTCTTAACCATTCGCTTCGAACATTAATTACAGACAAGATAATATCAGAGCATCTTATTTGGAACTGGCTGTATAGACCTGCCCATATGGTAATTGCAAATATGTTTATGGTTCAAAATTGTTTGGCTATTTGTAAAATTAGAGTAAAGTATCTTTTGGAGGAATAAACTATTTTCGTCGCAGAAAAGATGAAAGAAACCATCCGCTTTGATAAAATGGTATGGAACATATAAGACCACATTCTTCTTCTTCTGCGTACACAGTCAGACAGTAACCATTATTTTCTCGAAAAAAGCGGCGGTCATCCTGAGACTCTCGCCACTACCATAGAGCTTGTCTTGCAGTTCCACTGGCAATGGCCACATCTGCTCTCTCTGATCCTCGTATGTCGGGCAGTTCTGCAGCAGATGTTCAGTGGTCATTTTACCAGTACCGCACGGGCATTCGTCGGTACACCCTATCTTCAATTTGTTGAAGAGGTGGTACCTCAGTCTGTTGTGGCCAGTGCGAAGTCTGAAGACAACGACCTGCTCTCTTCGGTTCAACTGGTAATAGGCATCGTTTTTGGTGTAACCAGTATGTTCGGTTTCCCATTTGGACATGTACCTGGCTTTGATAAGCCGTTTTGACTCTTCGTACGTCATACTGGTATCTATTTGTGGTAGCCTTGCACCTTCTTTTGCCAGTCTGTCTGCCTCCTCGTTGCCTTGGATGTTGCAGTGTGACGGAACCCACTGTACCACTACCCTTTTTGGTGCGGACTGTTGGCACAGTTTGCAGAGTGCTGCTCTTAAGTCATTAAGCTCAGTGTTTTTCTGGCTTTTTAGCGCTGTGACTACTTCGAGAGCATCTGTCAGCAGGACTATATGGCTCTCATTTTCACTGTGTGTTACCATTTCTTCCACTGCCGCCCTCAGTGCCTCTGCCTCTGCTCTGAAATTGCTCGTGTACTTACCAGTAGCGAATGACAGTGTTATTTTTCTGCCATTTGGTAGGTTCAGGAATGCTCCTGCCCCTCCGTTCTGTGTAGTGTTTGTTACAGAACCGTCGGTGTATGCATGGGTCCAGTCCATGCTTGGGTAGCTTTTCGTTATGAAGCTTAAGGTAGTGTCTCTCCTTTCTTTTTCGGTCTGGCAGTTTTTGTTTGCAATACCTGGTATATTTTCTACCACCTCTGGAAATATATCCTGCCTCCAAGTAGGTTTTCGTACAGTAGTGATGGGTTTTGGTGTTGTTAGTGCGTTTATGGGATCTTCGTGCATCTTTGCTTTGGCTATTTCTGCAAAGTTTCTCCGCTTTAGTTTCCCAGTTCCCAAATTGTTTAGCCTCTGGTACATTGGATGGTCCGTCAGTCTTCGGAGTTTCTCTGACTGCAGCTGGGCTCTGCAGTCTCTTCTGTCGGTCATGGATTGCAGTTTTGTAATCTTTTCAAGTTCTACAATTGGCGTTGACTTCATTCCACCAGTTATGATTCTCATAGCTTGGTTTTGAAGTTTGTTAACTTTATCGAAGTTCGCCTTCGCTGCTGTTGTCCATGCCGCGATGCCATACTCGAGAACTGGTCTCACTCTTCCAGTGTACAGTTTCTTTAGTATGCCTTCGTCTGCTCCCCAGCTTGTGCCAGCAAGTTTCCTCATGATCGCCATTCTTTCTCTGGCTTTCATTCGGTTTCTCTCAATCTGACTTTTCCATGTCATGCGCCGATCAAATGTGACTCCCAGATAGGTTGGGTTGTCGTTTGGCTGCAGGATTTTGCCATTTAGGCTTAATTTGGTACTTTGGGGTTTTAATGAGAGCGAGAATATTGTGCACGTGGTTTTCTCCTCGTTTATTTTGACCAGCCATGAGTTCGCCCACTCTTCCAGCGATGTTAGGGCCGTTTGCATCCGATTTCTTGCTATGGTGAGATTCTTTTCAGAGGTCCACATAGCCAGATCGTCTGCAAACATTGAGCTATGGACTCTTCTTGGTATATTCTCTGTAATATCGTTTATATATACCAGGAAGAGTGTGGGTGACAGTACTCCCCCTTGGGGTACTCCCTGCTCGAGTGTCACCTTTTTGCTCATCTGCCCTTGTACTTGGACTCTGGCCGTTCTTTGTTTGAGGTAGTGGTTGATCCACTTGTACATCTTCCCACAAACATCACTTCTTCTTAGCTTGACTCTAAGTCCATCCTTCCAGACTTTGTCAAATGCCTTTTCCAGGTCCACCCAAACAGCTACTGTGTGTTTCTGTGCCTGGTAGGCATCTTCTATCTCCTGGGCTATGAGGATGACCTGGTCCTCAGTGGATCTGTGCTGTCTAAAGCCGGCTTGCTGTGGAATTAGTATTCGTTTTTCTTCCAGATGCCACATCAGTCTGGTGTTTATCATCCGTTCCATCAGCTTGCCGACACAGCTCAGTAGGCTTATGGGCCTGTATCCATTCGGATCTGTTTTGTCCTTTCCTGTTTTTGGTACTGGTACCAGTATTGCATCTTTCCATGCCTGGGGTACAATACCCCTTTTCCAGCTTTGGTTCAGGACTGATAGTAGTTTTTCCTTCGCTGTTTGGCCCAGCCCCATCAGCATTTCGTTTGTTATCCCGTCTTTTCCGGGAGATTTCCTTCTCTTTAGTGTTCTCATAGCCTCTTCCATTTCGCGCATTGTTAGTTTGGCCATCATGTGCTCTTCAGGAGCCGTATTTATGTTTTCGTGCCCCTTTAGCTCTTCGCTAATGTCTGTATGCTTATCTGCAGGGACCTCGATGTGGTTTGCTCTGGCATAGTGATCGACAAAGGCGTTTGCGGCTTTCTTACCTGTGATCAAGTTCTCGCCTTGCTTGATAGTAATTTGTTTATTTGACGGGGTTTCGTCGTTCATGGCTCTGACTAGCTTCCATAGCTTGTTCCCTTCTTTGTCCAGGTTTAAACTTTCCGTTTTATTTTTCCAACTTTCTCTTGCTGTTTGCTTGAGAGTGTGTTTGTACTTCGCCGCGGCGGCTTTGAGGGCGATGTTTGCCTCCACGGATTTTTCTCGTTCTGCCATGTTCCTCGCATTAGTTACTGCATCTTCCACTTTCTGTAACTCATCATTCCAGTAGGGCTTATAGTTTTTCCTAGCTCCTCTTGGGATGGTTTCAGTGGCGGCTTGCATTATTGCCTTGCTTAGGCTCTCTACCATGGGCTTCATTTTGGTGTTTCGTGTGTTGATGGTTTCACACAGCCCATCTGTCAGGATTGCAAATCTGTCCCAGTCGGCTCGTTTGTAATTCCAACGTGGGAGCGGTTTTGTTTCCTGTGGGCCTATTTCCATGTCAATGGTTAGCCTGATCGGCCTGTAGACCACATTCAATTAAAGCGTCTTCATATGTTACCGATTTCTGGAGAAATTATATGAATTTTGGAACACATATTTCGAAAGAACTTCTGACTAACAAAAGGGCTACAAAGTAGTAGCTAGCCGGATCTTTTTCTTACTTCCAATATCATTCTTGCACATCGATTTAATATATGGATGTGAGGATCGATATTTGGTAAATTTGTTAGGATCCAACATTTTGTGATGTTGTGTTACATGGGGAATGGTGAGGATTGAAGAAATGTGACGTCAAACAATCTTCTTCTTCGATCAACTGATGCTATACTTCTAGCCTAGTGAGGCTTACGATCAACTGATGCCTTACTTCTAGTCTAGGGAGGCGTACGATCAACTGATTCCATACTTCTAGCCTAGGGAGGTTTACGATCAATTGATTCCATACTTCTAGCCTAGGGAGGCTTACGATCAACTGATTCCATACTTCTAGCCTAGGGAGCTTACGATCAATTGATGCCTTACTTCTAGCTAAGTGAGGTTTACGATCAACTGATGCTTTAGTTCTAGCCTAGGGAGGTTTACGATCAATTGATGCCTTACTTCTAGCCTAGGGAGGTTTACGAAGGAGACTGCGTTTCATGTACTTGCCGGTCTCCTCTGGTTTTCTTCTTCTTCTTCTTCTTCTTCTTCTTCTTCTTCTTCTTCTTCTTCTTCGTACGTTGTTTACAGCGATATTTACGTTGCAGTTTTATTTTGTTAAGCCTGTGGCTCAGTGCATCCGATTTCAACAGGCGTTTCTGTAGGGTTGCCTTCCTTAGCCTTTGGCTGTCCCCAGCCTAACTGCAAGGCAACAGTTGTTTTTGGTCAGAGTTGTCTCTCTTAGGAAGTTGTCTTGCAGGACTATCGAGTCTTCCGTACTCGTGTCTATAGTGTTTGGCAATGATATGATGGACTATGTACTAGTTTGTACTATCCCGGAAGAGAGGCAGTCCAGTGTGACTTTGTCCCAGGATCGTCACGTCCTGCCAGAAACGTAGCATATGCATGTGAGTGAGGTATCTCTTTGCTCCTCTGGTTTTCGAGCATGGTCGCTTTACCAGGCAAACAGCCTCTCTTTGGTCTGTATAAGGTGGGGCAGACCTGCAGGATGTGGTGTTTGTGCTCTGCAATCGTACATGGTGATGTCTATAAAATCCATTCGGTGGATGTGGGTCTTGTGTCGGCAATGTCCGTTCTGAGTCCGAAGATCTTTGTTACCCCATCTCTACCAAGTTTGTCTGAGCTGTCATTTTCTTACTAGTATTCTTTGTGCTGGCCTTTGCGTTCCGTCTAGAGGAATCGTTTGATGATTGTCTTTGCTTCTCTATAGCTCTGTGGCTGGTGAGTGTGTGCAGCCACTTCCGGCTATTGCTAGCTAATCTGCTGTCTCTTCTCCAAATCCCTCACAATAGGCGCTGAAATCCACTATAGAACAGATCTGTTTCTCTCCTTGATTCGAGGGTCTCAATATTTGCTGTTTTCACTAGCAATGAAATAGGTGTGCCTTCAATGACACGAGGGTAATTCTAATACCCATTATTTTGACTCGTTCTAGTTTACCTGAATTTATTGTAGCAGCTGTTGCCGAAAAGCTAGAGGTATATTCCATGTTTGGTCTGATTACCCCAATGAAGACTTGCTTGAGTATTTTTTGTTGTTGCTCCCCACGATGTACCATCCAGTTTCTTTAATCATGGTCTGTGTCTGGATTTTTTTTATATTTGACTTCCATGTGAGTCTTGAGTCCAATGTAACTCCAAGGAATATGGGTGTGTCCAACTGAGGTATTTGTTGGTTCCCTATTTATATTGTAATTGTCTCTCTTTGGCGAAAGAGTAAAATGTGAGTGGTAAAGGTTTTTGAATGGTTTAATTTCAGTCCCCACTTTTTTGTCCAGTTCTCCACCTTCTCTACTGTCTTTTGGAACATGTATGGGGCTATTGTTGCGTATTCTGTTGTTGTCCATACAACGAAGTCATCTGCGTGTAGGCTGTTTGAGAAATGCTGAATTTAATGTTGTTGTTTATACATTTCATAAAAAGAGAAGGCGTTATTTCACGTCAATGTGGCACTCCCTCTCTTAGACTTACTGACCTGCTGGTATAGTTGTCCATTTGAACCTTCGCAGATCTGTGGAAGAGGTAACTTTTTATCCATGAGAACATGTTGTCGGTAACTCCCGCTTGGAGAATTTCCAGCATCAGGCCATCTATACATACAGTTTCGCAGGGACAGGAGAGATCAAATAAGATAGCTAGAACTTTTTTTATATTAGAAGGCGTATTCCATCTCCTGTGTTGGATATGCTAATTGATCCTCTGTGTTTCTGCGCTGTCTGTATCCTGTTTAAGTTGGGACGAGTAGCGAGTTCGTCTCAAGGTACCAGGTGATTCTTTTGTTTACCAGTCTTTTCGTCGATTTCCCAACACAGCTAAGGAGACTGATGGGCCAGCAGTTTTTAGGATTTTGTTTGTCTTTACCTGGTTTAGGTATAGATTTAATGGGAACATTCTTCCAAAATACCGGAACAGTACTTTCATGTCAGCTCTGGTTAAAAATCCTAAGAATGGATCTTCTGCTTATGAGGCCAAGGTGTATCAGGAATTCTTTTATGAGATCATCTGCCCGTACTGCTTTTTTCTCCTTGTTTTCTAATTTCGTCTTCTAGATCCTGTATGGTAAACGTAACTGTTATGCACTCTATTGGGATGCTTGTGTTGTTTTTGTTTAAGGAGAGCTCTGATCTGTGTTCTTACTCTTTTAATGCTGTCATTTGAAACTTGCGTCTTACGTTCTGGTTATTTGGTCGGTTGTTGCCTTGCATTATACCTGGGCCGACGGTTGTATACAGCACAGTTGTGGTTCTCTCTGTCTTGTCGCTGTTTAGGATTTTGGTGAGATTCCAGTCAAACAATGTTTTCATCATTCTTCTACTTGAAAGTATGTTTTAGTCCACGCAATGTTAATGTTATTATTTGCTATTTATAACGAATGCAAACTACATCAGTCATGTATGGGCTAGGCATCCACACACTGTCCAAGTGTGAAGGTTACAACGTATTCACAGTAAAGGAATGCGGCTGGTCCTTGGTTCAAAGAATATCTTCATTGTAAAAATGCGATGTTGGGGCTTCATAGATCTACACTAACGATTAGATTGGCAGACAACACCCGAGACATAATCACCTTTGGCAGGAAAGACATAAAGTAATGCGATGGGAAAGTGAAGATTGAGACTTTACAAGTGATATCACTCTGGATGATGATGCTGTTGTAAATAGCAGTTAATTGTTTTTGTCCGGTGAGATATCCGGATGGGGCATTTTTGCTCAAGTTAGAGATGGTGCATACACCGCCTCCAGCGGTGGGAGACCGTTGTTACACATAGCAGACTTGGTCATTATCTGGTTAGCCGGAACTTCCTGGTCTAGTCGAACCACGTGACCAAACAGAGACAGGCGGCGGCAGGTCAGAGTGTCCGAGATAGTGGGAAGACTCTTCTTTGCAGGCACCTCGACGTAGCGGACTAGATCGAACCACTGGATACTGAGGATGAGTCGCTGATTGCGCATATCTTCTTCTTCTGCGTACACAGTCAGACAGTAACCATTATTTTCTCGAAAAAAGCGGCGGTCATCCTGAGACTCTCGCAACTACCATAGAGCTTGTCTTGCAGTTCCACTGGCAATGGCCACATCTGCTCTCTCTGATCCTCGTATGTCGGGCAGTTCTGCAGCAGATGTTCAGTGGTCATTTTACCAGTACCGCACGGGCATTCGTCGGTACACCCTATCTTCAATTTGTTGAATAGGTGGTACCTCAGTCTGTTGTGGCCAGTGCGAAGTCTGAAGACAACGACCTGCTCTCTTCGGTTCAACTGGTAATAGGCATCGTTGTTGGTGTAACCAGTATGTTCGGTTTCCCATTTGGTCATGTATCTGGCTTTGATAAGCCGTTTTGACTCTTCGTACGTCATACTGGTATCTGTTTGTGGTAACCTTGCACCTTCTTTTGCCAGTCTGTCTGCCTCCTCGTTGCCTTGGATGTTGCAGTGTGACGGAACCCACTGTACCACTACCCTTTTTGGTGCGGACTGCTGGCACAGTTTGAAGAGTGCTGCTCTTAAGTCATTAAGCTCAGTATTTTTCTGGCTTTTTAGCGCTGTGACTACTTCGAGAGCATCTGTAAGCAGGACTATATGGCTCTCATTTTCACTGTGTGTTACCATTTCTTCCACTGCCGCCCTCAGTGCCTCTGCCTCTGCTCTGAAATTGCTTGTGTACTTACCAGTAGCGAATGAAAGTGTTATTTTTCTGCCATTTGGTAGGTTCAGGAATGCTCCTGCCCCTCCGTTCTGTGTTGTGTTTGTTACAGAACCGTCGGTGTATGCATGGGTCCAGTCCATGCTTGGGTAGCTTTTCGTTATGAAGCTTAGAGTAGTGTCTCTCCTTTCTTTTTCACTCTGGCAGTTTTTGTTTGCAATACCTGGTATATTTTCTACCACCTCTGGAAATATATCCTGCCTCCAAGTAGGTTTTCGTACAGTAGTGATGGGTTTTGGTGTTGTTAGTGCGTTTATGGGATCTTCGTGCATCTTTGCTTTGGCTATTTCTGCAAAGTTTCTCCTCTTTAGTTTCCCATTTCCCAAATTGTTTAGTCTCTGGTACATTGGATGGTCCGTCAGTCTTCGGAGTTTCTCTGACTGCAGCTGGGCTCTGCAGTCTCTTCTATCGGTCATGGATTGCAATTTTGTAATCTTTTCAAGTTCTACAATTTGCGTTGACTTCATGCCACCTGTTATAATTCTCATGGCTTGGTTTTGAAGTTTGTTAACTTTATCGAAGTTCGCCTTCGCTGCGGTTGTCCATGCCGCAATGCCATACTCGAGAACTGGTCTCACTCTTCCAGTGTACAGTTTCTTTAGTATGCCTTCGTCTGCTCCCCAGCTTGTGCCAGCAAGTTTCCTCATGATCGCCATTCTTTCTCTTGCTTTCATTCGGTTTCTCTCAATCTGACTTTTCCATGTCATGCGCCGATCAAATGTGACTCCCAGATAGGTTGGGTTGTCGTTTGGCTGCAGGATTTTGCCATTCAGACTTAATTTGGTACTTTGGGGTTTTAATGAGAGCGAGAATATTGTGCACGTGGTTTTCTCCTCGTTTATTTTGACCAGCCATGAGTTCGCCCACTCTTCCAGCGATGTTAGGGCCGTCTGCATCCGATTTCTTGCTATGGTGAGATTCTTTTCAGAGGTCCACATAGCCAGATCGTCTGCAAACATTGAGCTATGGACTCTTCTTGGTATATTCTCTGTAATATCGTTTATATATACCAGGAAGAGTGTGGGTGACAGTACTCCCCCTTGGGGTACTCCCTGCTCGAGTGTCACCTTTTTGCTCATCTGCCCTTGTACTTGGACTCTGGCCGTTCTTTGTTTCAGGTAGTGGTTGATCCACTTGTACATCTTCCCACAGACATTACTTCTTCTTAGCTTGACTCTAAGTCCATCCTTCCAGACTTTGTCAAATGCCTTTTCCAGATCCACCCAAACAGCTACTGTGTGTTTCTGTGCCTGGTAGACATCTTCTATCTCCTGGGCTATGAGGATGACCTGGTCCTCAGTGGATCTGTGCTGTCTAAAGCCGGCTTGCTGTGGAATTAGTATTCGTTTTTCTTCCAGATGCCACATCAGTCTGGTGTTTATCATCCGTTCCATCAGCTTGCCGACACAGCTCAGTAGGCTAATGGGCCTGTATCCATTTGGATCTGTTTTGTCCTTCCCTGTTTTTGGTACTGGTACCAGTATTGCCTCTTTCCATGCCTGGGGTACAATACCCCTTTTCCAGCTTTGGTTCAGGACTGATAGTAGTTTCTTCTTCGCTGTTTGGCCCAGCCCCATCAGCATTTCGTTTGTTATCCCGTCTTTTCCGGGAGATTTCCTTTTCTTTAGCGTTCTCATGGCCTCTTCCATTTCACGCATTGTTAGTTTGGCCATCATGTGCTCTTCAGGAGCCGTATTTATGTTTTCGTGTCCCTTTAGCTCTTCGCTAATGTCTGTATGCTTGTCGGCAGGGACCTCGATGTGGTTTGCTCTGGCATAGTGATCGACAAAGGCGTTTGCGGCTTTCTTACCTGTGATCAAGTTCTCGCCCTGCTTGATAGTAATTTGTTTATTTGACGGGGTTTCGTCATTCATGGCTCTGACTAGCTTCCATAGCTTGTTCCCTTCTTTGTTTAGGTTCAGACTTTCCGTTTTATTTTTCCAACTTTCTCTTGCTGTTTGCTTGAGAGTGTGTTTGTACTTCGCCGCGGCGGCTTTGAGGGCGATGTTTGCCTCCATGGATTTTTCTCGTTCTGCCATGTTCCTAGCATTTGTTACTGCATCTTCCACTTTCTGTAACTCATCATTCCAGTAGGGCTTATAGTTTTTCCTAGCTCCTCTTGGGATGGTTTCAGTGGCGGCTTGCAGTATTGCCTTGCTTAGGCTCTCCACCATGGGCTTCATTTTGGTGTTTCGTGTGTTGATGGTTTCACACAGCCCATCTGTCAGGATTGCAAATCTGTCCCAGTCGGCTCGTTTGTAATTCCAACGTGGGAGCGGTTTTGTTTCCTGTGGGCCTACTTCCATGTCAATGGTTAGCCTGATCGGCCTGTGGTCGCTACCTGCCAGTTGGTTTAGCACCTGGCGGTCTATTTTATAGTGTATGTCCTGTGTGGAGAAGGCCAAATCTGGAGTCGAGGTGGTATGCCATGTTCTTCAATAGAAGCTAGGGCTATCCTCTGGCCTATTGATTAGGGAGAGATTTGCATCTATCTCCCAATCTTCCACTTCGTCACCTCTACTGTCTGTGTCAGAGTATCCCCATCTCTCTGAGTGGCTGTTGAAATCTCCAACTACTATGCAGTTGGAGTCTCTGACCTCCATACTCGAGAGCGATAGGTCTCTGTTTGGTGGTCCGTACAGAATGAAAATGCGGAGCTTCGTCTCTTTAGCCATTATGTCAACTCCTACAATTTCTGCTTGTCCGGTGTGATTGACAGGTACGGCGCTACTCGGTATGCAGTTTCTGGTCAGTATCAGGACCCCTCCTTTGTGGCCTTCTCTATCTAGACGGAAGGTCTGGTATCCTCTGATTGAGAATTTATGATTATTGTTGAGGTGCGTTTCCTGGATACATGCCACGTCAATCTTACCTTCATGCAGGTGGTGTGTTAGGGAAAGTTTTTTGTTAATGACTCCCTCCGCATTCCACTGTAGTATTTTGAGGGTCTTGAGGTTTTGGCCAATAGACGTTTCCCCATAGCCATGTGCCTTGACTCCACGACACATGGGTGGGTGACCACCAGTAGTCAAGGGTGGGCCCCTTCGAGGCGTGAGGCCCGGCGCTATCGCTGCCTGGCGGGTCTCCTCAGGATGAGCGCCATACGTTTTTCGGTTAGGTTGTACTGCCATCATACTGTGATTTACGTTGCACTGTTTTGTTAGGCTTGCGGCCCCGTGCATCCGATTTCAACAGGCGTTTCTGTAGGGATGCCCTCCTTAGCCTTTGGCTGTCCCCAGCCTATCTGCAAGGCAGCAGTTGTTTACGATCAGAGTTTTCTCTCTTATGGAAGATGTCTTACCAGACTATCGAGTCTTCACTACTCGTGTCTATAGGGTGCAATGATGATATGTGATGATATATGAGATGGACTGGTTTACCCGGAAGAGAGGCAGTCCAGTGTGTCTGTATCCCAGGATCGTCACGTCCTGCCAGAAACGTAGCATTTGCATGTGAGTGGGGTATCTCTTTTTCCCTTTATTTTCTTGGCTTCTATGCAGGGATGGTACGCCTAGCATTCCCCGCCACCTGGGGTGTTGACACAGTGGGGCAGGTGTGCAATGTCCGCTGGTCTGCATCTCTTCTGCGTCCAGTATGATAGTTATATGGCTGATAACGTACAGAGGTAGATATCGTAGCCGGAGTGCATTCAGCCAGGGGACAAGCCTGGTAATGTCACAGAGATGTTGTTCGCCTGATGTGCAGACAACTCTCATGGTCAGTGGTTGAGTCTTGACAGTTCACAGTGAGATGGCTGCTCTACTGTTTTCGACACCCCGACCAGGTACTAAGTCTTTGGTTGGTGTTTTCGCACCCCAACGCCGTATAGGGTGAGTATCAAGCAGTTGTCCGCCCGCTTTGATTTGGCGGACGGCAAGGACCTCTTACTGTGGCTCTACCTGATAGGGCTGGGGCGCAAGCCCCAGGTCCCGAGCATGTAGGAGCCTCCCATTGCAGTGGTGCTGAGATTTTGGGCGGGATTGCGGCTTACAAGGGTTCGGCCGTAATCCCTCACATGGTAGCCTCGCGCCCTTGGCTTATCAGCCTGGTACGTGAACCAAAGTGTCTGCGGCTCCTCTCGATTTGAGCTGGTTTTCCGTAGCAACGCCCTGTCATTTGTAGGGTAAAACTGACCTGTCTTCAGATGATCTATTTCCAGCACCTGTTCACTATTTGGTCAGACGAATTTATTGAGGGCTTTTGTTTGTCAATGACCAGGTATTTTTTTTTTTTTTTTTTTTTGCGTTCGCCTTATTTCTCTAATCCCCAAGGCGGGTGTGCGTTGCACTGTGGTTTTTATTTTGCGCCTGTCGGCCCAATGCATCCGACTTCAGCATGCATTTTATGTAAGGGTCTGCTTCCTCCTGCATTTTCTAAGGGTTTGCTTCCCCGGGGTAACGGCCAGTGCTGTGATGGGGATCGAACCCAGCACCTTCGGATTGTGAGCCGTGCCACTTATCCACTAGGCCACGCCGTCCCCAACCAGGTATTTGAAATCTGCGGTTTCTGCGGAGTTAAACACGATTTCCGTTGCCTTCTTTCATTTGAGTGTTTGAGAGCTGACTTGTCATCCGTGAGTCTAATACCAGCGTACGTTCATTATTAGACCCAAACGGCAGTGCTCTCGATTTGTCAAATGTTCTACAGTATTGGCGTGTTCATTCAAATTAAGCCGCAGGTTCCACACCTGGTGGTCACTTCCGTCAATTCCCTTAGCGAGACAATCAAGTTTCTTAGGGGGTAGCCCCAGATTTTCGAGGGTCTAATTCCAGCACATGTTCTTTATTAGACCCCACGAAGGTGTACTTTTTGATAGTCATTCTGCAGTATTAGCGTGTTAAATTAACTTAGGTCTCAGGCTCCACTCCTGATAGTGCTCTTCCGTCAATTCCTTTATCAGACACTGGATGCAGACAAAACCGGGCCACAGGGGGCATAACCCCAGAATTCTGGGGGTCTAAGTCCAGCACCAGTTCAGAATTAGACCCCAGAAGAGTGGTCTCGGCATGTCAATCATTTCAGTGTTGGTCGTGTTGAGTCAAATTAAGCCGCAGGCTCCACTCCTGGTGGTGCCCTTCCGTCAATTCCTTTAAGTTTCAGCTTTGCAACCATACTTCCCCCGGAACCCAAACACTTTGGTTTCCCGGAAGCTGCCCGCAGAGTCATCGAAGCAACTCCTGCGGATCGCTAGTCGGCATCGTTTATGGTCAGAACTACGACGGTATCTGATCGTCTTCGTGCCTCTGACTTTCGTTCTTGATTAATGAAAACATTCTTGACAAATGCTTTCGCAGTAGCTCGTCTTGCGGCGATCCAAGAATTTCACCTCTAACGCCGCAATACGAATGCCCCCGTTTGTCCCTGTTAATCATTACCTCCAGTTCCGAAAACCAACAAAATAGAACCGAGGTCCTATTCCATTATTCCATGCACCATTATTCAGGCAGCCGAGGCCTGCTTTGAACACTCTAATTTTTTCAAAGTAAACGCGCCGGCCACCCAGGACGCTCAGCGAAGAGCACCCGTGGGAGAGAGCCGGCAGACGGTAGGGCAGGAGACAACGGGCAGTGAACCGGCGCGAGCCGGACCGCCCGCCTGCGCCTGAGATCCAACTACGAGCTTTTTAACTGCAACAACTTTAATATACGCTATTGGAGCTGGAATTACCGCGGCTGCTGGCACCAGACTTGCCCTCCAATAGATCCTCGTTAAAGGGTTTAAAGTGTACTCATTCCAATTACGGTGCCTCGAAAGAGTCCCGTATTGTTATTTTTCGTCACTACCTCCCCATGCCGGGAGTGGGTAAGTTGCGCGCCTGCTGCCTTCCTTGGATGTGGTAGCCGTTTCTCATGCTCCCTCTCCGGAATCGAACCCTGATTCCCCGTTACCCGTTACAAACATGGTAGGCATGTCACGTACCATCGACATTTGATAGGGCAGACATTTGAAAGATGCGTCGCCGGCACATGAGGCCATGCGATCAGCACAAAGTTATCCAGAGTCACCAGTGGAGACGCCGCAACCCCGCGAGGGGAAACGACGATTGGTTTTGAACTAATAAAAGCGCTCTTTCCGCGAGGGTCGGAGCTTGGTAAGCATGTATTAGCTCTAGAATTGCCACAGTTATCCAAGTAGGATCGTGTCATCTAAGGAACCTCGACTGATTTAATGAGCCATTCGCGGTTTCACCGTGAGACAGTGTGAACTTAGACATGCATGGCTTAATCTTTGAGACAAGCATATGACTACTGGCAGGATCAACCAGATATCTGTCGGAGACGTACTGTGTACAGCACACACACACACACCGGTCGGCGGAGGAAGGGTGTGTTTTTGTAAAAGGCCTCGCTGGGACGACGGCCGCAGGGACCGACTGACGGGACGGACGGACGGTTTGTTCCACCCGTCCCTCACTCCGTCGACCTAGGACCGCCTGACAGGGGCCTCCCACACGCACCAGACGACCGACCGACCGGGCTCGCTCGAGGAGGGATGGCAGCGCTCTGTGCAGAACGGATCCCAACGACCTCGGCGATGAATTTCACTGGGACTGGAGACAATTTTGCCTGCCGGCCTGCCCTCGGGGCAACGATTCCTGCTTTCCATTTGCCGGTCACAAGCTCTTTGCGAGAGTCGGACCACCAGCGAGACGTACTGTCGAGCTCTGCTATAAGCCTTAGATAAATCACCACGGACGGACCACGTTTCCTGATACGGAGCAGACTAGCGCACCTCGGTGGAGGAGCCACTACCACAAACCGCACCCAATTCGCACTACGGGGAAAGGCAGGCGAGCGTTTTCCGCAAGCCCGCGCTATCGCTCCGCCTGGCGGGACTGAGATCGCTTTACGAACACTGGTTGAAATTGAGTCGCCGCGGCGAGACAACTACCCCAGATTGCGCATATGAAAGGTATCAAGTCTTGATATTTTCTGTTTGAGCAGGATCCAAGTTTCTACACCATTCATAGGACAGGAATCCCACAAATCTGATAATTACGAATTTGTGATCTCAGAGAGAGTCTGCCATTATTTCACACCCGACGAAGGTCGTTCATAGCGAAAGCAGCAAGTTCGATCCGTCTTAACATGCCAGGCGCACTTCGTCCATCGGATGAAAAGAACTCTCCAGGGTGATGGAGGCCTGGGTATTTGTTTGTTGCTCTTGTTGAGAATTCCTGGTTTTTATAACAAATTGTGAGAGGAAAGAAGTTAAATTGCCAGGTCGCAAACACATTCCAATCACTGCACTGCATGACGTCAAACATGACTAACCTTATATTACACACATTTCCCAAACTACCAACAGCACTAGCTTGTAACAACATCCAGCATTGATTTAACTCATGCGCAGTAAAGCGATTGATGGACAGTGTTAATAGAGCCCTAAACGTGCATCGATCACATTGAATAACTGTCACACAGTAGGTATATGTTCCTCGAAGCTGCCTTGATAATCGACAGTTGTTCATCCTGGACGGAAGTTCCGTTACTTGTTGTACCTATATGGTAGTTATATATCTCTCCTGTTCGTGACGTGAGTGCGGAAGCGGATAAAAATCATTTGCTGCACTTCTCAGAAGGTCAACTCTCCCTGGAAGTTTAGAACTACTGGTCTACACGGAGACAACGAAAGAGAAATCGCGCTGGCACAAAATGATGAACGAGCTAGAGCCGGAAGTCTGGTCACAGACATTGAAATGCCAAATCTGAGCCTTATTTACTGTGCCCTCTGCCTCCAGCTGTCACAAGCACACTTCAATAATGTACGTGATAGGAGAAACCGTGTCGAGTCTCCATAACAATATTAGAAAAGCATGTCAGTTTGTGTCTTTAGAACGATTCTACATCATGTTTATAGCCTGGTCAGCGATACATACGTGTCGTCTTTTGATAAATAGATCGATTTGAAATATAAAAAAGCAATACGTTGAACAATATTATAGTTCTCGCATTGCGCTGTACATGTCACCAGGTGTGTTAACCAGGAAAGCGAGTAGATGATTGGAAAAGCGTTCGATTCTCATGGCAAACAGTGCCAGAATAATTCCAAGCCATCGACACGCTCTAGTTGATCCATCTGTACATGTCACCGGGTACGTTAACCAGCAGAGTGAGTAGCTGATTGCAAAAGCGCTCGATTCTCGTGGCAAGCAGTGCTAGGATCAACCCTAGTCATCGAAACGCTCTAGCTGATCCCGCTGTACATGGTGTTTGGTTTACTGTCAGGCACGTGAATGCAGAGGAAAGGAACAAGACACGCTCCTTGAAAAGGGTACAATGAAACAGACAACACCTAATCACCGCCAATAGATATGGGATTAACTTTACTTTTACGTTACTCAGTAGCCTCCCGCTCCAGTCTACACAACTGTGAATTGGTACCTCACTCTGGATTAAAGAAAGCAAGCAGCTGAGAAATTAAACTAGTTACTTCTATTTACAGCATTTGTCAATATCGTCACCCCAGTCTACAGTATCTGAAAAGGGACTACATTTTTCTTTGTATACACTTCCAACACTAAAATAACATATATAAGTTTTAAAATAAGACGAAGGATTTAATTGTACATCTTAACATATAGTTCCCAAATGATATATTGTTCTAGATTTGAGTTAAGAAGTGTAAGCATCTAAGCGCCAATGGAGGGATAAGAAAGATATGAAAATGGCAAACTGTTATTGAGTTATCACGAATAGCGAGAACTACTTAGAAACACATACTAGATGTGTCAGAATATCGATTTGTCATTAATAATTGTTAAACATTGATTGACAGGTTCAACACAATTTTACACACGCATATTTCATTTAACGTATACGTTATTTTTCATTTTTCTTGTGTAAAAATTGCATTGGACGTGTTTAAAAAAAATAGTAATGTTCTGTCAGGTACAATATACTACACGATGTTCTTCTGATAGGTACATTGTAATACAAATATTATGGCAGGTACACTATAATACTAATGTTCTTAAAGGTACACTATACTACTAATGTTCTTAAAGGTACACTATACTACTAATGTTCTTAAAGGTACACTATAATACTAATTTTCTGGCAGTTACGCTATAGTACTAATGTTCTAACAGGTGCACTGTAATAATAATGTCCTGACAGGTGCACTGTAATAATAATGTCATGACAGGTATTGTATTATATAAAAATAAGTCAGCTCTTTTCGTAGCTAATCCAATATCACAAGCCGCGCGCTGAAGATCAAGTGTCTATCTTACGGCGTCTGGGTCGGAGAGGACGTTTCCTTCGGCTTGTGACATGCCTTCTGTTTCAGTGTACGATTAGAAATAATGTTTGGACAACCATATGGGGGTCATGTATCATACTACGCTGCTCCATAAACAGTGTAAAATAGATAGATGATGTCATGTAATGAATGAGTTAACAAAACATAGATCTGTTACACTGTAGGGTTATTACTTTCCTAAGTCACCGTACTATTATAGCTATGGGGCACTGTAGGCTATTGCTATGCTATCACCGTACTATTTATATCTAAGTATCAGACTCACTCTATCATAAATTATTCACTTTCTTCCTTACAACCATCAATCCTTAGCTCACAACTCTAATTATAACACTGAGACTTATTTTAACAACAGCGAGAATATTTATTTAATAAACAGCATACACATTATAATAAAAATACTAGGCATATGAATCATTTTCTATCGTTACCGACTCTAACTAACTCTAACTATAATGACTTTCAAGAGTTTTGTGCTATTAGCATTTGTATTTCTCTTGCACTAAAATAACCAAAAGCTTTATCTCGTGAACAATCATTGTAATGTTCCATTCACAGTCTATTTCCGTTGCGTTTATACATTTATGTCCAGCTAATTGCTCTCAGTCGTATCTATCTGGCCTCGCTCGTCTGGTGGCCTTGTGTCCCACCTCTCAGTTTATACAACGTAGATGTCTTTTGAACCTCTTGTCTCGTTTTAACGTCAGTAAGATGTTTACAGTGATTAGATCTGCTGGTTAGTCGTTGTCTAGGGGTTCTCGTGCCTATGACAGACGTCAGTGGTTCTGTTACAATGGTTGTCAGGCCAAGAGTAACACATGTGTTACGACGTGTTGTCTGGAACAACAGCATCGTGTTGAAGCAACACGTCTCGTTCTGGCAAGAATGCAGACGAATGCCACTCAAGGACTTGAAAATCAGCGTTACGTGTGACAGGTGTCAGCAACGACTCAAACAGAACATCACACACAGACAAATTCTTACACGTACGTGTTCTCTGGTTCCCTTTAAGTGCTAGTCTGCTTCGGTGGCTTTTATTTCCATCTCTCTATTCTTGTTACTCATTGGCAATGTTCTGCCGTCTATCCTAGCTTCTGCTCAGGTCTATATCCTACCTACTAACTGCGCAATAGCCTTCTCGTCTCTTCTCAGTCTCTGCTCTGTCATTAACACCCTGATCCCCAAGCCTATGCCCTATTTTCAGCGCTTCGGTCGATGACTTATGTTTGTCTTCAGTATATTCGCCTCAAATTTACTTGAACTACGGTGTCGCCAGAGAAAGGATAGCTTGTTTAAAACCTACTATTTAACCTCAAGACCCTCAAAATACTACAGTGGAATGCGGAGGGAGTCATTAACAAAAAACTTTCCCTAACACATCACCTGCATGAAGGTAAGATTGACGTGGCATGTATCCAGGAAACGCAACTCAACAATAATCATAAATTCTCAATCAGAGGATATCAGACCTTCCGTCTAGATAGAGACGGCCACAAAGGAGGGGTCCTGATACTGACCAGAAACTGCATACCGAGTAGCGCGGTACCTGTCAATCACACCGGACAAGCAGAAATTGTAGAAGTTGACATAATGGCTCAAGAGACGAAGCTCCGCATTTTCAATCTGTACGGACCACCAAATAGAGACCTATCGCTCTCGAGTATGGAGGTCAGAGACTCCAACTGCATAGTAGTTGGAGATTTCAACAGCCACTCGGAGAGATGGGGATACTCTGACACAGACAGCAGAGGTGACGAAGTGGAAGATTGGGAGATAGATGCAAATCTCTCCCTAATCAATAGGCCGGAGGATAGCCCTAGCTTCTATTCAAGAACATGGCATACCACCTCAACTCCAGATTTGGCCTTCTCCACACAGGACATACACCATAAAATAGACCGCCAGGTGCTAAACCAACTGGCAGGTAGCGACCACAGGCCGATCAGGCTAACCATTGACATGGAAGTAGGCCCACAGGAAACAAAACCGCTCCCACGTTGGAATTACAAACGAGCCGACTGGGACAGATTTGCGATCCTGACAGATGGGCTGTGTGAAACCATCAACACACGAAACACCAAAATGAAGCCCATGGTAGAGAGCCTAAGCAAGGCAATAATGCAAGCCGCCACTGAAACCATCCCAAGAGGAGCTAGGAAAAACTATAAGCCCTACTGGAATGATGAGTTGCAGAAAGTGGAAGATGCAGTAACAAATGCTAGGAACATGGCAGAGCGAGAAAAATCCATGGAGGCAAACATCGCCCTCAAAGCCGCCGTGGCGAAGTACAAACACACTCTCAAGCAAACAGCAAGAGACAGCTGGGAAAATAAAACGGAAAGTCTAAACCTGGACAAAGACGGGAACAAGCTATGGAAGCTAGTCAGAGCCATAAAAGACAAAACCCCGTCAAATAGACAAATTACTATCAAGCAGGGCGAGAACTTGATCACAGGTAAGAAAGCCGCAAACGCCTTTGTCGATCACTATGCCAGAGCAAACCACATCGAGGTCCCTGCAGATAAGCATACAGACATTAGCGAAGAGCTAAAGGGACACGAAAACATGAATACGGCACCTGAAGAGCACATGATGGCCAAACTAACAATGCGCGAAATGGAAGAGGCTATGAGAACACTAAAGAAAAGGAAATCTCCCGGAAAAGACGGGATAACTAATGAAATGCTGATGGGGCTGGGCCAAACAGCGAAGAGGAAACTGCTATCGGTCCTGAACCAAAGCTGGAAGAGGGGAATCGTACCACAGGCATGGAAAGACGCAATACTGGTACCAGTACCAAAAACAGGAAAGGACAAAACAGATCCAAATGGATACAGGCCCATAAGACTACTGAGCTGTGTCGGCAAGCTGATGGAACGGATGATAAACACCAGACTGATGTGGCATCTGGAAGAAAAACGAATACTAATTCCACAGCAAGCCGGCTTTAGATAGCACAGATCCATTGAGGACCAGGTCATCCTCATAGCCCAGGAGAAAGAAGATGCCTACCAGGCACAGAAACACACAGTAGCTGTTTGGGTGGATCTGGAAAAGGCATTTGACAAAGTCTGGAAAGATGGACTTAGAGTCAAGCTAAGAAGAAGTGATGTTTGTGAGAAGATGTACAAGTGGATCAACCACTACCTCAAACAAAGAACGGTCAGAGTCCAAGTACAAGGGCAGATGAGCAAAAAGGTGACACTCGAGCAGGGAGTACCCCAAGGGGGAGTACTGTCACCCACACTCTTCCTGGTATATATAAACGATATTACAGAGAATATACCAAGAAGAGTCCATAGCTCAATGTTTGCTGACGATCTGGCTATGTGGACCTCTGAAAAGAATCTCACCATAGCAAGAAATCGGATGCAGACGGCCCTAACATCGCTGGAAGAGTGGGCGAACTCATGGCTGGTCAAAATAAACGGGGAGAAAACCACATGCACAATATTCTCGCTTTCATTAAAACCCCAAAATACCAAATTAAGTCTAAATGGCAAATTCCTGCAGCCAAACGACAACCCAACCTATCTGGGAGTCACATTTGATCGGCGCATGACATGGAAAAGTCAGATTGAGAGAAACCGAATGAAAGCCAGAGAAAGAATGGCAATCATGAGGAAACTTGCTGGCACAAGCTGGGGAGAAGACGAAGGCATACTAAAGAAACTGTACACTGGAAGAGTGAGACCAGTTCTCGAGTATGGCATTGCGGCATGGACAACAGCAGCGAAGGCGAACTTCGATAAAGTTAACAAACTTCAAAACCAAGCCATGAGAATTATAACAGGTGGCATGAAGTCAACGCCAATTGTAGAGCTTGAAAAGATTACAAAACTGCAATCCATGACCGATAGAAGAGACTGCAGAGCCCAGCTGCAGTCAGAGAAACTCCGAAGACTGACCGACCATCCAATGCACCAGAGACTAAACAATTTGGGAAATGGGAAACTAAAGCGGAGAAACTTTGCAGAAATAGCCAAAGCAAAGACGCACGAAGATCCCATAAACGCACTAACAACACCAAAACCCATCACTACTATACGAAAACCTACCTGGAGGCAGGATATATTTCCAGAGGTGGTAGAAAATATACCAGGTATTGCAAACAAAAACTGCCAGACTGAAAAAGAAAGGAGAGATACTACCCTAAGCTTCATAACGAAAAGCTACCCAAGCATGGACTGGACCCATGCATACACCGACGGTTCTGTAACAAACACTACACAGAACGGAGGGGCAGGAGCATTCCTGAACCTACCAAATGGCAGAAAAATAACACTGTCATTCGCTACTGGTAAGTACACAAGCAATTTCAGAGCGGAGGCAGAGGCACTGAGGGCGGCAGTGGAAGAAATGGTGACACACAGTGAAAATGAGAACCATATAGTCCTGCTGACAGATGGTCTCGCCGTAGTCACAGCGCTAAAAAGCCAGAAAAACACTGAGCTTAATGACTTAAGAGCAGCACTCTGCAAACTGTGCCAGCAGTCCGCACCAAAAAGGGTAGTGGTACAGTGGGTCCCGGCACACTGCAACATCCAAGGCAACGAGGAGGCAGACAGACTGGCAAAAGAAGGTGCAAGACTACCACAAACAGATACCAGTATGACGTACGAAGAGTCAAAACGGCTTATCAAAGCCAGATACATGACCAAATGGGAAACCGAACATTCTGGTTACACCAAAAACGATGCCTATTACCAGTTGAACCGAAGAGAGCAGGTCGTTGTCTTCAGACTTCGCACTGGCCACAATAGACTGAGGTACCACCTATTCAACAAATTGAAGATAGGGTGTACCGACGAATGCCCGTGCGGTACTGGTAAAATGACCTCTGCTGCAGAACTGCCCGACATACGAGGATCAGAGAGAGCAGATGTGGCCATCACCAGTGGAACTGCAAGACAAGCTCTATGGCAGTGGCGACAGCCTCAGGATGACCGCCGCTTTTTTCGAAAAAATAATGGTTACTGTCTGACTGCGTACGCAGAAGAAAAAGAAGAAACCTACTATGTGACCTACAAGGTCTTGGGAATCCAGTAGAAACCGTGGGAAAATAACATTTTTGTCTAGACATTCTTAAATGAGTATTGTTTAAGAATTCTGAACATTGACCCGTTCTATGGACTCCATGTCGTGGACAGGGTTCTAAAGTTATACGTGGGTACCACAAACGGTATTTTCAGGGCTTCCCTGACGTTGGCTCGTTGGACCCTTGTAACTCTGTTACAGATCGTATATAATATTTTTTTTTAAACCGTCATAACACACATTGGAGAAACATTAAAATAACGTGACAAGTATATTTATGTATCTAAGAAACTAGTGAGATTCTTGCAAAGAGTTTTCATCTTCTGCTAATCAGTATAATTTCTTTAACATATAAAGCCATGACATATTTTTTTACAAATACTATTAGACTGAAATAATGCCATTGGTTTTTAATACAGACTCTGCAGAGTCTTGTAAACCAGTAATTAGACGTTAAGTTAAGTTAAAACACTCTTGGAGAAGAATGATATTATGTTGATGCCTTCACACGTTACACACAGTATCATCGAGGTAAATAGCAAAACTAAAATGTGAAGATCACTTACAGCAATGAGGTAAGTTTAGATGTCAAATGATCTGGTACTACATGAGTTACTTGTCAAGGAAAGCAATATGTTGATTCGTATGATCCCACAGTAGGATTACTTTACTTGCTTGCAAACCTTGGCATAAATATTCACTCGAGGACAAGAGGGGTTGGTGAACGAGTGAATAGACCACTTGTGTTCTAGTCGGAGGGTGGCGGTTATGGAACACGATGCTTGTGTTCTAGTCAGAAGATGACGGATGTAGAACAGGATAGCTGTGTTCTAGTCAGAGGATGACGTAATATAGAACAGGATAGCTGTGTTCTAATCAGAAGATAACGGATATAGAACAGGGTAGCTGTGTTCTAGTCAGAGGAAGACGGATATGGAATCCGATAGATGTGTTCTAGTCAGAAGAAGACGGACATGGAATCCGATAGATGTGTTCTAGTCAGAAGATGACGGATATGGAATCCGATAGCTGTGTTATAGTCAGAAGAAGACGGATATGGAATCCGATAGCTGTGTTCTAGTCAGAAGAAGACGGATATGGAATCCGATAGCTGTGTTCTAGTCAGAAGAAGACGGATATGGAATCCGATAGCTGTGTTCTAGTCAGAAGAAGACGGATATGGAATCCGATAGCTGTGTTCTAGTCAGAAGAAGATGGATATGGAATCCAATAGATGTGCTCTAGCCATGATTAGAAACCAGATAAGGTCATTGGTTGTGTTTTGAATTCATCGGTCAAATACAAACATATATAAGCACATTGCCGAGGTGACTGCTTCGATTAATCATCTGGTTCTCAGCAAATATGCTGTTATAGTAGTACTAGCAACATAATATGTCACTGAAGGACATCTTCTCTATAAAGTACCCATGCTCCCAACTTTAACATCTCAAATATTTCGTGCCTGTTATTCCATCGATCTAAACGTCCATATCAAGTTATCAGAAACAGAAACCAAATTGTATTATTTGAATTGTGGTTTTTCTTTCTCCTTACAAAACAAACTACTCTACCAAAGAAGGTTTTCCAAGACGTGGTAGCATACACATCAATAGTGTATGAAAATTAGTGATTGAAAGAAAGTTCTGGAAACTGTTTATTGCAGCGTAAGACGTTTAGAGTTGCGTAGTACTTATGCTATCAAAGTTATCCTGGTCACTCACACCAAAATAGGATATATGGCAGAATCTTTATCTAAGTACTTTACTTATCTAAAGAGTTACAACACGTATCCACACCACGACACGACTTCACACAGTAACACGCAGTATACACTATCATGGATAGAAACATAACATAATCATTTATTAACTTGCATATCAACAAAACAATATTAACAAAATGAACAAAGTACATCTAAACTAAATAGTCATAATATATTTACATTGAACTACATAGGAAGTTTTTAATCACAAGTTTTTGATGATTCCCCCAAACTACATTACCCAGATTTTTACCGCTGCTCTACCGTATCTGCACACCCGAAATACAATCACCAACTCGTGCTCACGATCGGAATACGTACTCAGTCGTTCTGTGCATTGACATATAATCAGATCACCTTTAATCAGGTGATCTGTACATTCACATACAATCAGTTTACGTATACTCCGACGATCTGTACATTCATATATAATTAGATCACGTCACTTATAGTCGGATGACGTACTCACTAGTGATCACGGACTCATTCGATCTGTGCATTCACATGCAATCCGTTCATAAAGTGTCCTGCACATACGACATACATTCAACATTCAGATCTCTTACTGTTAGCAGGGTGTCCAACATAACCACCTTTAGATCGACTAGGCAAAACTCGAGATGTATACTGGTCCAGTCACCCTGCAAACTCACAGACTCCTGACAGCCTATCAGTAACGCTCCTGCCGGTTTCCTTGAGTTCATATTTGCAGAGTATTTTCCAATCTCAAGCATGGCTGTCAAATAGTCTTCTATTGGTTCTCTAATTTAGATATGACTCTAATTTGGAACCACCCCATTAACTGTAATTGGATGACTCTTCCCGAATCCCTGTCGCTCTAAATGTTGTGGTAGGTCGTGGCGGTATCTGACTGTCACAAACCCCCAACCCCCAGCTACGCTAATTCAGAACGCGAGAGTGGTCAGTTACGAATCCCAACCTCACCTCCGAAAACCCCACTCCTGTAATAGACAAAGTTTTCCACCTAATCCCCTCTTTTCCTTTTCGACTTAGTGTCGAGACGATGGTTGACCTAGGCACGCATTCAGACAACCTTTGTTCCCAGAGTTTCTAGCTCCATCTCCCCTGCCCTAAACGCCTATGATCCAGCTGAAACTGTCACAAGTTCTCCATATATGAAATAAAGACAAACAGAATACACTATGACGACACTCTGAGCTCAGTAAATAAAGATCGCACACATGAAGTGTATTTTATGTGTTCTGAGTACTTAATTAATAGACTTACCTTTGAATTATTTTTGCTATTTTGTTTACTCATATCTTAATAATGACCGTCACTGCAATCCTGGAATACTTATAGGTGCTAGCTCTTTCAACAACTGTAATGGTTCTGAACACAAATGGATGCCGGAGCTGCTCAATGCCCCCATGTACATGTCATACCAATTTTCTAATCTATGGATTGTCAGTCAATCGATTTCATTATCATCCTGTAGTCGTCTACCATTGATCGACATCAGATTGTCATTGTAAACAGAGTTAAAATCAGATTCAATATAAATTATCTCTGTGTCATGTTATTTTGTTTCCTTATAGTTATTGTGTTTTCGTGCATAGAAACACTTTTTTTATTTATTGTGAATTAACTTACTCGCTCCCCGTGCACCTTGAGGTGTATATGTCTTGTTTTCTTTTCCTCTTGCGTTGTGCTGTTCTTACATCTTAAAGTATTCAACCCAGTGCTGCATTCTCAATAGCCGCCCCTTATTGATGGTTTTGCATGTTTAAGTTTAACTCTTCTGTGTTACTATTCAGCTTCCTATCAACAAACGATATTTTTGTTTAACGTTTATTGGGCATCCAGGTGTGAGTGCTGAATGCATACTGTCTTGTATATATCTCTGCAGGAGAAGTTTCTCAAAAGCGGGCATGGTGACTTTTTTGGCAGCTTTGAAGATCTGGCTTTTGACAAGTATACTGGAGAGATCAACAAATCATATGCTCCCATCAAAAGGTCTCTCTACACGCGTCACTTGGAGAAATGGCTACATTTCTTCCAGATGTCACAGCTTTTGGTGGTGGACGGAGAGAACATTAAGGCCAGACCATGGGAGGAAATGTACAAGGTATAACTAGTAGTCAATGTATTGGCGGTATCAGTGTATGCACTGGCGTCAGAGATAAAGAGTTAGGGCATTCTCGAGCTGTAAGTCGTGTCTAACTCTTTTGGGTACCATGGTATCATTCAAAAGATCTGGGCACGCCCAATTTCTTCCATCTGCAAAAGAAGAAGAACGAGATCACCTAAATAACCATACCGTTAGTCTAAACATTTGTTAGCTAACTTCATTTGTTTGAACATTGTTCTTTGTGCGTGTAGGGCGTTTGATTGAAACATATGGTTCGTTTATCTTCTTGCTGATATGCGGTTTCTGAGCCATACTTGACTAAACTGTTGTAAACATTTGTCTAACTGCGTGGTATCTGAGCAATACTTGACTAAACTGCTGTAAACATTTGTATAACTGGGCGGTATCTGAGCCATACTTGAATGAACTGTTATAAACATTTGTCTAACTGCAGATGCCAAGATTACATTATGTCGTAGACATGTAGCGAACCTAGGTATCGTTCCATAATACACACATTCAAGCTGCAAATGAAAAAGATAAATTATTGAGGGTATTTGGTAAACAACAGTAACGCCTGTTTGACACAAAAATCGCATGTATGTCAGTGCATGGTCAGGACAAAATATGCACATACCTCTCGGAGGTTTCCGATATTCATGTCTGCCTAGAACGTTCCTAGTTCTAGGGTACTGATGCTGACTCCCGTCAAGAACATTTCTAGTTCTATGGTACTGATGATGACTCCCGTCAAGAACATTCCTATTTCTAGGGTACTGATGCTGACTCCCTTCAAGAACATTCCTAGGTCTAGGGTACTGATGATGACTCCCGTCAAGAACATTCCTAGGTCTAGGGTACTGATGCTGACTCCCTTCAAGAACATTCCTAGGTCTAGGGTACTGATGATGACTCCCGTCAAGAACATTCCTAGGTCTAGGGTACTGATGCTGACTCCCTTCAAGAACATTCCTAGGTCTAGGGTACTGATGATGACTCCCGTCAAGAACATTCCTAGGTCTAGGGTACTGATGCTGACTCCCTTCAAGAACATTCCTAGGTCTAGGGTACTGATGCTGACTCCCTTCAAGAACATTCCTAGGTCTAGGGTACTGATGATGACTCCCGTCAAGAACATTCCTAGGTCTAGGGTACTGATGCTGACTCTCGTCAAGAACATTCCTAGGTCTAGGGTACTGATGATGACTCCCGTCAAGAACATTCCTATTTCTAGGGTACTGATGATGACTCCCTTCAAGACAATTCCTAGGTCTAGGGTACTGATGCTGACGACTGGCATGAAAGCAATACTCACACCAATAACTCAAAAACATAGAATTTGTTTCAAAATATGACATTCCTATTGCGTCTAGACTTCGTATTTGACCTTCTATGAATTTGGTAAGATATATAATAAACTAATAATATGATTTCAGATTTTGAAATAGTTCTTTCAGATTGTATTGTCTTCTCATATACTCTCATGGCTGATGCATCATTGTACCTATATGTTAATGAACTCTAATTTATGAATTTTAAAAACAGTTACATGTTTTGTTTTTCGTTTTATCCCCCAACCTCTCATTCCCCCTCCCAGTAAGTCAGACCAATGCTACAGTTCCCTTCTCTCCCCCCACCCTCCAATCCTCCCATCACCTTCCAAATTATACTATGCCTTAGCATGTTATTGTACATTGTTTTATACGATGATTTTGCTAGTCCAATGAACAACTCTCCTTAGTTGCCTTTAACGACGTGTGTAGTAAAGTGCGGTGGGCTTACTCTTTACTCGGTCGGTAACCGATTCAGACATTTACTTGAGGTAAACATTTTGTGTCGAAATATTTTGTTGTGTAAGTAAAGGGCGATAATTGTGTTTGTGATTCTATCTTCCTCAGCTGGAATCGTTTCTGGGGTTATCTCACCAGATTGGTAAAGAGCGGTTTGTGTACAACAAGACCAAAGGGTTTTACTGCGTCCGGTTGGAGAAGAGAAGCAAATCTGTCAAGGGGGGTCAACAAATCGCAGACTTTCTTGTGAGATCAGAGCAATGTCTGGCTGACAGCAAGGGACGTAGCCACCCAGTCATTCATCGTGACTTCAGGCTAGAGCTGTTGAACTTTTTTAAACCGTTTAATAATCGATTTTTTGCTGCTATAGGCAAAACGTTCAATTGGGCATAGACTTTAAAGAAAACAATTGCTATTTTATTGACAATTATGTGCACATTGTAGTACACATTTAAAATATATAAAAAGTAATGACACAGAAAAATATTATTATTATTTAAATTTACAAATAATCAATTTTGTGACCAAAGTATTTGTTCTGGTATGGGACATGTAGTGCTGACAAATTGGAAAGTCGAGCAGGCAGTATCATCGTAACTGTTACACATTTTATACGTGATTCTCAAGGTTGTACAAATTAAGCATATTGAAGCATAACAGTTAAGCTATTCAGAAAGTGTTGTAAAGCCTTGGACGTGAGCACAACAAGGAAAACAAATAATATATGAATGGGGTACAGCCTCATAGCAAATAAACACAGTACCAAAACAAGTGTTAATAAACCGATTTTTGGTAACGATCTAAACGCTCAAATGAAATGGCAATAATAATGTGTTGTGCTAATATACAAATATTTAAAATAATATATCTCACTATTAAGTACATTAAGTATATTTTGCTTTTGCTTTGCATTTGTTTAAGCCGTTTTAAGATATAATTAGAAGGCATGTGTTCCAACAATAAGAAACGTTCCCCCAGGCCTAATAAGCCGCAAGAAGTTTTAGTATGCATACTACGTTTAGCCAAAGCATTCGGCTACCTGGCAATCGACATTAGCATTATTTTTTTTGTTTTGTTTTGTTTTGCGTTTGCCTTATTTCTCTTATCCCCAAGGTGGTGTGCGTTGCACTGTGGTTTTTATATTGCGCCTGTCGGCCCAGTGCACCCGGCTTCAGCATGCATTTTATATAAGGGTCTGCTTCCTCCTGCATTTTCTAAGGGTTTTCTTCCCCGGGGTAACGGCCGGTGCTGTGATGGGGATCGAACCCAGCACCTTCCGGTTGTGAACCATGTCACTTAACCACTAGACCACGCCGTCCCCACATGCCTGTTTGAATACCAGGATTACAAGTATTACAAGTTCTTAAATATGAGAATTTCATTTTCACAATGATTGTTGTTTTCGAAAACGTTATTTAAATACTTACTTATATCTAATGTTATGATTATTAATATATGTTCAAAGATTAATAATTGATAAAAAATTATCTTTCACCAATTACATTTATTGTAAAAATGAAAAATGCATAATTATTTGGTCGTTAGAGACTACATGTCAAAGGAATTATTATTTCAGCATGTGTTGACCTGTGTGTTATTAAATGGACCGCCTACCTCGGTGTCAGACTGATGAAATTATTTATATCTCTTGTTATGTATGACAATCCTGAATCAAATGTTAAAATTCATTGTTTGTTACAGTAATTTCTGAAGTAACTTGTGTCTTTCTAGCTTGATTGAAGAGATTGGCAACAACTAGGTTTATTCTTTGTCTTGATCTTAACACGAGTCTCACATGTTTGATTAAACAGGAACAAACAAGTATAGATTACTGTACCAAATCAGACGTTACGTGGACATGCTAGAGTCGTTATTGTACGTATACACACACAAAAACACGTATATATACATACATACATATATATATATATATATATATATATATATATATATATATATATATATATATATATGTATGTATATATACGTGTTTGTGTGTGTGTGTTTCTGCATGTCTTCATATCTGTCTATATGTTTGTCTGTTTGCATGTATGTCTGTCCGTCCGTCTGTCTGTCTCTCTATCAATATATAAAACTTCTTCCTTTGGTTTGATACAGCTGCCGTCTTAGCTATATTGTTGAGTCCAATTCTAGCAGGCAGTTTCCCCACTGATAGCTAGATAGACAAGTTCCACGTGAATAAGTTACAAATCCTACTAGTTGCACTATGACAGTCAAGCACGCTAACCTTTACTCACCTCTTACACTCATTAACATGGTTCTTTGTCTCGCAGCGAATACAAAATGCAGTTTATTGAACAAATGAGTAATCACTTTAGTCAAAGTACCAGCTTTGTGAAGAACAATCTTTAGTATAATTTTATATAACACAGAAACAGAGAGCTCGTATGATTGTTTGCCCCATAATGTTAACAATTTACGATCAGATGTGAGACCATTTGCACACATTGTGACAATTTTAAACTGTAGACTTTTTAAATGTATAATATGGAGCAAATTCCATCATTTTGTGAGTAACAAAATATTTTAAAATCTGATATGAGAATATGATTGTCCGTAAATAGTGGTTTCATTATATTGTATGTATCAGTTAACTGTTTTCCTGATATCCATTGTGTTCTTCGTTATTTGTCGTTTGCATGCTTTGTTTCTCCCTATACAAAGGAATAATTGTTCTAGATACTATTGTTCATTTGTTTTATATTACTAGACATATCATTAATTGACGTAATTATCGATTAGATAATTTGACTGACCTAATCAATAACTCTAAACTTTGCTAAGTTAACAATTGCGTTATTTTTCGTGTTATAATTTTCCTGCTGCTTTTATCACATGCATCTAATCTTTTGAGTCAGTAATCCAGAAACATACTCATGTCGGGGATTACAAGAAGGCATAGACAATTCACCACGACGTCCGTGCTGTTCCGTGTCACGGAATCTCACGTGTAACCCTCTGCCCCTTCCATTTCTAGCATCCAATGCAACTCGGTTTTTGGTATTAAAAGCAATATTAAAATGTAAATGCATTATGTATAAATTTGTTATTTTAATTAGTCTCTTCTGTATCTAACACGAATGTAACTATCACATACTATGTGGGTTGGTGCTGCTTTTCGTATGTTAGCATGTTACAAAGTAATATAGAAACAGCTTTAGTGTTGAGCCAGACCTACGACTGGATTTATCCATAGGATCCTGACGTTCGAAGAGAGGAATTGAGAACGCTTTCCTGCGCAGACAAGTGTTCCATAAATAACATCAAATATGTTATGGTCGTTTTTTGGAAACATGAGGCAGCACATATAGTTGAGCAAATTGAAATGTCAGGCTTTAGAAACTTCTTCTTCTTCTTCTTCTGCGTACGCAGTCAGACAGTAACCATTATTTTTTCGAAAAAAGCGGCGGTCATCCTGAGGCTGTCGCCACTGCCATAGAGCTTGTCTTGCAGTTCCACTGGTGATGGCCACATCTGCTCTCTCTGATCCTCGTATGTCGGGCAGTTCTGCAGCAGATAGGCTTTAGAAACAATATTAAATGAAATCTGGATTTTGTTTTTTTACCTCAGTTTGGGAGCCAGGCTTCAGCTTATGAATCAGACTTCTGAGAGCTTGACCTACATTTGGGAATATGACCTCAGTACGGGAACCTGACCTTAGCTGGAGAAACTGACCTGAGTTTGGGGCACAGACCTCGGTTTGTAAACCAGACATCAGTTTGGGAACCAGACCTCAGTCTGGGAGCTTGCCCTCAATTTAGGAACATTACCTCAGTTCGGGAACCTGACCTGAGTTTGGGAACATGAAGTCAGCTTGGTAACCGAACCTCAGTTTCGGAACTAGATCCTAATTTGAGAACCTGACCTTCGTTTGGAACCCAGACCACGGTTTGGGATCCAGACATCAGTTTGGGAACCAGACCTCAAGTTTGGGAACCATACCCCAGTTTGGAAACCAGACCTCAGTTTGGGAACCAGACCTCCGTTTGGGAAACGCTGTTTTGAAGTTCGCATCAATGAACACATTCAAAGTCTACGCTCAAGTGTCGTTAATGACCTTTTCAAAAACAAATTGCAAAACGTGTAAGGTTGAAGGTATTGGAAAACATTCAACATAGTCCAGGCTATGATCTGGATGGAGCACAATTATGTTAATGTTTGCAATCATGATTACAAATGATGCGATACATGCAAGCCATTTTCATTAATGATAAGTACAGTGTTTATATGTGCAATGATGAAGTACAGTCAAATATTTAGGAACACCGATGAAGTGCAGTCAGATATTTATGTGCAATGACAAAGTACAGTCAGATGTTTATGTGCAATGACAAAGTACAGTCAGATGTTTATGTGCAGTGTAAAAGTACAGTCAGATGTTTATGTGCAATGATGGTGTATAGTATAATGATAATTTTCACTGATGGAGTACAGTCAGATGTGTATTTATACTGAATCGGTACAGTCAGATGTGCATGTGCACTGTTACAGTACAGTTAAATGTTTATGTGCAATGATAGAGTACGGTCAGATGTTTATGTACAATGATGAGGTACAATCAGATATTTATGTGCCGTGATTAAGTGCAATCATATGTTTATGTGCAATGATAACGTTCAATCACATATGTATCTGCAATGATTAAGTAGAGTCACGTGTGTATCTGCAATGATTAAGTACAGTCAGATGTTTAAGTGAGGTGCAGAAGCAGCACAGTAAATGAGTTGACAGCAGGCAGTAACTCATAGCTGGCCGCTTGTATCAGAGTCAGTGAACTAGCGCTGACCAAGATCATATTGTGCCTCAAACAAGAGTTGACAGCAGCGAGTGACTCATAGCTGGCCGTTTGTATCAGAGTCAGTGAACTAGCGCTGACCAAGATCATATTGTGCCTCAGTGGCAACCTTGGAAACAAGTTATATTTGTGCAGTCTAGCTAAGAGAATAAGGACCGCAGTTGGAAGGCAAATCTTGTACTCATGAAAGCCAGCTGAAATCTGATGTTCTGTGCGGAAAGGCGCAGATTTCGAATCATTGATGTAAACTATGATAGGACGAGGGAGCATATAGATGAAGAAGATATTTATATAAAATGATTACAAATAGTCAGATGTGTGTGTGTGTGTGCCGTGGTGGGATAAAGTCATATGGTTGGCTGTGTGCAACAATGGAGCAGCCTAGTCGTATGGTTATGTGCTAATAAGATATACATTCGGACGGTTTCTGTACAATTATTAATTTGATTCCTCTCTTGTACGTGCAATTATACATGTTATCCAGCTATTGTGTGCTGAATCGGCGATGGATTTTAGTGAAGTGTTTTTCGTTTATCGTCAGTCATGTGTTAAAGGGCAAAGCTACATTTTAGTAACGTGTTGTTTGGCAGACATTAAATACATTCACGTGTTTCTGAGCAACAATAAATTGATGTTACGTTCTTTTGTGATATATAGATCTTTGCCAGGTGAAAAATGTCTAGACGATGTCTCTGTTCTGATGTTAATACATTTATAGTGAAGTTGAACCGAGTGGTCTGACGTTTCCTGATGGCAACACAACTACTTTGGGACAATAAAGGAAATATAGAAGTCGTCCAATACATGTTGCTTACTACCGGCTGACAGGACAGAGTGCCAGCTCTGACGCCATGGTAAGGGCGAAGCTGCCCTGTATCCATACACTGCTATTCAATGCAGAACTAAAATGGGATAGCAATTATGTTGGCATGCTCGATGAGCGTCTCCCTAAACAGCTGTTGTATAGACATGCAAACATTCGAAGTGGTGGACAGAAGAAACAGTACAATTACTCTTTGGAAGTATCTCTGGACTGTTTCATCATTGACATCGCCTCCTGATAACTGCTTGCTCCGATTAACTCAATCTGGCGTACTACCATCACACAATGTGCTCGTACCGGTGAGGGAAAAGTCATGATTGAGACGAAGAAATAGCGAGCTGAACGAAACGACGAAATACAAGACGGCCTAATACCACCGGAGGATTTTCTAATCTTCCTCACGTGTGTTAGACTGTCACGCTCTCTTCTGACTGTACAGTCATGTGCAGTCAGATCTGAGAAAAATGTCTGATGTTGTTGTTACCATCGTCACTGGCGCTGTGCATCTATTATAAGTGGTATAACTATTTATATTATTATATAATATATTTATATATATATAGACACTTATTATTTGTATATACTCACACGCAAACAGTAGTTCAAGAACAGATTAGAGTTAGATGGACTCACTGCAAAACAAAATGACAGCAGACTGTCTATATACAACAAGGATGGTAGAGAATAAGGAACCATTATGGCATAACAAACTGGTTAGGTAAAAATGTTCATCGGTTGTGTTGAAAGGGTCAGAAAACAAATAGGTGTAGAGGGCAATTATCGCCCTTCTTGACAAGATACGGTAAAAGCTGAAGGTAGATGATGTAGTCTCGAGTGAAGAGAAAACGAGTGTACTATGTCAGCTCTAAGCGTTTTAGTGTGTGTGGGTGACCAGTACCCTTTCACACCGACCTGCGTTTTATAACAATAAGTCAGCTAGGTTAACTGGAACTTCTCGCTACCGAGATGCGGCACCAGTACCTTTGTCTTGAGAAACAGGCACTGCAACAAGGGTCACCTAGACATTGACAGATGGTATGGCCTGAGCCACTTTGTGACACATAGCTGTAGTCGACAGTCGATTGGTGTGGACCGTGAAGTACCGCAACCCATTACGTGTCAAGCTGTATAGGCAAGTACTGTAGTAGATGCATCAGAAGTGATAGACATATGAAGTGATGTACATCTGAGATGATGATTATGTGAAGTTATGAACATATGAACGGATAGACATATCAAGTTATGAACATATGAGTTGATGATCATGTGAAGTTATTAACATATGAAGTGATTAATATATGAGGTGATGAGCATATGAGTAGATGGACATATGAAGGAATGAACATATGAAGTGATGAATATCTGAGATGATGATTATGTGCAGTTATGAACATATGAAGTGATGAATATCTATAGTGATGACCATATCGAGTGATGAGCATATGAAGTGATAAGCAATTGAAGTGAAAATCATACCAAGCGATGAACATATGACTGGATGGAGATATGGAGTGAAAAACATGTGGAGTCATGAACGTATGGGGTACAGAACAAGTGAAGTTATGGACATATGGGGTGACGAACGCATCAAATACTAATGTGTTCAAATAGCATACAATTAAGGTTTACATTTTCCGAATTCCCCATTGAGCCATGTCAATTAAAAAGTGGTTTTCTATGTAGTTTGGTCAGTTGTAAACGAAATGTTTTGGCTCAGATTACTTAAGCTGGCTCCCAACTAATTCACTGACAGGACGCACCATCGTCTGTAACCCAACCAAACCAATTCACTGACAGGACGCAACATAGTCTGTACCCCAACCAAACCAATTCACTGACAGGACGCAACATATTCCGTACCCCAACCAAACCAATTCACTGACAGGACGCAACATAATCTGTACCCCAACCAAACCAATTCACTGACAGGACGCTACATAGTCTGTACCCCAACCAAACCAATTCACTGACAGGACGCAACATATTCTGTACCCCAACCAAACCAATTCACTGACAGGACGCAACATAGTCTGTACCCCAACCAAACCAATAAACTGACCGGACGCAACATAGTCTGTTCCCCAACCAAACCAAATCACTGACAGGACGCAACATAGTCTGTATCCCAACCAAACCAATTCACTGACACAACGCAACATAGTCTGTAGCCTAACCAAACCAATTCACTGACAGGACGCAACATAGTCTGTAGCCTAACCAAACCAATTCACTGACAGGACGCAACATATTCTGTACCCCAACCAAACCAATTCACTGACAGGACGCAACATAGTCTGTACCCCAACCAAGACAATTCACTGACAGGACGCAACATAGTCTGTACCCCAACCAAGACAATTCACTGACAGGACGCAACATAGTCTGTACCCTAACCAAACCAATTCACTTTATATACCCATCTTGAAGCTGCGAATCATGGGGTAGGACAAATACATACATAATTGTTAGTCAATTCAGTGAAGACTAACAACAGTTGGTACAACTATGTTAACACAAAAAGATCTTCGTCAGGGTCATACGACATTACAAATGAGATAACTAATTAATATATATATATATATATATATATATATAGAGAGAGAGAGAGAGAGAGAGCGGTAATAAGCTTTTTATGAACTAAACGTGCTGTTGAACTGAATAACAACACTGTAACATACCAGGTACGTCAAATAAGGATAAATTTAAATACATTCCAACTACCCCATCATGCACAAATTATGAGCCAGTGGAAATACAAACACAATAACAATCGACCAGATCAAATCAAATTATTTATAGTTGTCATGGTAACCTAATGTATCGTGGTGTCATTATATCATGAAATACTCCAGGCACCAAATGGTAAATATTCTCTATAAACATTTTTGCTTAATTTAACCCTTAAGCTAACTTCTTGGAAACATAGAATGTTCTCCTAATAGAACTAATCATGAACATTTCTCACAATGGGAAACAAGAAAGAAAATGTTCCCACGATCCTGTTATAGTTTTTGTTATCTATCTTTCCCGCGGCATTCACTCCTTATGGTGTCGCCCTTTGCACGGCATGATCTTATAATCAAACCCGATGATAACGAAAGGATTGCGGTAGTTTGGTGTAAGAACTTGTTCATTCAGGGGCGTAACCTTCAACTATCCAACACCTTCCTTCCCTTATACAAGTCAGACCCGTGCGATGGTACCGTCCTCTTCAGACTAGAGGTCAGCACTACCATCGATTATCTCCAAACTTCTAGAGCACGTAACTTTCACATATATTTAACAGCTGTCAGGGTAAACATTCATTCAATATGCTTCCTAAAATACACAAGCCCAACAATCCTGGCAGACTAGTTAACTTCTCTTGCTCGTGCCCGACATAGCTTGTATGTTACTTCCTTGTTCGCATCTTCCAGTCTATAGTTTAGAATATATCCTCAATCCTGAAGGACACTAACAACGCTTTGGCCAATTTATTCTCGACTGTAATCTTTCCTGACCAGTCTGATCGTCTCATTACGTTTGTTCTCTCTCTATATATATGCAACCTTGTTTGGTTTGGCTTGCCTTGGCTTTGTTCATTCTCAATCTCCCACTACCAAACACTGAAAGGGCTTAAGTAGCAGAATGTAGTCCAGAGAACGGAATGCATTGTGTCGTAGTTTACAGCTTGACTGCGATATTTGCATCTTTCGGTCCAACACATCCGACGTCAGCAAGCATTTTTTGAGTACCGGGTTTGCATTCCCTCTTCGATCCCTTCTCCTTATCCAGTCTGCCCTGCTGCAGCCTGTTATCCCGGATCACCGCGTGGAGGTGTAGAAGGGTCTTGGCAGCTTTTTGTTCGCTGTCCCTGGCACTAGCAGTGAGCTATGGGTCGCTAACCGGTGCAGCTCATGTGCTGATCCTCAACCCTCGTTTAACAGACATCAAAGCTCTCCATTTCTTTTTTCACATGAGAATCAACCGTTCCACAACATCATCCACTGTTATCCGTCTAGCTATGGTCACGTGTGCGGAAACTACTCTGTGAACCTTATTTGATCGCAATTAGGTCAGGCCAAGTGCTCCCGCAGCCGTTTAGGACGTTTGGGCACACTTGAAGACATCCCCCCCAACCCAACGCCATCTCTCTCTGTTAGCGGCGGCTGCCTGCGCCTCCTCTTGGCGGAGATTGGTCCATTCTTTTATTTTGTCCTCCAACCTCTTTTTGGGATGACCACTTCGTCGTCTACCTTGCACCTTTCCGTTCGGGATGGTATTTGCAAGACCGTTTGATCTCGGCATGTGACCGTACCAAGCGAGTTTCCTTATTTTGAGAGTTGATAAGAGGTCTTCCAAAAGCCCTTTGCTGTTGTAATTCTTTGTCGTTTTTCCTCATGTGTAACTCGATCTTTGTACGTGGCATTAATACATCTCATCTCAAGGCCTGTATCCTTCACTGCAAGTGAGATGTACGTGTCCATGTCTCACAAGCAGAGGAGTATATTGACAGAACAAATGTACACTGTAATTTGATCATCGTGCATAGGGCTAACCGTTTATCTTCCCAGTTTTTGTTAAGCCGTGGAAGCGTCGCTATTGTCTATGTTATTCTGACCAACAACTCACATTTCATTCATTCACTACTGACAATCTAATCCAGATATTTAAAACTCTCAACCATTTCGAGTTCCTGGCCATTAGCTTTTATCTGACTGTGAATGCCTCGCCATTGTTGGTCATTAATTTGTCTTTCCGGTGATAATCTCCAAACCATAGTCAAGAGCTGTTTCACCCCTCTCACCCTTTCCGGGAGTGCCGCTTCTGTGCCCGCCAACCCGTCGACGCCATCTGGAAAACAAAGGCTAGCAATCGTTTGGTCTCCTATCTTCACTGTACCAACGTGATCTCTAAGTGCCTCACTCATAATTCCCTCAAGGAATATTTTGAAAAGTGTTAGGAAGAGTGTACAACCTTGACTCACACCGACCGATGTGCTGAACCAACCCACTCGGCCCTCATTCACAAGAACTACATTAGACGTCCTGTTATACAGGTATTCAAGGACCTTTATAATATTTCCGTTGATTTTATACCTCATAATGGTTGCCTATAGCGCTTTGTGTCATAACTTATAAAACGCCGTCTTGAAATCAACAATCACATGACACAATTGTTGCAGCTGTTCCAGATATTTCTCGTTCACCAGTCTTAAATTAAAGATATGTTCGGTAGTGCTTTCTCCCTGTCTGAAACCTGCCTGCTCCTCAGCAATGATGTTCTATACTTAGGGTTTCAATATGTCGAGGATTATTCTTAGATTGACCTTGGTGGCGTGGCTGATGAGGCTTATTGTTATGTAATTTTGGCACAGTCTTATGTTTCAGGTCTTAGGTAACAGCATAATCATCGATTTTGTCCATAAGTCCGGACATTTTCCCGTCGCCCTATTTCACCCTGATGTATTATGGAAGACCGCGTGGTTCAATGGTTTCGATTCCTGCTTGCTGACACTAAAGACAGCGGATCAAATTCAAGTAAGGCACGTGCTGTTGTTTTTTCTGTTGCGGGTGAAATAAAATAACCAAACAGACCAGCACACGACGGAGAAGAAGACTGTAGTTCTAAGTCTAAAAACCGCTCGTCTACCCCAACAATTGGACTAAAGTCATAGGACATAACTACGATACATTGCCGACTTACCGTTATTACTGACTCGTCTGTGGTCTCTCAAGCTTCATTGTTTATGCCAATGGTTCGTATTCTACTAAATGTTTCACGTCACGTCTCTCTCGCATTGGTCAAGTGTCTCGACATCATTGTCTTCATCTATCCGTCCGGCTTATCCTCTACTGTGTTCATCTATCCGTCCCATCTGTCCTCTACTGTCTTTATCTGTTCGTCTGGCCTTACATCTACTGTCTTCATCTATCCGTCCGGCCTCTCCTCTACGGACTCTATCTGTCCAATCTCTCCTCTACGGTCTCCATATGTTCATTAGACCTCTCATCTACGGTCTCCATATGTTCATTCAACCTCTCGGCTACGGTCTCCATATGTTCATTCAACATCTCCTCTATTCTGTATATGTTCATTGAACCTCTTATCTACGGTCTCCATATGTTTATTCAACCTCTCTTCTACTGTCTCCATAAGTTCATTCAACCTCTCATCTACGGTCTCCATATGTTTATTCAACCTCTCATCTACTGTCTCCATATGTTCATTCAACCTCTCATCTACGGTCTCCATATGTTCATTCAACCTCTCCTCTATTCTCCATATGTTTATTCCACCTCTCCGCTACTGTCTCCATATGTTCATTCTAACCTCTCATCTACGGTCTCCATATGTTCATTGAACCTCTCCTCTACTGCCTCCATCTGTCCGACCGGCCTCACCTCTACTGTCTCCATCTGTCCGTCCGGCCTCACCTCTACTGTCTCCATCTGTCCGTCCGACCTCACCTCTACTGTCTCCATCTGTCCGTCCGCCTCACCTCTACCGTCTCTATCTGTCCGTCCGGCCTCTCGTCTACCGTCTCTATCTGTCCGTCCGGCCTCTCGTCTACCGTCTCTATCTGTCCGTCCGGCCTCACCTCTACTGTCTCCATCTGTTCGTCAAGCCTCACCTCCACTGTATCCATCTGCCCGTCAGGCCTCTCGTCTATCGTCTCTATCTGTCCGTCCGGCCTCTCGTCTACCGTCTCTTTCTGTCCGTCCGGCCTCTCGTCTACCGTATCTATCTGTCCGTCCGGCCTCACCTCTACTGTCTCCATCTGTCCGTCCGGCCTCACCTCTACTGTCTCCATCTATCCGTCCGGCCTCACCTCTACTGTCTCCATCTGTCCGTCCGGCATCACCTCTACTGTCTCCATCTGTTCGTCCGGCCTCTCGTCTACTGTCTCCATCTGTCCGTCCGGCCTCACCTCTACTGTCTCCATGTGTCCGTCCGGCCTCTCGTCTACTGTCTCCATCTGTCATGCAAAGTCTTCTAAACCACTATAAAGACGTTAAGTAAAGTTAAAGTCTCCATCTGTCCGGACTCACTTTTTCCATCTTCCCTATCTCTTTTCAACATTTCTCTATCTGCCCGACTTCTCTACTGCCTCCAACTGTCTGTCCTGTCTCTCCTCTACGGTCTCTATCTGCACGACCTCTTCTCTACGTCTCCATCTTCCAGACTTCTTCTCTTCTGTCGCTATCTGTCCTTCGTCTCTCCTCTAATCTTCCCATCTGACTATCTGGTCTCATCTGCTCTCTCCATCAGGTTACTCTCTTATCTACCTTCTGTCTTACAACTATTCAGTCTTTAACTCACAACTCTAATCAGAACACTAACAATTATTGGAACTGCAACAATAACAAATGAAAATATATGTTACAAACACCAATCGTATTATAACCATAATATAGCATTTGGAAAACTAGCTACAAATACTACATGTCCATGAAGAGGTTCGTGCAAGTAGCACAGGTCTTTCTCTGGTAGACCGACTGTTCAATCTCTTAGATTAGTCTTGTCTAATGCACATACTTCTTGACCACATTATTATTTCACTAGAGATAACTAGCTAGCTGTCTGGTTCTTGTCCGTTGCGCATCTTCTGGTCCTCGCTCGTCTGGTGGTCTTCTGTCTTATTTCTCTGCTTCTGTGACGTCTGGGTGTTGTCATTCTCCTGTTTTGTCTTCAAGTGAGAAAAACTACGACAAATACAGCGATTCTTGCACCCTGGTGGTTCTCCAATCAAGAGTAACGCCCTTTGATATCAGGGGTTCTCGTGTCGACGACAGTGTTTCTTATACTGTCGTGTCAGGCCAAGATTATCGCCTTTGATATTACGTGTTCTGGTGTATACGACAGTGGTTCTTATGCTGTGGTGTACTGCGACGGGAGGCAACGATATGGTTGGGACCTGGGGCTCGTGTCTCAGCCCGATATGTCGAGCCGCAGAAAGCGGTCTCTGCCGTCCCGCCGATCAAAGCGGGAGAGGACCTGTCCGATATTCACCCCACGCGGCGTGGAAGTATGAAATCATTTGTAGACGACTTAGTTCTCGGTCAGGGTGTCGCAAGCAGTAGAGCAGCCATCTCACTGCGAACTGTTGAGACTCAGCCCTCGATCATGACATATGTTCGCACACCAGACGAACAACATATCCGTACCATGTCCAAGCTTGTTGCCCGTCTAAATGCATTCTTGCCTCGTTCGTTACTTTTGTCTTCTATCAGTCATCCCAATGGACGCAGAAGAAATGCAGGCTAGCGGACATTGAACCTCTGCCCCTTTGTGGCTGACAACCTTCCAGGTGACGGGGAATGCTAGGCGTGCCATCACTGCAGAGGAGCCGAGAATACTAAAGGCTAGCAAGGAGATACCCCACTCACATGTATTTGCTACGTTTCTGGCAGGACGTGACGATCCTGGGACACAGATACACTGGACTGCCTCTCTTCCAGGATGCTTGAAAAACTAGTACAAAAGTCCATCATATCATCATCATCCTCATCACACCCTTTCAACGCGAGTGGGGAAGACTCGATAGTCCTGCAAGACAACTTTCCTAAGAGAGACAACTCTGACCTCAAACAACTGCTGCCCTGCAGATGGGCTGGGGACAGCCAAGGGCTAAGGAGGACAACCTTACAGAAACGCCTATTGAAATCGGATGCACTGGTCCACAGGCCTAACGAAACAGTGCAACGTAACTCGCTGTATGATTACGTCACAATTTAAAATAAGAAAGTATGGTGCTCATCCTGTGGAGTCCCACCAGGCAGAGAGAGTGCCGGGCCCCACGCCTCAAAGGGGTCCACCTGATGCTACTGGTAGTTACCCACCCATGTGCTGTGGAGTCAAGGCACACGGAAATGGGGCAAGAGCTATTGACCGAAAACCCAAGACACTTAAAATACTACAGTGGAATTTTCAGCGTACGAAGAAGAAGCAGAAGATACTGTGGTGTCAGACCAAGACTAACGCCCTTGATATCACGAGTTCTTGTGTAAACGACAGTGGTTCTTATACTGTGGTGCCAGACCAAGAACAACACCTTTGATATGACGAGGTACAACAGCTGCATGTTTAAGGAAAACACTGTCTCCTTCTGACACATATGCAGTCGATAGCCACTCCGGGAACTTAGGAATTAACTCAACTTGTGACAAGGTTTCAGCACCAGGAAAAAACAGACAGTTAAATGCGTACAAGTGCTAGTTAAGGTTGGCCGTCTTTACCACAAAAGCAAGTGCTTGGCCAGGATTTTCCATTTCAGTGACTAGAGTTTACTTCTGTGATTTCCCAGTTATCCTTTGCAGTTCTTGTTATATGTTCTAGCTGCTCACTTTAGCTGATGTTCTAGATCTGTTCTAGCGACTCTACTATCTGTTCGGTGGAATTATGTCCTCAGATTTAATCTCGAATACCCTGGTCCACAAACTTGTATGTCTTCATCTTCTTCTTTCTCGAGTTTGGTTTCGTATGCTCGTTTTCTGCAAGTGACACGTCAGTCGTAGGTCCTCAATGGTTCCCCACAGTTTGCCTTGTTTGTTTTTTCATTTGCACAGGTCTTCTCACTGTAGCCTTGACGCAGGGGACATCCTTGCAGGATGTGTGCTGGAGTCTGGGGTCCTCTCTGGCATGAACATTACACAGTGTTTTGCTGTAATTTTATGCATATGTGCATTTAGTCTGCAATTACCTTTTCTGAGGCGGAAAATTGCGGTATGCTATTTCATATTCAGTCCATTTATTGGTCATTATGAGTATTTGCTGCTTCCTCTCTTTATCCACAGTTGTTTACATTTTTGTTATGTGTGTCCTGTCTTCTGACAGTGACACTGGGTATGTGAATTGTTCTCTTTGTCGTCCATCTCTGGCCAGTCTGTGCCCTCATTCATTTTAAGGCATGCCGCAGTGAGCTGGAATTTACTGGAGGGTGATTTTATTGTGGTTTGAAACTTTATTTAGCTGGCATATCAGTTCCCTTTCCATACTATCCCGCGGTTCTCTTTGTGTGGCCTGCAAAATGTCCATGCAGTCGCACAAAAACACTATTCTGTTATCCTTTAACCCCTTTTCATTCAATAGTTTGACTGCTTCAATTATTGCCTGTTGCTCTGTTCTTAGATTTGTCGAGGGCTCCCCGGCAGCACTTACTTTCCCTGAAAACGGCTCAATCCTGTAGAAGTATGACGAGTCTCACCCCACCCCCCCCCCCCATTTTTCACCTAAGCTTCCTCTGATGACCCCTCTGTGTAGACGTGCGTCCACATGGTTAGGGGATATGCGTTACCTATATGGTTTAGGTTTTTGTCTCTCAATGCATTGTCTGATTCTTCTCCCTTTCTATCGATACCTGGTATTTTCGTGTCCACCGTGAAGTTGGGCTGCTGGTCTGTATTTTTATATACCTGTGTCATATCTCATGCCGTTGTACAATTTGATATAATGTCAATATTCTTTGCTTAAAAGCTTTTGATAGACGGTTGAAGATTGTTCTTTTTATGCGGGTTTTTGTTAATTCATTGACTGACTCTTCCCAGCATTGGATGTTAATTCATATGCTTGTATTTTTCTTTTAGGTTCAGTGTTTTTCCTTCTCTGCGCTCGTCGAGGCTCTGGAAGCCTGCTACCGTTTCGTGTTCTCTGATTGGGGTGCTTCTCAGACCTGGGGTAATAATTATGAGTCCGGTATTTTGTGCCCTGGCCAGTTTCTGTAGGTTGGTCTTTGCCGCTGTTGCATAGGCACCCATGACGTATTCCAGTGTTGGCTGTACGTATCAAGTGTAGACTTGTCTGACTGTTCATCTGGGCCCCAATTTGTCCTTGCCAGTTTTTTCAGTAGCCTTAGTCTGAGGAGTGGGGACTTCTTTTGAGTATCCTCTTTGTGTGGGCCCTATGTTAATATTTTGTCATATCTCATTCCTAGGTATGTAGGATATTCTTCTCTAGGAAGTAGGCTGTTTTCTAAACATAGGTCGACCTGCTCTGGCTTTGTAGAGAGAGAGAGAGAAGAGTGTTGAGAGGGTCTTGCTTTTGTTTACAGTGACACCTGATGAGTGTGCCAATTTCTTTACTGCATTGATTGCTTCCTGTGTTCTTGCTTTTGCTGTTCCAATGTTTTCGGCCAGGTCTTCTCTATGGAGTGCCTTGTGGATGTGTGGTCTGAACTGGTTTGGTAGATCATTAATGAAGCGGATACACACGGTAGGGGATAGTGATCCTCCCTGGGGAACCCCCTGATGCAGTTTGACCATTTTACTCTTGTGTTCTTCCAGCCTGACTCCCGCATATCGTGAGTGGAGGTAGTCTTTGATCCAGTCAAGCATCTTTCCTCTTATTCTGCAGCCAGCTAGTGTTAGCATTAGTCCTTTTTTACAGACTTAATCAAAAGCTTTAATCAGGTCAAAGAAGGAGGCAAGTAATGTGCATTTCCTCTGATAGGCATCTTCGATTTCCTGGGTCAGATAAGTGTCTGGTCGTTGGTAATCCTTTATTTTCTGTATCCAGACTGGCACTCATTTAACTTGTATAACATATTCTCCCCGATTCGGTGAATGTCTTCTATTTCTGTCCCCTTCTGGCGCGGCAACATTATCTGACCTACGCTGTCGCTAAAGAAAGAGTACATTGTCTTGATCTTTCTAAGTGACCTAAAAGGTCGTGGGATTTCCCAGTAAGACTGTGAGAAATCCAATTTGGCTGCGCATACTCTCATAGCGATTTATGTTGAAGTATCTGAACAATGATCAGTACATTAACTCTAGCTTCGGACAGTGTTTTATTGTTTTTTGAGGGTACGCCCAACGTTTTTTTTCATGGCTTCCCTGGCCCTGGCTTTTGGTACCCTGGTAACCCTGTTACATGTCAGGCCTCTCCTCGGCTCGCTACTGTAAACCCACTGACACTAATAACTTGTTTGTCTAGCCTTCTTCTCACTTCAGATCACATCTGGACTCACTCCACTTCTCCCAGCTACATCCCATCCATTGCGTTTTGTGGAACTAACTCCACTTCTCCCAGTTACATCCCATCCATTGCGTTTTGTGGAACTCACTCCACTTCTCCCAGCTACATCCCATCCATTGCGTTTTGTGGAACTCACTCCACTTCTTCCAGCTACATCCCATCCATTGCGTTTTGTGGAACTCACTCCACTTCTCCCAGCTACATCCCATCCATTGCGTTTTGTGGAACTCACTCCACTTCTCCCAGCTACATCCCATCCATTGCGTTTTGTGGAACTCACTCCACTTCTCCCAGCTACATCCCATCCATTGCGTTTTGTGGAACTAACTCCACTTCTCCCAGCTACATCCCATCCATTGCGTTTTGTGGAACTCACTCCACTTCTCCCAGCTACATCCCATCCATTGCGTTTTGTGGAACTAACTCCACTTCTCCCAGCTACATCCCATCCATTGCGTTTTGTGGAACTCACTCCACTTCTCCCAGCTACATCCCATCCATTGCGTTTTGTGGAACTAACTCCACTTTTCCCAACTACATCACATCCATCACCTTTATCCAGATTCATTCCACTTCTCTCCCAGCAAGATATACACTATCTCGTGAACTGCCGACCCAAGACGTTCACACCTGTCTGCCTCTTAACGTGTGAGCATGTGGTTTTGAACTTATCCCACTCGCAGCTTCTCTGTCTGTAATATCGTATTTGGCCAACTCCCTATCCTACAACCTGGTCCTTTCATAGTTAAGGTATTCCCCAGACCTTGCCTTGTCACCGACAGGTGGTACCAACACATTAGGAAAAGACCATAACACTTGCCATAAGGACCATCTGGAGAACATTTCCTGTAAAAACTAGCCAGGCTGCGTTACGTGTAACCATCTTACAAACAATGGCTTTTCAGAAAAATAAAGTAGGCATTAATGAAAGCTTCATTCGCAAGTACTACAATTTAGTATGTACACTCTTTAGCCACCGGTGTGGTAGGATATATTTCGATGATACTGTCTTTGAACTCAGCTGTAGCTTCCAATAACACGTCAATGTTATCTGAAAGTACCTGGGTTCATCAATCACTAATTACTTCAACAATGTTGGAGTCCATGTGAAGACTGACAAAATAGTCGCAGATATCCCATAGATTGGAGCTGAAAAAAAGATTTATCTCTGTAAATGGCTGCCTTAAGCAGTAAGGTATTAACAAATTAGTTTCCCAACTGTGAGCCGCTGGTTTGCACGGGTGTCGCAAAACATTCCAATATGTTCATCAACCGCACACTGCCGTAGACAAAGATTGGTACATTAAAGGTGTCGTGGACAGAAACAGTTTGGGAGCCGCTGTACTAATATATATGATAGCTTAGAATTTGCAGATGTTGGCTCACACATTTAAGCAGATCAAGAATTAGAACACCGTTAGAAACATTGCGAAACATGTAGAGTTGAAGATTAACAGACACACAATTTTTGGAGTTGAAGATTAACACACACAAAACATGTAGAGCTGAAGATTAACACACACAAAACATGTAGAGTTGAAGATTAACACACACAAAACATGTAGAGTTGAAGATTAACACACATAAAACATGTAGAGTTGAAGATTAACACACACAAAACATGTAGAGTTGAAGATTAACACACACAAAACATGTAGAGTTGAAGATTAACACACACAAAACATGTAGAATTGAAGATTAACACACACAAAGCATGTAGAGCTGAAGATTAACACACACAAAACATGTAGAGTTGAAGATTAACACACACAAAGCATGTAGAGCTGAATATTAGCACACACAAAACATGTAGAGTTGAAGATTAACACACACAAAACATGTAGAGTTGAAGATTAACAGACACAAAATATTTGAAGTTGAAAATTAAAAGACGCAAAACAAATTATGACCAATAGTACAAACCAACAGCCAGTGTTTCTATGGAATCAAACGCTGGAGAAGATAGACAGTTTTTTTATCTCGAAATTGTTGAATCCCTTCAAGGAGCGACGGAAGAGGACATCAAATCCCGCTTAAGCAAGGCCAGGACTGCAGGACTTGGAAATCTAAAAACAATTAGTAGGACAACTAAACGTAGGCTAAATAATAGTAGGTGTCACCGGTACTTCTATGCGGTTCGGAATGCTGGAGGATGACAAAAAGGGACACACAGAGATTAAACATCTTTTGTCTTTGCAGAATTATTAGTGTTTTTTTTTTGTAGACAAAATATGAAATGACAAACTATTACAGGATACTATCCACGAAGATATGGATAACATTATAAGAGAGAGCAGAAGGAGATGTCTGAGGCATGTCATGAGAACTAGTCCGGACATGGGAGCAAACACGAAACTTATGTGAGCACCTGATGGTACTCAACGTCTTTTTACTGGTTTAGGAGACTCTACATAGTCTGTACACAACCAGTTCAATATGCATTGGTTTTTCTAAACGTTATGCGCATCCAATGTATTCTTAAATGCATTAATTGTCCCTGTCTCCACTACATCCTGTGGAAATTAATTCCAAGCATTTGCCACTCTCTGACTAAAAAATTGTTTCCTAATATCTAATCTGGACCTCTCTTTAGTTAATTTGTAGCTGTGTCCTCTTGTTCTTGTAAGTGGTTGCATTTTGAAAGACGTGTTATAATCTAACTTATCCGTTCCTCTGATCATCTTATAAACCAGTATTAAATCACCTCGAATTAGTGTCTTTTCTAGTCACTATAAGCCGGTTTATTTTAGTCTTTCCTCATAACTGTATTTCTGGAATCCCACTATCATCTTTGTCGCTCTTTTTTGTATTCTTTCCAGCATGTTTATATCCCTTCTATGATAAGTACTCCAGACCTGTAAACAGTACTCCAATCTAGATCTAACTAATGATTAATACAGTTTGACTATCACTTCCTTGAACGAGAAAGACAAGAAGACCAATAACTTCTTGAAAACGCACCATGGAGGTGAAGTTGTGCTGCGCATCTCTGACATTACTGTTTTCATATATATTCATTCATGTATGTATTTTTTAAAAGAAAATGTGTCTGCCTGTGCATACATTATTTATGTGTGTCTCTGTGTGTGCTTGTATACACAAATCGTATGTATGTGTTTGGTTGTGTTTGCGCGCATAATCAGCGTTTCATGTATTATACATATATGTGTGTGTGCATATGTGCAAATATTAATGTATTCAATTATTAATTTGGTAACATATTGTACTCTAACTATTTCATTGTAATAATATTGATTATTTATTGTTTGGACTACTCTTTAGTAGCTGGCTTACCTCAAATAACATATTCTTGACAACTATCTTGATAATAGCTGCCATATGAAGTCTTACTGTACCCGTTGTAATGTCAATTCTCCTTGACTCTGTTGCTATTCATTAGATGTGTACCAGACCCATTCAACCTTGACCTTGTCGCTAATAAGCCAGTGCTCCATCCGTGGATTATATCTTCCCTTCACCAATTCCATCCCCACCTTTCCTTAGAACAATACATCACTACACCTCTGGTGGATCTCCAACTGAATCCCTGACCCCTGACACTGTAAAGGTTTGTATCATGTATGCTTTGTCCTCGTTGAAATTCTTGTGGCCATAACATGGACCAATGCTGTGCTCCATTCTCTATGTACGTACTGAACCGTACGCATGTACGCTTGAATCTTCCATTGATCGGATGTAAAATGTCTCTCTCCACCCACCCTTTTTCCGATTATGATTTGATGTCCCAAAAATGGGTGCTGTCCAAACAAACATGACATCTATTGAAATACCGTTAGCAAACTTCAAAACCAAGCCATGCGAGTTATAACAGGAGGCATGAAGTCAACGCCAATTGTAGAACTTGAAAAGATTACAAATCTGCAATCCATGACCGATAGAAGAGACTGCAGAGACCAGCAGCAAGCACAGAAACTCAGAAGACTGACAGACCATCCAATGCATCAGCGACTAAATAGATTTGGAAATGGGAAACTAAAGCGGAGAAACTTTGCAGAAATAGCCAAAGCAAAGATGAGCGAACACCCCATGAACACATTCACAACACAAAAGTACGAAAACTGTACGAAAACCTACCTGGAAGCAGCATATCATTCCATAGGTGGTATACAATATACCAGGTATTGGAAACAAGAACAGCCAGACTGAAAAAGAAAGAAGAGACATAATCCTGAGGTACATAACGAAAAGGTACCAACGCATGGACTGGACCCATGCATACACCGACGGTTCTGTAATAAAAATAACACAGAACAGAGGGACAGGGGTATTCCTGAGCCTACCAAATTGTAGACAAATAACACTGTGAGTGGCAACTGGAAAATACTCCAGCATATTTAGAGCGGAGGCAGAGGCACTGAGGGCTGCAGTAGAAGCAATGATGACAGGCGAAAGCAATGAAAGCCAGATAGTCCTGTTTACAGATGCCCTGGCCGTAGTCACAGCACTAAAAAGCCAGACAAATACTGAACTTAATGATTTAAGAGCAGTACCATTTCAACTATGCCAGCAGTCCGCACCAAAAAGAGTAGTGGTACAGTGGGTTCCATCCCACTGTAACATTCAAGGCAACGAAAAGGCAGACAGACTGGCAAAAGAAGGTGCAAGACTACCACAACCAGATTCTAGTGTGACCTATGAAGAGTCCAAAAGGCTTATTAGGACCAGATACGTGGCCAAATGGGAAACAGAACATACTGGCTACACAAAAATGATGCCTGTTATCAGTTGAACAGAAGAGAGCAGGTCGTGGTCTTCAGACTCCGCACAGGCCACAACAGACTAAGGTACCTTCTATTCAATAAACTGAAGATAGGTGGCACTGACGAATGCACGTGTGGCACCGGGAAAATGACCGCTGAACATCAGCTGCAAAACTGCCCGACTTACGAGGACCAGAGAAAGCACATGTGGCCATCACCAGTGGCAACACTAGACAAGCTCTATGGCAGTGTCGACAGCCTCAGGATGACCGGTGCTTTTTTCGAAAAAATACAGGTTGACGTTTGACAGCGTACGAAGAAGAAGAGGAAGAAGAAGAAGAAGAAATACCGTTAATCTCAGCCTAACCTGGTCAACAGATACACGCAAGCTTCTAGGAGTTTTAGGAATATGTGTTCGATGTCCACTCAAGCCATCTCTTCTGTACCTTCAAAAAAGAGAGATAAGACAAGTATGGATATTAGGGTTAATGAAGGAGCATAGACACGTTAGTTCCCTGGAATCTATTCTCATACTAGTGACTGGCCTTATGTATTCCTCGATTCTCTAAGCAGCTATTTGACGTCTGAGACAACTCATCCTCGTGTCTTACTGAGCAGTACAAACCTGCTGTTATACACGACAGCAACATTTCACTTTAATCAAAAATAGATTGTCCAATCCAGAAAGGAATTGCAGTGGCTCAGCGTATTGCTAAGAATAGCTACGCATGGAAAATTTAATAGCGGGGAATAGAGAGTCTGATTGAAGGGCTAATTTAAGAAGCTGTCGTGAAATTAAGATTGACACATTCGTGCTGGTCAACAGGTATTCACGCACACACAAACCAAATTTAAGCTCCCGAGAGGACATATTTATTCCATCCGTGACCTGGTTGTGCTGAGATAGCTCAAAGTTTGACGAAAGTCAAAGTTTTATATACTTTTTTTCTTCAGTCAATTACTCTGAAAACGAGTTATTCCCATGTTTACTCCCGCTTACTATATACTCCTCAAAAGCCTTCTTAAAACCTATAAGGTTACCTCACACTCAGCAGTGTCTGCGTGGTAGGGTGTTCCAGTTCATATGTTGGCGAGTCTTCTACTCTACAGTGATATTCATTTATTTCAATATTTTCACTTGAGTGGTTTCTGTAAGGGATTTTCATATAACAGAGACCATATAAACACGGTCACCCTTCACATAGGGAGCAAGTCGTAAAATGTAACTTACTAACCACTAGCTCACACTCCCAAAACCGACGAGTGAGTTCAAGTCCTCTGGGTTTGAGAGTTGAATCAAGAAATCTTTCAACATACGTCTTACATAATTACTAAAAATGATAATATGAGATAATCAGTTACATCCACAGGCATTTGCAGACAATCCAACATGAGTGGGCGAACTCCAGATTAATCTGAACAAGGCCAGCATGATGTGGTTTTTCTTAAACTACTCTATAGTGAACACTGATCTTCAGAGTGTTGTCTTTGATGGATGTGCCATTGGTAGGTATGACAGGTTGAAATACCTCAGAATAACCTTTGATCATAGCCTCTCACAAATATACCAACTTGACCAGATCATGCAGAGATGTAAGCGAGATCTGGGAACACTCAAGTCTATGACACCGTGCAAACTTGGAACAACGACTGCTTTTCATCATATTGCGTAAGTTGCTACTGTCAGTTGTTGATTACAGACTGGATATCCTCATACTTTCTCGATTTTATTGTGAACAGTTAGATCGTATTCAGAATGAAGGGATGCAACTGGTTCTAGTATACACATGAGTTATCCCGATCTTGAGATGCGGTGCATACTGTAGTTTTGTCTGTGACATCCATATTTAAAGTGGCACAGGACAAAAACCAAAATGCGGGTTAAAACATTCTGCAACATATTGAAATCGATCATAGGATGAACAGAAAGCAGCGATTTTAAGGTCGAAATACGTGTGTGTACAACCAGCAACGTACAGGTATCATCAGTAAAAAAAAAGGCAACGGCCGCCATCAATCGTAGACGATGATGGTATAATTTATTTTGCTAGCGCTACTTTTAGTAAGGATTAACTACGCTACTTTTTATCCTCACTCTCTCGTCTCGTCCAGGGGACTCCGCATCAATCAAACACCCGTGTATAAAGGGCGGAGTCCGGAGTCGAACCCACACTACCTGATCACGAGGCCGACGGCTTAACCACTTCCCCACGGAATCCACAGTATCCAATCTTATAAGACATATGCTATATGAAATTTAGAAATGTACAGAATATCTGGAATGCAGTGATGTCGACTTTGATTCAGATAACCTGCTATTAATATGCATTGTCATCAGATTATTCTGTGGCTTCTGAAGTTTTAATCTTGGCTTTCTGTCTGGTTGTGCGTGCACTCTCTTCAAGCCGTTCAAATCTTTGGATGTTATCTTGTCTTTATTCCTCATTCTGCCTGCACTATTGTCCAACCGTTCAAGTCTGAGGATGTTATTTTGTCTTTATGCTTCATTCTGCCTGCACTATTGTCCAACCGTTCAAGTCTGAGGATGTTATCTTGTCTTTATGCCTCATTCTGCCAGCACTATTGTCCAACCCTTCAAATCTAAGGATGTTATCTTGTCTTTATGCCTCATTCTGTTAGCACTATTGTTCAATCGTTCAAGTCTGAGGATGTTATCTTGTCTTTATGCCTCATTCTGCCTGCACTATTGTTCAACCGTTAAAATCTGAAGATGGTATCTTGTCTTTATGCCTCATTCTGCCAGCACTATTGTGCAACCGTTCAAGTCTGAGGATGTTATCTTTTCTTCATGTATCATTCTGCCTGCACTATTGTTCAACCCTTCAAATCTGAAGATGTTATCGTGTCTTTATGTCTCATTCAGCATGCACTATTGTTCAACCGTTCAAGTCTCAAGATGTTATCGTGTCTTTCAGTCTCGTTCTGCCTGCACTCTTTTCCAACAGTTCATATCTGAATCTCTAATGGTATCGTTCTGTCTCATTGTGTCTGCACTCTTGTCAGATCATTCAAATCGTAATCTCATGAATCGTGCCAATATAGTGACATGACCTAGAGCGAAAATTATATTCGAGCAATTTCAAAACACGAGGACTTAAAATATTTCTCAAAGTACAAAAACTGATAAGAGGAATAAAAGTTCTCTTTATTCTCAGTAATTATAATCTGCAAGTCAAGATAACCTTCTCACTTAAACCGAGCTAGATTAACCACAGGAAGATAACTACAATTTATATAAATACATATTTATATTTTTTTTAAAGTTGTTAGAACAATGTGTCCTCTGATTCTCAGCATGTGATCATATCATTATACCTATTGAGAGCACACATCCACATGTCAAAATGTGTTCCTGATATAGCCAGAAGTGTTACATCGTGCAGGAAAGTTGTGCTTATAGTTGATGTTTCATACATCTAAAAATCTATAAATTTGATTCACAAGAAGATATAAAAAATGTGAACTATTCTTCGGAGAAATTACATGAAATTGCCTTGTACGTGACTAGATCAAGCTATGACGTCAGTGGCTTGTGCTTCGGGCTAGAGACGGACAATATACATAGAGCGGGAAGCAATATAAAAATGATAATTGAAAAAATCCCATTACTGGAACAAATAAAGATTTCATAGACCAGATTCGTGGTTTTCTATAAGACATAGCTCGATGTTGAAAATTATGGTATGTCTATAAATTTAGGCTTGAGTCCGTGAAAAATAGCAAGGGGGAGGTAGTAAATAGAAGACATATGCCACAGTTCTGTAACTCGATATTTCTGCAAATTGCACATGTACTGACAGTTAAAATCTGAGAAGGTACATACAGAAACTATACAATATAATTGTTCTTAGGGATACATATGTATCGGCAGTAAGAGGAGACATAGGCAACAACTGTTTTCTTCAACAGCAGAAGCATAGCTGCAGAGGTTAAGATATACAAATAGACCAATGATAAAAGACACCTAAAGAACGTCGTATCGAGAAATCGTGCGACCAACACACTACAACCCCCATGGATACAGCTGCAGGAGCAGGCCACGCCAGGAGTACACCTCATCATGTAGCATGTCCTTAGTAGAACTTCGTTCAGCTGATCTTCAAGACGCTCGATCTCTAGTCATAACTGCAGCCTTTGTTGCTGTCGTCTTCAGGACCTCCGTAATGTCTTGTGTCCATCTTCTCCTCCGTCTTCCTCTGCCTCGCTTTCCGGGTACCATGCCCCACAGCATTGTTCTCTCCAGGTCAGTATGGCATCTGATGTGGTCAAAATATTTTAGCTTTCTGGACAAGGATATCTGCATTGTTCCCTTTCGTTATCCATGGTATTTTTAGCGCCCTTTTGTAGCCTTTTTATTCAAATGATTCAACCCATTTCTTAAGTATTTCTCTGGTGGTCCACGTAACACATCCATACGTTGCCACCGGGAAGATGCAAGTTCCCAGGATTTTTTATGTTTGTCATAGTATCAGTGTTCTGTCATGTTTCTCATGTTATTCAACCTCTGCATTGTCATAGCCATTCTCCTTCAGGCAATCTCCTATAATGCTCATAATTAAACTAGAGTACTCAAGACGTGTGACTTTCTTAATTTCTTGTTCATCGATAATAACTTTAGATTTGGTGTTTGTCTTATCTAAGCTCATTATTTTGGTTTTTCTTATATTCAGGTATAGATTTCGGTATTCGCTGTGTTGTTTTACAGACAGGATCATTTGTTCCAGCCCTGTAACGCTCTTTGAGAGAACAACTGTGTTATTTGCATATCTGCGCTCTGTCATCTTGTTCCCACCAATTGTGAATACCTCGAACCTGTCATACTTCCAATAATTTTGACGTTGCTCATTATATAATTAATAAATAAGGGGAGAGTATGCATTCCTGTCTTACACCCTTTTTAACTTCAAACCAGTCTGACTTTTTATTCGCTATTCTGACCGAAGCTTGTTGTTCTCCGTATAGTGATTCGATCAAGTGAATCAAATGTTATGAGAATCCCATTCCCCTCATTCTGTTCCACAACTCTTGGTAAACACAGTTGAACGCTTTCGTGTAATCTGTATAGCAAGTGTGAACATCGACATTGCACTCTCCGTATTTTTCTATAATGTGTCTTATGTTAAGGATGTGATCCCTCGTGCCCCTACCTTTTTTAAAACCTGCCTGTGCTTCATGGACCTCCTCGTTGAGCTCGTCTAACCTCTTCATGATGATCCGTAGAACGATTGTGCTGGCTTCACTAATTAAAGCGATGGTTCGATAATTGGGGCATTGCTTCAAATGGCCTTTCTTGGGAAGCGGTACATACACAGATCTTGTCCGTGCTCTTGGCCATATTGCACTGTGCCATACCTTCCTACATAGTGTGTAATAGATGCTGACACTGACTTCCCCTCTTGTTAGAATAAATTCACTGGGTATATCATCGCATCCTGGTGATTTCCCATTCTTCAAACCTTGGATTGCAGAACGGACCCTTCTATTCTAGGTTCCGGCTCTAGATCAGGTGGCATAGTCGTTATGTTGGAGCCGCCTCCGGTGTTTTCAAAAATTTCTCTGCAATAGTCTTTCCATCTCTCCAGTATGTACTTTCTTTCTGTCAGTGCATTGCCATCTTAATCGTTTTCTGACATGCAATGTCGGTTTGAATTCACCTGTTAGTATTTTGATTTCATTGAAATCAGCTTCTTCTTCCCCATGTTATTGTAACGCTTTTATTATGCTATACGTGTCCAATATATGTTGTTTCCTGTCCTTCTGGATTTCTCTTTTAATTACTCTTGTGTTGTTTTTGTATTTGTCGATACTGCCATCTATTCAAGATTGTTTTAACTTTGTTCTCTCTGGTCTGAGTCGCAGTCTGCACCTGGTAGTGTCGTGACCAGTAGCTAGTGGTCTGAGGCACAGTCTGCACTTGGTAGTGTCGTGACTAGTAGCTGGTGGTGGTCTGATGCACAGTCTGTACCTGGTAGTGGCTTCACGGATGTTACACCTGACTTCAACTTTGTGGCATTAAAATGTAGTATATTTGATTTCTGCTGATCCCACCCAGCGAAGTCTACGTATATAGTCCTATGTAGTGTTGTTTAAAGAGTGATTTTGCGATGGAAAGATTGTTTTCCATACACCATTCCATTAGCTTTTCTCCACTTTCATTTCAGAACCCTACTCAAAAGGCGCCCTTTATTTAATCTTAATTTTTCAATTTGCTGCTTCCTATTTTAGGATTGAAATCTCCCATGAATATCATGATGTTTCTTTTCACTCCTTCATTCGATGGTCTCTTGTAAATCATGGTGAAACTCGTTTACCTCTCCTGCTGCTGCAGTTGGTGCGTACACTTGTAATTGTGTGATGTTTCTGTTTTTCCTATTAATCTGATTTTGAGGAGACGATCCTTAACTGGATCGTATCCAAACAGTGGTGCAGGTGCTCTTTTTGATAAAAGGAAACCAACCGCCAAAACCACTCCATTCTCTCATTGGGAATACAAAGCATTCTCGTGTGTGGGTTATGGAATGGTCCTGGCCCGATCACCTGTGTTTCGAGATCCCCAATATGTCTTCTTGTGTTCCTCAACATGAGAAGTTTTCTTTGAAGCTTTCTTGTGTTCCTCCTCAACATGAGAAGTTTTCTTTGAAGCTTTCTTGTGTTCCTAGTTCCAGTTATGAGTTTTTTGTTGTTTAGACCAGCATCTGGGCTTTCCACTGTATTTCCGTCGGTCTTTTGGCTGTCATCACTTTTACTTGTACCTGCCCAGGAATTCTTTTTTTTTTTTGCGTTCGCCATATTTTCTCTAATCCCCAAGGTGGTGTGCGTTGCACTGCGTTTTTATTTTGCGCCTGTCGGCCCAGTGCATCCGACTTCAGAATGCATTTTATGTAAGGGTCTGCTTCCTCCTGCATTTTCTAAGGGTTTGCTTCCCTGGGGTAACGGCCGGTGCTGTGATGGGGATCGAACCCAGCACCTTCTGGTTGTGAGCCGTGTGAGCTCGGAATATAGAGAAAAAAGTACACGCGTGCACAATGGATGACCTACTGCATTGAAACGACACGACAGTCCGTGAAGTAGACCATTGAACCTCTGCCGTTTAATATGGTGCCATAGACACGGGCAGTAAGTAACTAACAAATGGTATCTTTATTGTGGTCACTAGACAAACATAAATACAAATGCATTCATTTGGAATCGGTTATTGATCTTATTATAATTGTTATTTCTATATGGTCAATTTGGGTTTACATAATTTTCAGTGTAAAGAGGTTATCATCAAGCTTAGATAAAACTAGATATCCTTGTCCGTGAGTTACTTGTAATAATAAATATCGCTTGTCTCTCAAAATAGAGCGATCGTTTGTGCGCCACTGTATACCTAGATGTAATGGAAACCTAAATTACTGATATTAATGACAATGTAGCAAATCATAAATCTGTATAGTTACAACATGCTACTACCAGCTGATATCTCGGAAATGAAGTCATGGACAATAGTGTCTGCAGCGAGACTTTCGTTTCAATATTCCTTGATGAAGATGTGAACCGCAGTTGGTCTAATTATTATTATTATTATTAGTATTATTATTATTATTATTTGTATTCATATATATATATATATATATATATATATATTATATATATATATATATATATATATATGTATATATATATATATATATATATATATATATATAAGTGAAGGTACTTATGGCTGGCGTGGTGTGATTGTGAGTCCGGATTAGCCCACAAAAACAGCACACGTGGGGACATCAGAGAGAATGGTAGGCCAAGAACTACCTTGAAGGAACGATGAAGGATGAGCTGTGGATCTCTAACATGGGTCACTGCTATAGGTTGCCAACGACAAAAAGGTAAGGAAGATCCTTGTAAAAGCATCATGTGCTACAAGGCATAAAGGGAGTTATATTTATGTGTATGTCTGTATGTGTGTGTGTGTATATTCACACAATACTTCCACATATACGTATTTATGTGAATCGTTTCACTAAAATTGTTTATAAGTTTGAAAACGTAATTAATTTATGTGAACAAATTGTATTAAAAATATAGATTGTTTGCTGATAATCAGCTTGAGTGAACATAGAAACGGTTCGATAAACCCCACAAAATAACATTAGACTGAATATGATCTATGAAATAAAATTAAAGTAACACAATACAAATGTAATCCACATTGCTTGCAAAAAACTACAATATAGCAATATAACTAAATAATAATACACCAATACAACACAACAATAAATCAGCAATATAGCACATACATAATACCACAATATGACACGTAAATATATACACATAATTTCTAATGCCACCATCAATATTTGCAGAACACGAAGAATTACGGGATAAAAAGTATATGTACGTGTACGGCAAACTAACACAAATATCATGAATAAAATATACAAAGAAAAAATTACAAAAATATTGAATATAATTATTTGAGGATAATGAATAAAGGAACCATCCTGAAAACCAGTAGTAATCTCATTACTGATAGCTTAGTAACGGAGTGGAAACCCTAGGGCAAACGAAAATGAGTGTTGACAGTTAACAGCGGAGTAAATGGAGACCAGAAAACAATTGATTTCAAGTACGAATGTCGTTTGAGATCTAACGTGTGCTAGTTAAAGCTAACTGGCGTGTGTCATTCTTAGAATATATATATATATATATATATATATATATATATATATATACCAGCTATACTTTAGAGAGTTGTTTTGTTCGAGAGAAATTGTCCGACTAACTTCTTGTTATTAAGTTGGAAGATCTCATGAATTGATTAGAAGGACCAATCAGAACGATATACGTTCTCTTCCGAAGGAAAAATAATTCCCAACTGCCTTTAGTGTCGTGCATGGCGTCAATGAATTTAGCTTTGATTTCATGAACTAACTTCTGAATCTATATTATTTATGTCTAATCGACAGTTGATTTTATTATATAGATATGATTGTGCAACAACTGGAATGCACTGAATGGTCGATTCTAGTTTGGTTAATAGGCTAATGGCAATATAGAACTAACCAATTGTCCCCATTGTACTGCGCGGTGCAAATTAATAAAATTTTATTTGCAATTTATTCTTTATAAACCAAATGTAAAATTTGAACTCTATTCCAATTTTTACAAAGAATGTTGAAAACTTCCATTTGACTACGCCGATCATTATGTGAGTATTACTGTGACAATACATTTCCAGAAGCAGCTTGATGTGCATGGAACATCTTTCCCTGATGTGTTGAAATAGAGAGCCAAGATAATGCTCAAGCAGGAAGGATGAAAACGGTTGAATTAATAGAGTTCTTAGCATGAGTTCATTGCGCATTGACAAATAACGTTCAGAACATGAAATATATATATTTTATTATCACTCTTCATGAATCTACAACTGCAGATTAGTGCATGCTTTATGCATATCTGAGAGCAATTCTCTGCGTATTACTCTGAAATGGAGGGAGTCGTTTTAAGCTTAAAAAAACGGTACATTGGCGATTGGAACATTTTGAAATAACTTCAGAGACAGAGGTCTTATAACTGCAGCAGAAGATCTAGTGGCAGATGAAAAGACAAGTTGTACTATTCACAAATACACTGTTACTGGTTACAACTCTGGGTAGCCAACAAATACAGACCTGACCGAATTAAGAGTGATACTCTTTAAACTTTACCTCAGGTTCAAGAGAGTTGTGACAATGTGGATTTAAGCTCCTTGCTATATTATTGGCAACAAAGAAGCTGACAGACTGCCAAGAGAAGGTGGACAGCTATCTCAGCATGATATCTATTTAACTTACGGGGGTCAATGAGGTTTGTCAGGTGTAGAAACAAGAACAATGAAGAAGCAGAGCACACAGGTTATCAACCAAATGACGCATATTACCGACTCAACAGAGTTGAGCAGGTAGCAGCAATCTGTAGACTCCACACAGGCCACATCAGACTGAGATATCATCTGTTCAGCAAACTAGGAATATAACATATAGAAGAATGGGTCTGTGGCACTGACAAAATGACTGCTGACCTTCCGCTACAAAGTTGCCCAACATACGAGGAACAGAGAAAACACGTATGACAATCGCCAATACCGTTCCTGGACAAGCTCTATGGAAATACCAAAAGCCTCAGGTTATCCACTGCTTGATGTAGGTGTACTCAAGTTAACGTCTGAAAGAGCATGAAGAAGAAGAAAAAGAGAATTTACAAATGAACAATCACCTTGATCTCCTTGTCCAGATATTAATAACTGGATATATTAAATGCTAAGATAAATAACAATTTCGTTCCCTAAATATTTGTATGAGGAATTCCTTTGACAGCCAGCATACAACTAACACTGCGGAGATCAATATATTTCACCAGCGGTCTAAAATTATCAAAGGATCTCTCCAGTAATTGACTGTCTTTAAATCGAGATTCCAGTTGTGCATGAAACCTACTTAGAAGATCGTTGTAGTTAAACTCTTCTCAGGGGACGATGTAGGGTCTGGGCACAATGTCCCACCTACATCAAATGAATGCTGATGAGAATCTACAGTCTCTCACATCCAGAGTGCAGTGATCGCCGCGGAAGCTGCTTTCCGGCTGACAATAAGCCACTGGCATATGGCCTCTCCTGCACAAACGTGTCCATAGGAACACCCTCTTGTGGGTGACCCTGTTGTTTGCTGAGTTTGCTATGGGGGCGACCGAATACTTGGCGTATAACTAGGCGTGGAGTTGTTTGGGGCCTCTTAAGGTGACAGCGCAGTACCCACCAACGAGTGGAATATGATCTGGCTCTTACCAACCCAACCCACACATGGGTTAAATGTTCTTCTGATCTGTCGTCTGTATTTCTACACAACTTTTCTTTGTCCAATCTACGAGACCTCTACCAATGATCTAATAATTGTTGAGGCACCCAGACAGGATCCGGACCTAGCCCAACATCCAATAATGGTAGAGGCACCCATAGAGGATCTGGGCCTAGCCCAACATCCAATAATGGTAGAGGAACCCAGAGAGGATCCGGACCTAGCCCAACATCCAATAATGGTAGAGACACCCAGAGAGGATCCGGACCAAGCCCAACATCCCAGCTGCAGCGAGAGCACCGAGTGATCTAACATTGCACTACCGTCGAACTGCGCTCTGACTCTAAGTGTGGAGGGGTGGGACGAAGCCAATGGATGTCATTGGAAAGTAGGAGCTGTTGTGGAGTGGGATTTGGTGGGGGAGATCGTGAAGGAAAAGTGGACTGGACGTGACACAGTCACGGGGAAAGGCCTACATACAAAATAAAGAGATGTGATCTGCAATAAGAGCACCTGTGGCTAGTGGGGAATACACTCTGTGAATCCCACCTCACCCCCATCGACGTAGCGAGCCTCTAAATGACCAAGGAAGGAAATGGCAATGCCAAATACATCTATCACCCATGGAGAAATGCGCATCCAGTGTGCTCTTTGGAAGGTTGAAGTCTGAGCAAAACAACCCAATACTTCAATGCTAGAGTGGAGCCGCGCAGTGCAGTTGTTAGCGCTCTGGCTTAGTATCTGAGTGGTCCTGGGTTCATTCCCGTATTGAGGCGAACATTCTTTTTTCAGACCGCAATGGATTCAGGATCGGTCCAGTCTTAAATGGGTACCGGTTCAATCCAGGAAGTAAAGGCGGCCGCAGGCGTGATGCTGACCACTAAGTGCCGTGGGTTACAAAATAATATGGGCCTAAAACTATATTTCTTATGCGCAGCATAACGTGACGAGATCTTGACTTTTTTTTTTTACAAAAGTGCCAAGAAACAACAAACATTCTTCAAACGAGCCTGGGCGTCGCCTCCGTTAGTAAGGCCCGCGCAACAGAGATAATCCCCTGCTTTGTGCGAGAAGTTAGCAAAAGGAAACCTTAACATACTACAGCTTAACATTGCAGGATTACAAAACAAGGCAACTGAACTGACCAAAAGACTACTAGACGATCAAATGCACATACCCTTCTTCCAGGAAACAATACCTCCACAAAGACAAATTAACATCACGGGCTATATGTGCGAATGCAACAAGTGCCAGGGCATTATGACCCTGGTCAGGAATGATACACAAGCAGTTGTAACCAACAATCCTGTGGGTGATATTGACCATCAAATAATAAAGTAATGCAGCAAAGATAACACAACACACATACTACATAACTTTTAATGTCCTCCCACGTCCAAAACGTGTCTACCTGAATTTGAGCCTACGTGAAAGAAAACAGTGTTGGTGGGAGATTTCAATGCCTATATGCGAAATCTTGGAAACCACCAGTTTAATAATAGAGGCCTGGAGATTGAAGAGCTGTGTAATGGTACTAATATTACACTGCTCCAGAGTCAGGAAACCTCGCCAACTATTTTGCACAGTGTACACGGTACCACCAGCCGGTTCGAACTAACACTTGTATCGGCTGACTAGGTAGATAACACTACCACTAAATTCCTAACAATTATTGAAACACTACAGAGGGAAAGATGGCTCAAAGAAAACAATCATGGAATTTCAGAAAGGCTAACTGGGACCGTCATGGCCAGGAAACTGATGCTGGGTTTAATCAAATGAGTAAGAATGATGACATCAAAACAACTTTCAAACACGTGCCACCATCTCAACAGCTGCAATGAAATGCATCCCACAGGGCACGTACACTAAATATAAACTGTGCTGTAGTCCAGAGCTGGAGGCAGCCGTCAAAGAGAAAAGAGAGGCCAGGAAGAAGGTCGAACTATCTCCAAATACCCTAAATAAAACAGAGTACAATATTGGCATAGCAAAAAAAAAGATATATCATTAAACATAGCAAGCGGGAGACTTTCAAACAAAAATTGTGGTAAGCTGGATCTAGACAGAGAAGGGAACAAGGCGTGGAGATTACTGAGCAACCTAGAAGGAAACAAGAGAACGTCAAACCCAACAACCCTGGCCAGAGAATATAAGGACGAAAAAGTGTCAAACTCCAAGAAAGTTGATATTTTAAACAAATGTTACGCTAGAGTAAATAAATCGCAACCAAGAAAACTGCTAGATAAAGTACTTTTAAAGGACTCCTTTAACAGCGACTTCACCAATATAGTTGCCTTTAAAAATAACTTCACTTCACAAGAACTGAGCTTGGCGACGAGGAAACATGCACCAAGACCAGATAAAGATAAAAAATGAGATCATAAGTAAATTAGGACCAAAAACGAAAGAGGTACGTTTATGGTTTATCAACAGAACATGGGGCGAAGGACAGTTGACATCAACGTGGCTATCAGCAACTATCAAACCCATACGGAAGAAAGGCAAACAACCAGGAACACCTGGATTCTATAGACCCGTGTTGCTCAACTCATGTTTAATTAAAGTTGTTGAAAGAATGGTAAACAACAGACTATATTAGTGGCTGGAAAGCAAAAACATCATTGATAGAAAGCTGACAGGTTTCAGGCGTGGACACCGCACAGATGATCCCCTCTTTAGATTTACACAGCATGTCATGGATGGATTCCAAGACGGGAAAAGCACACTAGCAGTTTTTATTGATCTACAGCAGCCATATGACAGGGTCTGGAGGGAGTGCCTTTTGATGAAAATGAGGACAATGGGACTAGAAGGAAAGATGATCAAATTGATTCGGGCATTTTTGACCAACATAACCATAGATACCAACTTTGCAGGTTGTTAGAAGGAGTACCACAGGGCTTCTCTCTAAGCTGCATACATTTCCTCATCTATAAAAGAAATGTTACAGCCAGATCTGCAATGTTAGAAGTAAAGCACTCAAGAGTTTAAGCTTAATCACAAGACTTGTTAGAACTAATTGGGGAGGTGATAAACAAACTCTTCTGCAACTGTTGCTTGATTATGTACGACCGGTGATGGATTACAGTTTTCCCATACAGGCCACTGTGAGTACAAATAACATCTCATCTATTGACCGCGTGCAGAATCAAGCTCTCAGACTAATCTGTGAGGGGGAATGAGATCAACACTTACAGTGGCGTGCGAGATAGGGGTCAATATAGAACCGCTAGATATAAAGATTATAAGTAGGGAGTTGTTGCTATTGTTGTTGGTATTGTTGTTGCTATTGTTGTTGGTATTGTTGTTGCTATTGTTATTGGTATTGTTGTTGGTATTGTTGTTGGTATTGTTGTTGCTATTGTTGTTGCTATTGTTGTTGGTATTGTTGTTGCTATTGTTGTTGCTATTGTTGTTGCTATTGTTGTTGGTATTGTTGTTGGTATTGTTTTTTTGCTATTGTTGTTGGTATTGTTGTTGGTATTGTTGTTGGTATTGTTGTTGGTATTACTGTTGGTATTGTTGTTGGTATTGTTGTTGGTATTGTTGTTGGTATTGTTGTTGGTATTGTTGTTGCTATTGTTGTTGGTATTGTTGTTGCTATTATTGTTGGTATTGTTGTTGGTATTGTTGTTGGTATTGTTGTTGCTATTGTTGTTGCTATTGTTGTTGGTATTGTTGTTGCTATTGTTGTTGCTATTGTTGTTGGTATTGTTGTTGGTATTGTTTTTGGTATTGCTGTTGGTATTGTTGTTGGTATTGCTGTTGGTATTGTTGTTGCTATTGTTGTAGGTATTGTTGTTGGTATTGTTGTTGCTATTGTTGTTGGTATTGCTGTTGGTATTGTTGTTGCTATTGTTGTTGCTATTGTTGTTGCTATTGTTGTTGCTATTGTTGTTGCTATTGTTGTTGGTATTGTTGTTGCTATTGTTGTTGGTATTGCTGTTGGTATTGTTGTTGCTATTGTTGTTGGTATTGCTGTTGGTATTGTTGTTGCTATTGTTGTTGCTATTGTTGTTGGAATTGTTGTTGCTATTGTTGTTGCTATTGTTGTTGGTATTGTTGTTGCTATTGTTGTTGGTATTGTTGTTGCTATTGTTGTTGGTATTGTTGTTGGTATTGTTGTTGGTATTGTTGTTGGTATTGTTGTTGCTATTGTTGTTGCTATTGTTGTTGGTATTGTTGTTGCTATTGTTGTTGCTATTGTTGTTGGTATTGTTGTTGGTATTGTTTTTGGTATTGCTGTTGGTATTGTTGTTGGTATTGCTGTTGGTATTGTTGTTGCTATTGTTGTTGGTATTGTTGTTGGTATTGTTGTTGGTATTGTTGTTGGTATTGTTGTTGGTATTGTTGTTGCTATTGTTGTTGGTATTGTTTCTGAATACCCACAATGAGTAGGATTATTCTTTTGTGCTATCTAAAAAGAACGTTCCTCTGCATTGATTCTAAGTTGACATGCAGTGGTACGATCGCGGCTTTTTGTAAATGATCCTTTTCATACCTCCTCCCATTGCATCAATACATAAAAAATAATCATAAACATTTTGACAGATTTATATATTCTTTTCCGTAACCTAAGACGTCAGAGGGAAATCACATCTGACTACATCCCGAATTGTATGTCTCTACCTCAGTCAGTCGTAACCTATGAAAACGTAGAGGTGCAAGTTTCTAAGAATAGATGTTACTGCACTCCGGGCATACCTAAAGGTGCTCAGTTTCTCTCTCTCTCAGAAAATGGCCCAGTGTAAGTATGCTGATGGACCCTGTTGTTCGCTGGTTGTACACTCTCTTTCTCTGTCCTCTCATGCGCCCTACTTCGCTCAAACCTCGTTTATTGTAGAAACGTTGCAGTCTCTGGATTGCTGTTTCATCTATTGCGGTGTTCTGATCCAACAGGCGGTCATTGATTGATTTTAAAATGTCCATCATATCCATCACTAACGTAACCATGATGGGATCTTGTAAAGCCAAGATGTCAGCTCTTTCGTTGTCCTGAATCCCAGCATGACCAAGAAGGTAGATCCATGACAATACCTGGCGGTTTGAGGCCCCAATAGCTGCTTTCCAATCGTAACTAAACCATCCCTTATGAAGTACGGCTTACCGTCTGTCACGATGACTGTCTTTGTTAAAGAAGTCGCTGATATCCATCTCAGCGCTGAAGTCACTTTTCCATTTCCATTCTCAAATTGGAGATTGTTGACATGTATGTCCCACTGCACTGGAAAACAGTATTGATTCGTTGGTGTTTATGACATTACCATCCTGCGTGTTCTCAGTAATCGGCTGATTCACCTCGTTCTCTGCTCTCCCCTTGCCCCTTTCACTGCATTCCTTACCCTAGGTTTTCATGACTCTCTGACACTCAGTTTATCGGTGTGGATTCTGATGATAAGGGTTTTCCAGCTATCTACATTGTGAGCTGTCTGTCGCCAGTTCAGTCTGTCTAGCGCTAGTGTTTCTTATGTTTTAAGGTTTTACCCCTCCATTTCCGAACATTCTATGTCCAGTCCAACGTAGGGTGGCCTTCTGGTTAACAAAATATCATGTTATAAATAACAATAGATGTTTTTTCAACACAAACCCACTTACGTAATTACATTCAGTGAACTGTTGAACTGCTGTTAGGGTTAATTTTTTTAAATTTGGCAAATCATACTGGACACAATAATAGTTATTACTGTTTGACGAATTTAATGATATTATCGTTGATACCTGGGCATGCAAAGGTCTGAAGCCAAAATCACATCAATGTTTTTGTTATCATTGGAGCTAAGAAAAATAATATTATTCAAAAATGATAAAAACAGTGAAATGGTAAGCCATACTATGCTCGTATTTGAACTAGAAAAAAAAAAACACGCGACAATTGAGACTAACAAGACCAGTGTGGTGGCCGCTATCAATAATCTGGTAGAGCCCGGGTCTCAAGATTGAACCAACACAAGGACCGCATGAGGATACGTTAAATGTATTGATTATGCCAGTAGAGCGAGATACAATTCCGTCGGGATCGATTTGACAGACCATCCCTGACCCTGCTCATAGCAGAGTCCACCTAGGCAACCAATGTCCGTCTCGCTGACCATCTCTGACCATACCTGACCATCCCAGACAATGTTGATGGCAGAGTCCGTCTAGACAACCAATGTCCGTCTCGCTGACCAATCTTGACCATACCTGACCATTCCTAACCATCCCTGACCCTGCTCATAGCAGAGTCCACCTAGGCAACCAATGTCTGTCTCGTTGACTACCCCTAGTCATACTAAGTGCCGAGTTCGCCTAGACAACCAAGGGTCGTCTCCTTGACCCTTCCTGGCCATGTTAAATACAGATTCCGCCTAGACAAAAAAGTTCCGTTTAGCTGTTCAGCCCTGACCATGTGGACAGCATAGTTTATGCCAGCATACATTACAAATGAAGTGAAGACGATATATCCCAGGTATAAGACGGACGGCTCCGTGGTCTCCCCCTCATCTCGTCCTGTAAACACCCCTACCCTTGATGTCCATGGACAGATGTAGACGCTGGCAGACTCGGGCGTCGTGAGAGATGTGAGCCAAAGTTATCTAAAATAGGCAAGCGTCGTTGATCCAGAATTGAAGAGAGGCTCTCAAGTTATATCCGTCCAACGACTTCAGTGTTGACGACAAGGTCATACCATTGATCTCCAAGAATGCGTTGTTAGTTATGATATGGAAGGACTCAATCAGCCCATCATTCTTAGTCAAACTACCAACAATAACACCAGCACTGATTGTAATTCTTTCAACACAAATTTATAATGTGCAACTGAAGTTATAATATGACGTCACTCAAATGACGAACTTGAAAGGTTATTTAGCAGTATCATTGTATTAACATCGCCGTTGAGAAATCGATTGGAAGTAAACATGTTCACTGCCATAATGAGAGCCACATTTTCACATACTGAATATCTGTTGTTAGGTTGTTGTTCAATGCCCACAATTAGTAAGTTTACTCTTTTGTGCGCCCTGAAAAGATCGTTAAGTGGTGGGCTGTAGTAGCTGTCCTTACATCCGGAGAATGCTGATGAAATTGGACCTTTGTCCTCCAAACGGTTGTGCTATGTTAGGCTTCATCTGAGTGCACTCACTACTACGGGGATCAATATTGAATATTAATTACCATAACAAGCTGTACAACCCACTCGTACAGCAAAAACACATTCAATAAAGTAGAATCTTAGAATGAAACATCAAGTATGTATGCAAATATTAAAGTCCTCGGAAATTAAATTTTGTCAGATTTGTCTCGGGAAACATTTGAGGAAAATATTGCGCAGATGTTTGCCTTTTTTACGGTTTTTCTGACTGAAAAGATTATATTGATTTGCCTGACTTCATGTAGCACCATGGCAACGTGATGTGTCCGTTAGCTGTACACCAAAGTTAATTAAAACGTAACAAATTGTTCATACTACGTCAGAACGTTAAGACCATGCGCATTGAAGACTTTACAACAACAAGAGCAGTACTTATGATTAGTGTCAACATATTGATCAAAACTCAACCTCTAGTTGTTGATATAGCTGAGAGGTAGAGCGCTCGCATATCAAGAAGCTAAGGAACGAAAGCCAGCAACTGAGTTTCAAGCGTTCCGTGATCTTTGAGGGAGGTGAAATTGGAGCATAGTTGCATCAGAAATTGTTGAAACTTTCAACGAATCTGTGTAAACTCTGGTCACGTGAACAAGAACCATTGGAAGAGGAAAATAGAAAAGAGAAACTGTTAATATCTTTCCGAGGAAAATTTTAAATAGTAAAGCTTCTACTCAATAGTAGCAACTCTTCCAGCTTGCATATGACACAACAGACTAATCATGTTTGTCCGCACATGCAATTGCAAGTAATTACAAAAAAGGACATCCCGATGAATATAAGAGGAACGACCAAGAGACAGACTGAACCTTACCTACTATATCTGTCAACGTCCTCGTCCACTCTGTAATAGGTTGTGTTACAGCAGCCTGACCAACGAATTGTCAATTGACACTATGATCCCCGTAGTGGTGTGTCTGTTAGAAAGCTTCGTTCTGCACTACTGTCACAAGGACACAGGTCAACCCTCCTCAGTATGCCTAATTACATGAGAAACTTTCTGCAAACTGTTCCAGCAAAATATCCACCAACGGCAAGAATCTCAGCCCTAGTAGCTTCGAACAGCATTCTGCAATGGTCAAGGTCAAGGTAAACCCATAGTAGACACAGTTGTCACAGATGAACTACTAGAGACTTCAGTGTACCTTTAGTGTAATTCAAAACAGACGCATAAAAACTGGAACTTTCCAGCTAACATTGCCCGAAAATAAACGAAGGTCTGATCCAGTACTTGTTACTGCAGTAAATGACAACAATGCCTCAAGTAATATAAACCGTCGTTGTTGTATAACAAGCAAACTGCATAATAGTCGTTCAAAAGCAAAGGCTGCAATCGGCGATGAAGTGGTGTATCCTTCGTTGTACTAAGCCACAGCTTTCTGAAGTGAGGTGACCAGTTCTGTTTCCCCGATGCATTTTTCCTTCCCCAGCCGGCAACCAGATACCCATTTACAGCTGGATCGACTGGAGCTACATAAACATGTGACAATGCTATGATTCCGATTCTTACTTGTTGCAACATGTCTGTTACTAGTTAATGTTCTTGCCTTTTTTAATGTGGATCCCTGCTGCTCTTAGCGGTGTCGACATAACATCACAGTACTACTTATTATTTATGCCGTAAGAGGCGACCATTAAGTGTTACGGATGGGACAGGTGGTCTAATCAGGTAAGTAAAGTGAGTGACAAAATCATATTCAACAGTTATAGCGAGTGTAATTATATTGTAAGCATTAGTTAAGCATAACGTTTCGAATATTATAAACACTTGGTAAACAAAACTGTTCTAATATTGTTAACACTTGGTAAACAAAACTTTTCGAATATTATAAACACTTGTTAAAGAAAACTTGTCGGATATTATAAACACTTGGTAAAGAAAACTTGTCGAATATTATAAACACTTGGTAAAGAAAACTTGTCTGATATTATAAACAAAACTGATCATTTATACTTGTGTTTACAATTGCTCTATCTACTATGTGTGTTTACTTGCCTCGGTATTTGTTCTATTTCTCTAAAGCAACATGCTATAACAACTACTATTTGAGGACAGCCCAAATGTATTAGCATTTGATTTCTGCAAGCAATTCAGCTGCGATGATGCTCTCCCCCCCCTCCCCTCATGCTCCATTCCCAGCGACAGTGTAATGATAATGGCGATTATATTTGATCTCACGCTATTAAAAACTACGAAATGCAGATGCAGTTTTATCTCTATGTTATCATAGATCTCATACAAATATATTAGTACGTACTGGAGCACCACTGGCATCTCCATTACAATATCGCGATAAAACAATTCAGTAAAAATGCCATTTCATGATATCAGCGATAATTTTGATGCCAAACGACAGATCACAGCGATACATTCTTCTTCTTCTTCTGCGTACACAGCCAGACAGTAACCATTATTTTTTCGAAAAAAGCGGCGGTCATCCTGAGACTCTCGCCACTACCATAGAGCTTGTCTTGCAGTTCCACTGGCAATGGCCACATCTGCTCTCTCTGATCCTCGTATGTCGGGCAGTTCTGCAGCAGATGTTCAGTGGTCATTTTACCAGTACCGCACGGGCATTCGTCGGTACACCCTATCTTCAATTTGTTGAATAGGTGGTACCTCAGTCTGTTGTGGCCAGTGCGAAGTCTGAAGACAACGACCTGCTCTCTTCGGTTCAACTGGTAATAGGCATCGTTTTTGGTGTAACCAGTATGTTCGGTTTCCCATTTGGTCATGTATCTGGCTTTGATAAGCCGTTTTGACTCTTCGTACGTCATACTGGTATCTGTTTGTGGTAGCCTTGCACCTTCTTTTGCCAGTCTGTCTGCCTCCTCGTTGCCTTGGATGTTGCAGTGTGACGGAACCCACTGTACCACTACCCTTTTTTGGTGCGGACTGCTGGCACAGTTTGCAGAGTGCTGCTCTTAAGTCATTAAGCTCAGTGTTTTTCTGGCTTTTTAGCGCTGTGACTACGGCGAGAGCATCTGTCAGCAGGACTATATGGCTCTCATTTTCACTGTGTGTTACCATTTCTTCCACTGCCGCCCTCAGTGCCTCTGCCTCCGCTCTGAAATTACAGCGATACATTCGACAGGACATCATCAAGTCTGTACATCGAAATGTTTGCTTTATGTTGCTTTGCTTATGCAAAGATTTTCAGTTTCCATATTCCTTTTTTTTTTATTGTCACTTGCAATGTCCATTTTGAAGCTATCCTGTATATCTTGTTGTTTTTTTTCTGGAGTGTGTAGTTGAACAATGAGTTTATGTAAACAAAGAAAACTGAGGGTTTGACACAATTTGTATTTTTCCTGTGCAAGGAATAGCTAGTTTGTAGTTGCGCACCGTTGTTGGTAATTTTGATTTAGCGATGCAGCGGATAGGAAGTTGTACACATATTCCCATGACGTATTCTGCAGATATATTGAACTAAAAGCCAAGAGAAAAGTAGTGTTACAATGGATACCATCACAATGTGACATACCAGAAAATGAGACAGCGGGACAGGTTGGCAAAGGAAGAACAAAACAATCACCTTTAAAGGAAAGAAGACCATTCAAGGCAAAAGGAAAGTCGACCAAACGAGAGACAACTATCATTGCCTCGGTCGAGCGGAACAGATGAGAATGTTCTACATGAAAACGGGAGATAAAATGACCACCTACGCAGAATCAAATTGGCCCCATTACCGATGTGCATGTACGGGCAAGCAGCGCTTACAGAAGAACATATCCAGCAAGAATGGTATGTGCTAAGCCAACTGTGTACTTAAAGCTGGTCCATACTGACGAATCTCCGCACAGAGCTGTTCGGAAACCTTGAAGAACTCACCGCTGCTATGACCTTTATCCTGAGAACTGGACTCCACTTCTAGGCGTAATATACAATCGTGACGGGTGAGAAGAATGAGAAGGAAAGAAGAAGAAGAACAAAAAAAATGAAGAAGAAGAAGAAAAGAAGAAGAATGAGGAACAAGAACAACAAGAGGAACAAGAAGAAGAAGGCTACTACCAAGTCGTGACAAATTGTGGATGCCTTTTACAAGTTTGTTTCCATTAGCTTATCTGCATACTACAGATCAATTTTACAAATGCAACGCTGTGATTTCATATGATTCTGGTTTTGGCCTAGTCATCCAACATATTGCCACATAAATATTCACAAAGAATGTTGTGATCTTCGCATTAATGTGTCCATGTTAAAAGTAGCAACACCTTTCAGGAGGTCATGTACTTCTAGCATGTGGTCCTCGGGTGGCTGCAGTTGTTCTATTCTGACGATTGGCGTTCGTTTGACAAACACACGGACTGCTCAACCAATCACAATCTATGATTATTGTGTTATCATCAAATACATATAACAGCGCTATACAAATCTAACTTTGAATTATGGTCACGTGTAACATTTACTATTCTTGTACCAGTCTACACAACCCGGCTCCATTCTGTTGCGCTGTACAATGACTATTAGGTTTCCAGGTCCTTACTAACGTCCCTTCTACACTAAATCTTATTAAATGGTCACGACTCATACGATGACAGCTAAAACACTGCAGGTAACAAAACACAAAGGCTCTTGTTGCTTATATGACCAGCAAAAATAACTAATCTTTAATAAACATCTCTCTTCACTCACACAAGATAAACTCAGGCATGTATTTAACTGTGTACCAAATCATATCACTGGCTTATGACTAAATATGATATGTTAGATTCTGGAGTTCTTAACCTTAGTGTTCACTCGTGACTACACGACTTCCTGTTTTTAGTTGATAATTCGTAGCATTTTTGTGAAATTACACCGTTGATTTGACTCGAGTTTTAATTAACCGAAGGCTCGGTCTTTAATCGGATTTTGCTCTTGTCTAAACTTTGTAGATGACGATTTTGACACATGACGACATCATCACAACCCCACGACACCCTTTTCTATCAGCGGCCGCTGCCTGTGCCTCTTCTGGTCGGAGATTGGTCCATTCTTTTATGTTGTCCTCCCACCTCTTTTTTTGGACGGCCTCTTCGTCGTCTTTCTTGCACCTCTCCCTGGATGATCGTATTTGCAAGACCATTTGATCTCGATATGTGATCGTACCAAGCGAGTTTCCTTCTTTTGACAGTTGCTAAGAGGTCTTCAGAAGGCCCTAATGCTGTTGTAATTCTTTCTCGTATTTTCCTCATTTGTAACTGGGTCTTTGTACGTGACGTTTAAAAGTCTTCGAAAACATCTCATCTCAAAGATCTGTATCCTTCGCTGATGGTCAGCTGTAAATGTCCATGTCTCACAAGCACAGAGGGACATTGATAAGACCAGTGCACGCATCAATCTGATTTTCGTACACAGTACTAACCGTTTATTTTGCCAGATCTTGTTAAGCCGTGCAAGCGTCGAAATTGTCTATGCCATTCCGGCCAACACCTCACATTCCGATCCCCCATCACTGACAATCGACCCAAGATATTATAAACGGTCAACCACCTCAAGCCCCTGACCGTTAGCTTTCTTCCTGCTGTTGAAGCCCTTGGCGTTGTTGGTCATTAATTGTGTCTTTCCAGCGTTTATCTCCATACCATTTTCAAGAGCTGTTTCATCGAGCCCTTTGACCCATTCCTGGAGTTCTGCCCCTGAGCCCGCCAACTCGTCGATATCATCTGCAAAACGAAGGATGGTAATCGTTCGGCCTCCTATCTTTACAGTACCAACGTGACCTCCAAGTGTCTTACTCATAATTCCTAGAAGGAATATTTTGAAAAGAGTTAGAGAGAGTACAACACTGTCTCACACCAACTGATGTGCTAAACCAGTCCCCTCGCCTCCCATTCACAAAAACTGCACTAGACGCCTTGTCATACAAGTGTCCAAGGACCGTTATAATATTTCCGTTGCCTTTATACATCCTCATGGTTGCTCAAAGCGCTTTATGCCCTACAAACGCCTTCTTGAAACCAACAAACACATGATACAGTGTTTGCTGCTGTTCTAGATATTTCTCGCTTAGCAGCCTTAAATTAAACATCTGTTCTGTAGTGCTTCTTCCCTGTCTGAACCCTGCCTGCTCCTCTGCAATGATGTTCTCTGCTTGTGGCTTCTATCGGTCGAGGATTAATCTAAGCATGACCTTGCCACGGTGGCCGATGAGGCCTATTTTTCTGTAATTTTGCCGCAGCTTTAGGTTTCCGGACCCGTGTAACGGCACAACAATTGAGTCTGTCGATAAGTCCAGCCAGTTTCCTGTCGCCCTTATTTTGTTGCAGATGTGCGTCATGCCTTCCACCACTACCTCTCTACGTGCCTGTAAGAGCTGTGCTGGTATGTTGTTCACGCCGGCCGCCTTCCCTCTTCTCAATGTTTTTACCTCTGCAGTTATCTATTCCTTCGTTATCAGTTGGTTATCCTCTATAGTTGTTGGTGTTTAGGGATTAACTTCTCTGGTTCGTTCCGTCCCTCATAGTTGTAAAACTCGGAACAGTACTCTGTCCATCGTGCCAGTACGTCATTTTCCTCAATAAGGCATCTGCCGCTTTTATCCTGGATCATAAAGTTCCTGCCTTCTCTTGGTGTTACCAGTTCTTTGACCACCTTGTATGCTCCCTTAGCGTCATTTCTGTTTAATCTCTCTTCGATGTTTGTACATTGCTCACATATCCACATCGCCCTCGCCCTTCTCATCCCTTGTTGTATCGCTTTCCCGACTGCTCTATATCTGCCAACCTCATCCGGTGGACGACCTTGGTTTTTCAGTGACCTTCTTCTATCACAAAGGTCTAGAATTTCTTTGGTCACCCGTGGCCTCTTTTTTGTTTAATTGCATCCCAGGATCTCTGTTGCTGTATCTATGAGAGCTGCACCAAGAGACGCTGTCACTTTATAGGCACCCAGTCCCTCCCAGAGAACACTAGACTAGCTCAGCTCCCATTGATACAGAAATGTTGACCACGTTGTTAAAGATAATTCTCACACGAGTCTATCTTTGTTGAAATCAATTACTGTGGACTTCCGATATTGGCTTCAAATCACTTGGTTATTTTCGAAAACAGTAATTAGAGATCAAACTTTGCCTTTCGTGGATAGCTGGGCTGCTGGATATTTGAACTTGAAAATACTTGTCAGACTGCTCGTCTCGTCGGCAATTTGTCTAAATGAAAACGACCTCTCACTCTAGCTCTGCAGCGTTGACTGAATCCCTTTCCTTTATGACTCATCTGTTTTATACAATTCTAGTTCGCACACCGTTGTAGTAATATCGAACGCTTTGCCAACGTGTTGACGGGGAAAAATTGAAACGACAGTAGATTCTAGAACATTCAAGAAGACCAACGCAGTAACATTACTTGTGAAGTCTAAGGCTTGTTACAGACGTTTCTAATGATATGATTAAACGTGTCCCTTTTTTTTTGTTATGTCGTTGTTTGTCCATGGTTGACTGTTTTAATAAAATGTGTTCTGCATTTGAATGCTTAGCTATTGTTGATGGTTTTAAAGGCTTAACTCCCTAAGTGACTAAATGTGTTACACACCAAACGAACGTTGAAATATTGGAGGAATACATGTCGACAATCCCGGTGCAACAATATGTTAGCTTCAGAAGTTTACTGAAGGAGGCCACGTTTAGTATGAGATGACGGTGAACATGTCTCACAGCTTGCCAACAATCGACACATAGTTTATTGTTATTATTGTTAATAATGCTATTATTACTAAAATAATGTTATTACTACTATTAATATAGGTTTGTATTATTTGACAGCTCGTCCCAACTATGGCACACAGGCCGAATTCTATCCTGACGGAATTGTATGACATACATTACTTACTAACATTTATATCATCAAGCATAGACAGCTGGGTCTCTAGTCTCATGACAAGTGCATGATCTGTACCACGAGATTTAGCCGTGACAAATGAGAATCAAATGCTTCATACGAGACATAACTACGATAACCCGAAGTGATGTTTATTTTGCATTATATTATGCTGTTTATCTGATACTTATATTGAAATGCTTGGTGTATATGTATGTATATCTTTTGTTGAGGGGGAAAATAACTGTTCCAATCCCAGTAAAGAAGCGAGTGAGACTGATTTGTCTAGTGGTCCCTGGATTATTCAAATCATTACACGGAGAGAATAAAAAAAACAAGCCATCGGGGCTGCAACATGGGGTAACAGTCGAAGACAACAGGTTGGAAAGCTAGGAAGTTCACAGATAACCAAGCTATAATCGAGGAGAAAGAGGTGGCTTTACAACGCGTTATCAATAAAATTAACAACACCGCAAAAGAATTGGTTAGGAAGGTACATATAAAGAAGACAAAAGCCAAGCCGCCGATCTGGTTATACATTTTTAAAGAAACAAGTGAACCAGTTACCTTATTTAAGGTAAATCATTACAGAGCACTCCCTTAAGCATAAATATAAAAGAGCTAGATGGGCAATGACACAAATAACGTTCAGAGAGTAACGGTGAATAGTTATTTAGAAAAGAACAAAAGCTAATTGACTATTGATGCATATTTCTGATCTGTCGTCGTGAATTGTTTGAAGACATTGACTATAATCAAGAGATAAGACATATATTTTGAGGCCTTTGAGATGGGTTGGTATCTGAGGATGGACAAGATCAGAAGGGCAGAGATAGTCGAATACACTGGTTCTATAGTCGGTGGACGAACAAAATAATACATATGACAATAATAAGAGGGCGAAGATTATTTTAGATTCACCACAATATGAGACATGTTGGTCCAGATCAAGGCGTCCTTGCAGATAAAAACAGGGCAAGAGAGGAAGATGACGGTCAATGAATAACTTCATTACACTGGAATACAGAGATTTGGCAGTGTCATCTGAAACGAACTCAGACAGGCAGTAGAGGACAGACCAAAACGGAGTGAAACAATTTAATGTCTTCATAACCAGCCCATGTACTAAAAAAACGACGGCGCGGATATGGTATTTATTTTGTGATATTTAGGTGGTGTTTGTTTTAGTATGTTTAGTTGGTATTTATTTACTTGTTGTTTGTTTTAGTATGTTTAATTGGTGTTTGTTTGTTTCGTTGGAGTTTGTATTAGTATGTTTAAAGTGTGTTTGAATTAGAAAATGTAGTTAGTCTTTTTTTTTTATTAGTTGGTGTTTCTATTAGTATGTTTAGTTGGTATTTATATTAGTATCTTTAGTTGGTGCTTGTATTGTCATGTTTAGTTGGTGTTTGTATTAGTATGTTCAGTTGGTATTTGTATTAATATTATTAATTAGTCTTTGTTTGTTTATTTGCTGTATGTATTACTATGTTAAGTTGGTGTTTGTAATAGCATGTTTAGTTAGTATTTTTTGTTTAATTAGTGACTGTATTAGTACGCTTAGATGGTGTTTGTATAAGTATGTTAATTAGTGTTTGCGAAGTTATGATTTGTTTGTGTTTTTATTTATGTTTTATTGGTGCTTGTATTAAAGTGTTGTGTGTGTATCAATATGTTTTGTTGCTATTTGTGTTAATGTGTTTTGTGGGGTTTTGTATTAATGTTTTATTGGTGTTTGCATTGATGCGTTTTGTTGGTGTTTGTTTTGATATGTGTTAATGGTGTATGTACTGATTTGTTTTGTTGGCATTTGTAATAGTATATTTTTGTGTGTTTGTATTGATGTGTTGGTGTGTGAATTGTTATATTTTCTGGTGTTTGCATTGAGGAGTTTTATTGAAGTGTGCATGGGTATTTTGTTGGTGTTTGAATATTAGGCCCAATATCTCATCCCACAAACATTCCAATTTGTGAAGTGCATTATTTTTAGGAGAAAATAATATTTTACTTTTCACGATAAAGCAGACACTTTGCACCACGTATGATCCCGTGAAGGCTGCACAGGGGGCGGCGAAAATGACGAACTACAATGCTGCTATTCTCCATTCTCCTATCTTACGCTTATGACACATCTGTGGACGGTGTTTATCTGCACATCAGGTCAGATGGGCGGCTGTTTAACCTGTCCCGACTGCGTGCGAAATCCCAAGGTGAGGACGGTGCTCATTAGGGAGATGCTATTTGCTAACGATGCAGTTCTGGTGAGGAGGCCTTGCAGAGACTGAGAAACAGATTCGCCGATGGGCTCCAGCAGTTTGGGCTCACAATATGCCTGGAAAAGATCAATATATGCAGGGCATTACCACTAAGTTATCCATAAAGATTGAAGTGGTCACTTTGGAGGCCGTCAACAGTTTCATTTATCTTGGGTCTGCCATCAGCAACACTGTCTCGCTCGAGAAGGAGATAGACAGTAGGCTTGGCAGGGCAAGTACCGTCATGGCTCGCCTGACGAAGAGAGTCTGGGAGAACACTGCGCTGTCTCACTACACCAAGGTCCGGGTCTATGAGAGACGGGCGTTCCTGGCACTCTCATGTATGGAAACGAGACTTACAGCACTTACACTTAACATAAACGGCTGCTCAACACATTTCACATGAGGTGTCTACGGCGTATATTGGAGATTGGGTGGCAAGAGAGAAAGTGTCACATAATACGGTCTTACAGAGAGCAAACACTCACATTATGTACTCGATGTTGAGCCAGCGACGCCTATGGAAGTTGGGACATCTTGTTCGTATGGAAGACGAGAGGCTGCCAAAGGATATCCTTTATGTACAGCTAGTCATTGGAGCTAAAATAATTGACCGTCCCACACTGCGATTCAAGGACGTATCCAAGATGGACATTAAATCATGCGAGATCCCATCCAAGGACTGGGAAGAAACTGCTCAGGATCGTGCTATCTGGAGACAGTCAGTTGGAGGGGGCGCAGTGGCTGCTGACGCTAGTAGAGGTCTTCTGGCCGCAGCGAAAAGAGAAAGACTGAAGAGATCAAGGAACAGACAGGCAAGCCATCCTCTACAGTATGGTTGTACGATCTATAGCAGGGACTGTCACTTGCTGGTCGTTCTTTACAGCCATAGCAGACAGTGTCAAAATACAGGAGAGACAGCTGGACAAAACTTACAGGGCGCAGCGCGTATGGTCTATAGAGACTGAGACGCCTATGAGATTAGATGCAGTTGGCAGAGGCAAGATGGGCAGGACTTGAGGTCGTCAAACAGACACAAGTGAATCGCTCTGTCCTCTAGGCACACTCGCATAGACGCGTATTATAAGAAAAGTTGTGGCGAAAGGGAATATGAAAGAAATGTATAGCAAGCAGTACATGTAAAAGGTAATTAGAAACGTTAGAGAAAACTAGAACATTAAAAGTTTCCATCCATTTACGACTGGCGGTTACGAATCCCAAAGCTACGATACACAGATGACACACATATACTACGAAGAGTTGCAGACGCCATAGAGCATCTACTTTCAGCTGCATACGGATACAGTAAAGATCAGAAAAAGACGTCAACATAAATTGACAACAGGTGGTGAGGAAATAAATCAGGTCACGCATTTTTTATTTCTGGGCTCCAGAATTGTCAAAAATAGTCTCTGCTCCATGGAATAACAAGAAGACTTGCCTTGGCAAAATACCAACAAAACGACAAAAGTGAAAGTCTTGAGAGCTTGTGTTTTTCATGTGACGGCATATGGCTGCGAATTATAGACGATTACCAAAACTTCTAGAAAAACAATTGTCCTTCGAGTCAAAATGTTACAGAGAGATCCCCAGGGTAGCCTGTGCGGACAAATAGACAAATGTAGACATTCGGCAAAAGTTAGACATAAAGAACAGCTGGTTTATCAACCCCATTTTGACCAGAACATTGAAATACTTTGATAACATCAAGAGACACAACGGTCTTGAGAGAACAGTGATGGGACGTATGGCACCAGGGAAAAGAGGCAAGTGTTGCCCGAGAACACGATGGTACAAAGATAACCAGAAATGTCTGGGTATGACTGTGGCGGCGGCTGGAAAGAGTTTCATTCACACAGACTGCGATGAGATTGACGTTTTGTAAAGGACATGCTACATGATGATGAATGTTTTCGTCGGTATCTGGAAAGATATTGAACAAGATCACATTTATAGAAATTGAAAAAGGCCATAGATAAACAGTTGGAGGACGAAATGATCTCGATAAAAATAGGTCATGTGTAGATTAGATATCTAAATTAAACAACGTGTGCAATGGAATTCATAATTGTATACGGTTATTCGCAGATTATGCAAATGTATTTGACAGTGAGTGTATACACGAAATCAGTCCGGAAGTTGTTCATGCACTATCGGATTGTCTCTGAAGTTTACCAAGATAATTAAGAAAACATGAAAATCATCATCAACATCATCATCTAGTTGATCAGTGCTGGGACTGGTTGAAATGTTTCTTTGTCTCTTCATTTGACCCTACCCTCTGCATCACTTCTAATTTTGGCATGTTCGTACTTTAATGTCTCTGAAATGGAAATGTGAATTTCCCCCCTCCCCCCTTTGTTTCTCTTTTCCCCTGAATCTTGTCCTCAAGTAACTTCTGCAGAATATATGCATGTCTAATATTGTAGCCCAGCCAATGCAGTCGTCTATTTTGTATCCTCGTCCATATTTATCTTTTTTTTTTTTTTGCCTTTATCAGTTAGAACATTGTAATTGGATCTTCTTTCTAACTCACTCTTTCCATTCTATGGTAGTACAACATTTCAAACGCTTCCAAGCTTTTTTTTTTAATCTTCTTTGCAAGAGACAATGTTAGAGACCCATACAATGCCATTGGCCATATACTACTGGCTGTTATTTTTTTCTTCAGTTGTATCCTGATATTCTTTGAGGTTAGTCATTTCTGTTTTATTCTCTGAAACACTTTTATTCCATTGCAATCCTTGTCTAGATTGATGTCTCATTGCGGGCATTTGTTTAATGCCTTATCCTAAGTATATAAACGTTTGTACTTGTTCGATTATTTCTCCAGTGATTATTAAATATTGTTTAGCCTATTTTGCTTGCCTATTACCAAAGTCTATGTCTTTGATGTGTTTATTTTTGTGCCAAACTCTTTGGCTGTGCTATTATTTTTTTTTTCAAATAACGTGGCAACGTTGCTCCTGGTCCTCCCACTATGTTAGGTCATCGGCATATTTGATGGCATTAAATTTCAAACTCTAGACTTTGACACCCCTATTGCATCTCCGAACAACCGTTTCCATCATCATCTTAGAGTAAGTGTTTTAGACACTCGCTAAATGCAAGCAACCCTGTTGTATCCTCTGTCTTATTTAACTAGATCTGTGAGTCTGTCTTTGATTGAAGTAATCGCCTCTTGATTTTCATACAGGCTCTGGATTAACCAAATAAACACCTCCAAGGCAAACATAATTCCGTCATGCAGGTGAGCTTTCAGAGCCCTATGAGGTAAGAATGGGTGTACGATAGGGACATCTCGTATCACCATTTGCCTTTCTGCTGAACATTAAGTGGATTATCCAGAACACAATTTCATCACCCAAAAATGGAATTCGAATACTTGATGATCTGGATTTTATTGACGAGGGGGTACTTTCGTCTGATAACCGCAAATTGAGCGAAGTGGAGGGAGTTTCTGGCTAAGACACTATCAGACATGATAATCAATAACTGATTCGTCAGTCAGCGGCCAAGATTATAATAGAAAGAAGATAATAAATGGTTTCTTAGATATCCATTAAAAACAAAATTCGCGTACATCATTTTATAAAAATATTTAATTAAAGAAAAGAAATTAAAATAAACACAATTGAAAAATCTACAAACAAACACAAGCAATAAATAATATAAGCAGAAAATAATCTAAAATTGTCAACAAAACTACAAATGGAATACATAATCCTCGTTTTCTTTACATTTATTTAATTATAACTCCGAGGCATTGTTTTTAGACCTACAACAATCGCATACATCCTCAGTCGAAGTCAATAATATCCTCAGACGTAGACTCAAACTCTGGTATACCGTTAACTGCAGACCGAGCATCAAGCTCTGAATCATTATATCAATCTTTCAACAATAGATCACGTTAGAATATTTAGACTGTCAACCGAACACTACAGACTCAGATGTCGCCTGTTCAACAAATTACAAATATGATATTATTACATTTACGATATTGGGATGACATCCAGAGAGTGAGTTTTGCTCCCTGAGTCTGTTGACAACACATGTAGGACATGCAACTCACACGACGTCCGTACCAACCAGGTTGACGATTCAGCTGTAAGGAGACATACGAAGTGTCAAAGTATGACCACCTTGTTGATGTGAGATATTAAGAGGGTTCCGTCAATCCTGTTCAGGCGGATACTTCTCGTGAGATAAAGAATATTATATCGTGTGCTCAGAATATGGAATCTCTCGGTGTGAAGGTAAACCAAAGTTGTCTACAGTTACAAGAAAGCTTCTAACAGTGGATCAGGTTTACGTGCGAACTTCAATGCCTGGTTTAGGTGTATGTTCCGTCTTCATAGTGTGGTTTGGTTGTATGTGCACAACTCATAGCGTGGTTTAGTTGTATGTTCCGTCTCCATAACGTGGTTTAGTTGTATGTTCCGTCTTCATAGTGTGGTTTGGTTGTATGTGCACACCTCATAGCGTGGTTTAGTTGTATGTTCTGTCTCCATAGCGTAGTTTAGTTGTATGTTCCGTCTTCATAGTGTGGTTTGGTTGTATGTGCACACATTATAGCGTGGTTTAGTTGTATTATCCGTCTTCATAGCGTAGTTTAGTTGTATGATCCGTCTTCATAGTGTGGTTTGGTTGTATGTGCACACCTCATAGCGTGGTTTAGTTGTATGTTCCGTCTTCATAGCGTAGTTTAGTTGTATGTTCCGTCTCCATAGCGTGGTTTAGTTGTATGTCTTCTCTTTATGGTGTGGTTTGGTTGTATGTGCACACTTCATAGCGAGGTTTAGTTGTATGTACAAACGTCATAGCGTTGTTTAGTTGTTTGTAAAATCTTCATAACGTGGTTTAGTTGTATGTACAATCTTCATTACGTGGTTTAGTTGTACGTACAAACGTTATAGCGTGGATCATGCGAATTTACAAAGGTCATAGAGTGGTTTAGTTTTCTGTTCAATTCTCATAACGTTGAGCTGCCTCAGCGCCTGGCCGAATGGTATGGATGTTGGTCTTGTGGCAAATAGAACATGAGTTCAAAATGGCTGTAAGACATAGGCTTTAATAAAGGACAAACTATAAAATTAAACCTATACAGTGTGACGACTGTAGGGTCGAGAGATCTTTATTTATCAGTCATCTTACTAAACGACATAAATCTTCCAAGTGAATCTGTGAAAAGGAAATAAACGTGGTGATCTTTGATGTAGCAGTTAGTAGTCACTATATTCATTGTGAAAGTTAAGCTGTCTATACATACATTTTAATTTCTTCTATCTTTCTGTGTTGTTTCCTAATTTGGTCTCATCTTATACAATACCTGAAGATTGAGGCATGTCGTCAGAGGGGGCAAATGAGGTTTAGGAATGGAACCTGCTCCCACAGCAAGCTACAATGCAAGGAAATGTATCATAAGCAAGATAATTTAGGGAAGAAGCGACTAATTTTGAGTTATAAATGGTTGAACTGACTGTTGTTTTTGTTAGAGTCGTTATTGTGAATGTCTTGACTTCAAAAGAAGTGGAAGATGATTCTGATAAATGATTTGCGTCGGTTTTTAATAGCAGTTCCGTCAAGATATATGTATATATTAGTTACTATATATTAATTATATGATAGGTTTTTCTATGATTTCATTTTCACTTTTTAGCAAGTAATTCAAAATATATGTTTTATGTGGAACAACATGTCAGGAAAGAAAGCAAATGTTGTAACATTGCGGTTACGCGAAACCGTTTCACACTTTCTTTGTCCTGGCTTACGACCGACCTTCTGAAATCAGGAAACATGGAGAGTGGGGTCAAGGGTGCTCACATTCCTTCACGGTATGCATCATTACATTTAATGGCACACGATTTATACAAAAACACCACTCGTATACTCGATTATGTCTTCATTGCTTGCCCGAGCTGAAACACAATCTCAACATCGACATGCTGAGCTTCAGCTGCACCACAGTAATCATAGGACAAACTGGTCGATAGTTTATTCATTGATACCACCATAGGTGACACGACAATACTGCATCACATATTAGTATACTATAATTATGTAACGTTACAACAAAATGTGAGGGGAATGTATGTGTGTATATATATATATTTATTTAAAGAAAACGATAAAGCGAGATAGAGAGAGAGAGAGAGAGAGAGAGAGAGAGAGTCAGTGTTTGTGTGTGTGTATGTGTGTGTGTGTGTGATAACATTTAATATTTATATAATGTATATCGTATTAAACAATGTGTGTATAATTGACTACATTAAGCAACAACTAAAATCGAAAGATGAAACAACGGTACACACTTAGTTCTGATGCGAGGAGTCACTGCTATTACAATAATGATTATAATACTCATATGGCACGTGGTCATTCAAGATCGAAATAATTTTAGAAGACTGCATGTGCATATGCAGTCATGTAAGGTGTTGTTTTCAATATTGAATGGGCAATTTGATACAGTTCCAAAATTATAACTTTAATTATTTGTGAATTTATTCGTAAAGTCACATGTCCCACAAATCATCAGTTGGTTTGATTAAAAGTTTGTCGAAAATTATGACGCTGTAACGAGAGTTCATTCACTTGTCATGGTACGTAAGTGGTTGTATTGTTTGAGTCGTTGCATACTGTTTCTGTTCATATTTCTTCAATGTTGACTATATTGTCAGGCATGTCGTACTGCTGTTTAAATTGTATCACTCACCAGACAACATACTTCACAATATACTTGACAATTTACTTGACAATATACTTTACCATATACTTGACAATATACTTGACAATATACGTGACAATAAAATATCAGTACCTTAGCTTTAATAGTTATAAAAATATGCTTTTCACTCGTCGTTTTCTTAGCCGTCAGAGTATGTTGATCGTTCGTTTTTAATTAACATTAAAAAAACAACCATTGTTATCAATTGTTATTTACTTGTATCAATCAACATAATATGTAGTTGTCTTGCTTTTTATTAAATATTATCAGTCAGATTATCCAGTCATTTCTCTCAAAATAATATGTTCGTCTATCTTTGGTCGCTCTCACTAGTCCGACAGTGTTCTTGATCTGTACTATCTATATGATCTCAATGTGCCAGCAGTCAAATTGTGCTTCTACTGTAATGTTCATTTTAAAACACAAATCATATCAAATCCAAAATTTCCATAGTTGCACTTACAAAACTTTCCAAAAACGAACAACATATTTACATTGTATTTTATTATATGTGACATTACATCGCAGACTTGTGGAGAGTCCAGTAATAGTTTACAAAACCTGATTAATATGTCAAGGTATCGACTTTGGCCGATATCAATGCTGATACATATTCTATCGATGTCCGGATAAGTGATGTCACTGGAGAATATGAAAATGATATAATCCCTAATTTAAAAGCACATATTTTATTTCACATACAACGAGAAGACGCCTTTTTTTTCTCAGATGCGTACAATAATGTACACGAAAATGTACAAGTACGCATACACTAACTGAAATACGTGAAATGCGTACAGAAAAACCATAATGTAAGTGCTTCGTCTTCAATTTTCCATCAAATTTGAGAAACTTTTACCAACTCACTATATCTAATGATGGTGATGGTTTACGGGATACCAGAGTTAATATACCTATTCTCAATTATTTCAGAAAGCGGCGTTTTAATGGAACTGGTAATGTTATACTTTGATCGACGCAGTTCTTTGTAAGTTGGAAGTTAATGTCACTTTGGTCGGGAATATGGCGGACTACTTCAGAATCATTACACATTAGTCGGTGTTATATGGGAATGGGAAAAAAAAATTCAATCGCAGGAAAAATAATATTTCTCGCTTTTAGTAATGCATGAAAACTGAGCAAGTCTTTTGAAATTATGATTATTAAATTGTTGGGAATTTGATTGGTCAACCTTTCTCGCATCAGGTGCATTTAAATAAGGATCACGCTATTCATCTTCTATTCGACGGGAACTAACAATGGTGATTACTGAGCTGGAAATAGCAGAAGATGATTCATCAAATTTCGAACGTGAAAGTAGAACTTTTATTTCTGATTCTTTTGTCTCATCTTACGGATGAGATGGATCACTTACTTGTCTATCATTGCGGATAAATGGTTGTGTCCATTATGTTCGATGAATTAAGAAACACTACTGAAGGACGTATTCAACATAATAATGTCAAAACTGATGGAACACGCAAGAAGATTTCACTTCTAAAGAAATAAAAGGAGAGATAAGATAATATCATAACATGATAAATACATTTTTTTTTATTGTGAAACGTTTTCACCTCAATTATGACTTATCATAAAAACCTATTTATTTTTGTCGGCCACATCTTCTAGACATGATTCCAGTTACAATCGCGTCTTTCTGTGGAGAGTGGAACACGGCCTTTAACACGACTTCAGCTACTGATACAGCCTGGACTATCATGTGTAACACGACTCCTAGCATTCTCGGACAGGTGCGCTTAATCTGTAACAGAACCGAGCCTGCTTGTGGGAAATGCGACTTAACCGAGTCTCATGGCACAGACTGGCTTATCACTACCACAGCGAAGTCAAAGGAAGAATGGGACATTGCTACCAACGATTTCCGCATGTATTTCCAGATAATTAACTTTGTTTTTATCTGCCAGATAATTGATCTGTTTGGTACTACTGCCAATATTATGAACATCGTCTGTTTTGTCAAGCAAGGGTTGAGGGATCCAGTCAACATCTCATTTCTAGGTACATTATATGGATATCTTAGGATATGGAAACGATACAAATCTTCTTCTTCTACTTCATCTTCTTCGTACGCAGTCAGGCATTACCTTTATTTATTCTAAAAAAGCAGCGGTCATCCTGAGGCTGTCGACACTGCCATAGAGCTTGTCTAGTGTTGCCACTGGTGATGGCCACATCTGCTCTATCTGATCCTCGTATGTTGGGCAGTTTTGCAGCAAATGCTCAGCGGTCATTTTCCCGGTACCACACGGGCATTCGTCGGTGCCACCTATCTTCAATGTGTTGAATAGGTGGTACCTCAGTCTATTGTGGCCAATGCGAAGTCTGAAGACCACGACTTGCTCTCTTCTGTTCAACTGGTAATAGGCATCGTTTTTTGTGTAGCGAGTATGTTCGGTTTCCCATTTGGTCATGTATCTAGCTCTAATAAGCCGTTTTAACTCTTTGTATGTCATACTAGTATCTGATTGTGGTAGTTTTGCACCTTCTTTAGCCAGTCTGTCTGCCTCTTCGTTGCCTTGGATGTTGCAGTGGGATGGAACCCACTGCACCACTACCCTTTTTGGTGCGGACTGCTGGAATAGTTGACAGAGTACTGCTCTTAAATCATTAAGTTCAGTATTTTTCTGGCTTTTTACTGCTGTGACTACGGCCAGAGCATCTGTAAGCAGGACTATATGACTTTCATTTCTTTTACCTGTCACCATTTCTTTCACTGCCGCCCTCAGTGCCTCTGCCTCCGCTCTGATATTGCTTGTGTATTTTGCAGTAGCGAATGACAGTGTTCTATTTCTTCCATTTTGTAGGTTCAGAAATGCTCCCGCCCCTCCGTTCTGTGTTGTGTTTGTTACAGAACCGTCGGTGTATGCATGGGTCAAGTCCATGCTTGGATAGTTTTTCGTTATGTAGCTCAGGGTAGTATCTTTTCTTTCTTTTTCAGTCTGGCAGTTTTAGTTTCCAATACCTGGAAATATATGCTGCCTCCAGGTAGGTTTTCGTACAGTAGAGATGGGCTTTGGGGTTGTTAGTGCGTTCATGGGGTCTTCGTGCATCTTTGCTTTGGCTATTTCTGCAAAGTTTCTCCGCTTTAGTTTCCCCCTTCCGAAATTGTTTAGTCTCTGGTGCATTGGATGGTCAGTCAGTCTTCTGAGTTTCTCTGATTGCTGCTGGGCTCTGCAGTCTCTTCTGTCGGTCATGGATTGCAGTTTTGTAATCTTTTCAAGCTCTACAATTGGCGTTGACTTCATGCCTCCTGTTATGATTCTCATGGCTTGGTTTTGGAGTTTGCTAATTTTATTGAAGTTCGCCTTTGCTGCTGTTGTCCATGCCGCAATGCCATACTCGAGAACTGGTCTCACACTTCCAGTGTACAGTTTCTTTAGTATACTTTCGTCTGCTCCCCAGCTTGTGCCAGCAAATTCCCTCATGATTGCCATTTTTTCTCTGGCTCTCATTCGGTTTCTCTCGATCTGACTTTTCCATGTCATGCGCCGATCAAATGTGACTCCCAGGTAGTTTGGGTTGTCGTTTGGCTGCAGGTATTTGCCGTTAAGACTAAATTTGGTGTTTTATGGTTTGTTTGATAGCGAGAATATTGTACATGTCGTTTTTTTCTCGTGTTTTTTGACCAGCCATGAGTTCGCCCACTCTTCCAGCGATGTTAGGGCCTGCTGCATCCGATTTCTTGCTATTGTGAGATTCTTTTCAGAGGTACACATAGCCAGATCGTGTGCAAACATTGAGCTATGGACTCTTCTTGGTATATTCTCTGTTATGTCATTTATATACACCAGGAAGAGTGTGGGTGACAGTACTCCCCTTTGGGGTACTCCCTGCTCAAGTGTCACCTTTTTGCTCATCTGCACTTGTACTTGAACTCTGGCCGTTCTGTTTTTGAGGTAGTGACTGCTCTATTTGTACATTTTCCCACAAACTTCACTTCTTCTTAGTTTGACTCTAAGTAACTCTTTCCAGACTTTGTCAAATGCCTTTTCTAGGTCCACCCAAACCGCTACTGTGTGTTTATGCTCCTGGTAGGCATCTTCTATTTCCTGGGCTATGATGATGACCTGATTCTCAGTGGATCTGTGCTGTCTAAAGCCTGCTTGCTGTGGAATTAGTATGTGTTTTTCTTCCAGATGCCACATCAGTCTGGTGTTTATCATACGTTCCATCAGTTTGTCTACGCAGCTCAGTAGGCTGATAGGCCTGTATCCATTTGGATCTGTTTTGTCTTTTCCTTTCTTTGGTACTGGTACAAGTACTGCGTCGTTCCATGCCTGGGGTACAATACCCCTTTTCCAGCTTTGGTTCAGGACTGATAGTAGTTTCCTTTTTGCTGTTTGGCCCAGCCCCATCAGCATTTCGTTTGTTATCCCGTCTTTTCCGGGAGATTTCCTTTTCTTTAATGTTTTCATGGCCTCTTCCATTTCATTCATTGTTAATTTTGCAATCATATGCTCTTCTGGTGCCATATTGATGTTGTCGTGCCCTTTTTGCTCTCCACTAGTGTCTGTATGCCTATCTGCAGGGACATCAATGTGGTTTGCTTTGGCACAATGTTCAATAAAGGCGTTTGCTGATTTTTTTCCAGTGAGCAAATTTTCGCCCTGCTTGATGGTAATTTGTTTGTTTGATGGAGTTTCGTAATTCATGGCTCTGACTAGCTTCCATAGTTTGTTCCCTTCTTTCTCTAAATTGAGGCTTTCTGTTTTATTTTTCCAGCTTTCTCTTGCTGCTTGGTTTCGAGTGTATTTGTATTTCGCCGTGTTGGCTTTGAGGGCGATATTTGCCTCCATAAATTGTTCTCGCTCTGCCATGTTCCTAGCATTTGTGACTGCGTCTTCAATTTTCTGCAAATCATCATTCCAATAGGGCTTATAATTTTTCCTTACCCCTCTTGGGATGGTTTCAGTTGCAGATTGCATTATTGCTTTGATTAGGCTTTCCATCATGGTCTTCATGTTGTTGTTCCGTGTGTTGATGGTTTCACACAGCCCGTCTGTCAGGCTTGCAAATCTGTCCCAGTCGGCTCGTTTGTAATTCCAACGTGGGAGCGGTTTTGTTTCCTGTGGGCCTACTTCCATATCAACTTCTAGGATAATTGGCTTGTGGTCGCTACCTGCCAATTGGTTTAGCACCTGGCGGTCTATTTTATGGTGAATGTCTACCGTAGAAAAGGCCAAATCTGAAGTAGAGGTGGTATGCCATGTTCTAGAGTAGAAGCTAGGGCTATCCGCAGGCCTATTGATTAGATAGAGATTTGTGTCTATCTCCCAATCTTCCACTTCGTCACCTCTGATGTCTGTGTCCGAGTATCCCCATCTCTCCGAGTGGCTGTTGAAGTCTCCAACTACTTTGCAGTTGGAGTCCTTGACTTCTATACTCGAGAGCGATAGGTCTTTATTTGGTGGTCCGTTCAGATTGAAGATGCGGATCTTCGTCTCTTGAGCCATTATGTCTACTCCTACAATTTCTGCTTGTCCGGTGTGGTTGACAAATACCGCGTATCTCGGTATGCAGTTTCGGGTCAGTATCAGAACCCCTCCTTTGTGACCTTCTCTACGCCTGGTATCCTGTGATTGAGAATGTGTGGTTGCTGTTGAGGTGCGTTTCTTGGATATATGCCACGTCAATCTTACGTTCATGCAAGTGATGTGTTAGGGAACCTTTTTTGTTAATGACTCCCTCCGCATTCCACTGTAGTATTTTGAGGATCTTGAGTTTTTGGTCAATAGGAATTGCCCCATAGCCATGTGCCTTGATTCCACGACACATGGGTGGGTGACCACCAGTAGTCAAGGGTGGGCCCCTTCGAGGGATGAGGCCCAGCACTCTCGCTGCCTGGCGGGACTCTGCAGGATGAGCCTATCTGTAAGGCAGCAGTTGTTTGTGATCAGAGTTGTCTCTCTTATGGAAGTTGTCTTACAGGACTAACGAGTCTCCACTACTCGTGTCTATAGGGTGCTTTGATGATATATGAGATATGATATGGACTATGTACTGGTTTGTACTAACCCGGAAAAGAGGCAGTCCAGTGTGTCTGTATCCCAGGATCGTCACGTCCTGCCAGAGCGTAGCATTTGCATGTGAGTGGGGTATCTCTTTGCTCCCGTTATTTTCTCGGCTTCTCTGCAGTGATGGTACGCCTAGCATTCCCCGCCACCTGGGAGGTTGACAAAATAGGGCAGATGTGCAATGCCCGCTAGTCTGCATCTCTTCTGCGTCCATTGGTATGGCTGGTAACATACAGAGGTAGAGATCGAGGCAGGAGTGCATTTAACCAGGGGACAAGCTTGGTAATGTCACTCAGATGTTGTTCGCCTAGTATGCGGACAAATCTCATAGTCATGGGTTGAGTCTCGACAGTTCACAGTGATGTGGCTGCTCTACTGTTTTCGACACCACGACCACGAGTTAAGTCTTCTGTTCGTGGTTTCGCACCTCATCGCCGTATGGGGTGAATATCGAGCAGCTACCCGTCCGCTTTGATCGGCGTACGGTAGAGACCTCTTTCTGCGGCTCGACAGGGAGGGGCTGAGGCGCAAGCCCCAGGTCCCAACCATATCGAAGCCTCCCATCGCAGTGGTGCTGAGATTTTGGTCAGGATTCTGGGTTAGAGGCGTTCGGCCGTAATCCCTCATATGGTAGCCTCGCGCCATTGGCTTATCAGCCTAGTACGTGAACCAAATGTCTGCGGCTCCTCTCTAATTGAGCAGGATTACCGTAGCAACGCCCTGTCATTAGTAGGGTAAAACTGACCTGTCTCCCGAGGGTCTATTACCAGCACCAGTTCACTATTGGACCGGACGAATCAATAGAGGGCTTTTTGGTTTGTCAATGACCAGGTGTCTGGAACCTGCGATTTCTGCAGGGTTAAGACAAGATTACCGAAGCGCTCTTTCATTAAGAGGTTAAAAAACTGACCTGTCTTCCGTGCGTCTAATACCAGAACACGTTCACTATTTGACCCAACGACAGTGCTTTCGATTTGTCAGTCATTCTACAGTATTGGCGTGTTGAGTCAAATTAAGCCGCAGGCTCCACTCATGGTGGTGCCCTTCCGTCAATTCCTTTATCGAACACTGAATGCAGGCCAATCGAGCCACAGAATGCTTAGCATCAGATTTCCGAGCGTCTAAATCCAGCACCCGTTCCATATTAGCCCCTACGAGAGTTCTCTCGGCCTGTCGATCATTTCAGTGTTGCCCGTGTTGAGTCAAATTAAACCGCAGGCTTCACTCGTGGTGGTGCCCTTCCGTCAATTCCTTTAAGTTTCAGCTTTGCAAGCATACTTCCCCCGGAACCCAAACACTTTGGTTTCCCGGAAGCTGCCCGATGAGTCATCAAAGCAACCCCTGCGGATCGCTAGTCGGCATCGTTCATGGTCAGAACTTCGACGGTATCTGATCGTCTTCGCGCCTCTGACTTTCGTTTTTAATAATGAAAACATTCTTTACAAATGTTTTCGCAGTAGCTCGTCTTGCGGCGATCCAAGAATTTCACCTCTAACGCCGCAATACGAATGCCTCCGTTTGTCCCAGTTAATCACTACTTCCAGTTCCGAAAACCAACAAAATAGAACCGAGGTCCTATTGCATGCACCATTATTCAGGCAGCCGAGGCCTGCTTTGAACACTCTAATTTTCTCAAAGTAAACGCGCCGGGCACCCAGGACGCTCAGCGAAGAGCACCCGCGGGAGAGAGCCGGCAGACGATAAGACAGGAGACAACGGGCAGTGAACCGGCGCGAGCCGGACCGCCCGCCTGCGCCTGAGATCCAACTACGAGCTTTTTAACTGCAACAACTTTAATATACGCTATTGGAGCTGGAATTACCGCGGCTGCTGGCACCATACTTGCCCTCCAATAGATCCTCGTTAAAGGGTTTAAAGTGTACTCATTCCAATTACGGGGCCTCGAAAGAGTCCCGTATTGTTATTTTTCGTCCCTACCTCCCCGTGCCGGGAGTGGGTAAGTTGCACGCCTGCTGCCTTCCTTCGATTCAAATCAAAAGATGAACTGTGATAATCAATAGCATTGATACGAAGTTATCACCGTGTTGGGAGGAAAGGTGATGATATGAATGAATCATATAAGCCGCATGATTTGTCAGTCGCCACGCAGTGTGCAAGTTAGCCTTGTATTGGTTCAAATCGGTGTTCTATTGTCTTGATAACCGGTATCCTAACCGGTCTGTAATCCTGTCAAAATTAGATGTTTAAGATATAGTTGATATTGTCTTGACGTAAGATGAGAGCAGGCGACAGAGAACAATAGAAATAAGAAGAACTGTTTATATTGTCGTAACATTATACATCCGCAATAGACTAGGAAGAAATCGAAATTAGGAATATCTTTCAGAGACACAGCATAGCTTCCATTTCCAAAAAGCGATTTTTATAACGTTGACTATAGTAGAAACCATTAACTCTACTCTTAGTTAAAGTGACATCTCCGCATCGAAGGTTGGCTGCAATGGATCGTCAGTTCTCTAGTTCTTGTCGTATTGGTGCAATATGATAGGCTTTTTCCAGTCACTCTCCTGATGCTATCCATCCACTTAAAACGTAGTATGCCTCTTGATCGACTGCCTTCCACCCTACCGTCCTGTATAGTCTTCAACAAGGAGGTCTGTCTTGTTATATGACCAAATAACGTAACTGTCTAACTCTGATTTGGGTCATTAATTCTCTTTTCCCCCTCAACCTTTTCAATACCTCCGAATTTGTTTTCTTCTCTTTCCAAGAAATTCGATCAAATCTTCGAAATACTTACATTTCGAAGGCTTCATTACTTTTTGTCCAACCTCTTATTCGTGTCCATGTTTCTGGCCCATAACGTAGTGACGAGTATACATAACACCTGACAATTCTCATTATCAAATTGTAATTAATCTGTTTGGATGTCAGTATGTGTCGAATGTTGTCGAATACCATCTTTACCAAATCTATTCTCTTTCTGACTTATTTTTCACAGCTGCCTTCTTCCGTTATTATATGACCTAGATAGGAATCCTTCTGTACCTCTTCCAGTAGTTGATCTTTTATTTTTATCTGCATACATGATTTTGTGTTGTTGTCACTTTTCCCAATTATTATGTTCTTTGTTGTCGTTATGTTTATGTCTACTCAAAACTCTTGACGTATTGTGTGTATTGTTGTCACAAGGTCCTGTAATTCTTGCTCACCATTAGCCATCAAAACTGTTTCATACACATATCTCTTATCAATAGGCCGGAGGACAGCCCTAGCTTCTATTCTAGAACATGGTATACCACCTCTACTCCAGACTTGGCCTTTTCCACGGGGGATATTCACCACAAAATAGTCCGCCAGGTGCTCAACCAATTGGCAGGTAGCGACCACAGGCCAATTAGGCTAGATATTGATATGGAAGTAGGCCCACGGGAAATAAAACCTCTCCCACGTTGGAACTATAAACGAGCCGACTGGGACAGATTTGCAATACTGACAGATGGGCTGTGTGAAACCATCAACACAAGGCATAACAAAATAAAACCTATGGTGGAAAGCCTAATCACAGCAATAATGCAAGCAGCCACCGAAACCATCCTAAGATGGGCAAGGAAAAACTACAAGCCATATTGGAATGATGAATTGCAGAAAGCGGAAGATGAAGTCTCAAATGCTAGGAACATGGCAGAGAGAGAGAGAGCAATCTATGGAGGCAAATATCGCCCGCAAGGCCATCACGGCGAAATACAAAAGCACACTAAACCAAATAACAAGAGACAGCTGGAAAAACAAAACAGAAAGCCTCAATTTAGATAAAGAAGGGAACAAACTATGTAAGTTAGTCAGAGCCATGAATGACGTAATACCATCAAATAAACAAATTACCATCAAGCAAGGCGACAACATGCTTACTGGAAAAAAAGCAGCAAATGACTTTATAGAACATTATTACAGAGCAAACCACATTCATGTCCCTACAGACAGGCATACGGACATTAGTGAAAAACAAAAGAGCCACGACAACATCAAGATGGCAAGAGAGGAGCACATGATGGCAAAACTAACAATGAATGAAATGGATGAGGCCATGAGAACGTTAAATTTAAAAAAATCGCTCGCAAAAGATGGGGTAACAAACGAAATGCTGATGGGGTTGGGCCAAATAGCAAAGAGGAAGTTACTATCAGCCCTAAACCAAAGCTGGAAAAGGGGAATTGTATCGCGGTCATGGCAAGACGCTGTACTTATACCAGTACCAAAGAAAGAAAAAGATAGAACAGATCCAAATGGATACAAACCTATCAGTCTACTGAGCTGTATAGGAAAACTGATGGAGCGTATGATAAACACCAGACTGATGTGGCATCTGGAAGAAAAACACACACTAATCCAATGGTAAGCACGTTTCAGACACCACAGATCCACTGAGGACCAGATCACTCTCATAGCCCAGGAAATAGAGGATGCTTACGAAGAGAAAAAAACACACAGTAGCGGTTAGGATGGATTTCGAGAACGCATTTGACAAGCTACGAAGAAGTAAAGTTTGTGGGAAAATGGACAGATGGATCAGCCACTACCTCGAAAACAGAACAGCCAGAGTTCAAGTACAAGGGCAGATGAGCAAAAAGGTGACACTTGAGAAGAGAGTACCACAAGGGGGAGTACTGTCACCCACACTTTTCCTCGTGTATATAAACAACTTCATAGAGAATATATCAAGAAGAGTCCACAGCTCCATGTTTGCAGACGATCTGGCTATGTGGATCTCTGAAAAAAATATCACCATAGCAAGAAATCGGATGCAGCAAGCCCTAAAATCGTTGAATGAGTGGGCGAACTCATGGCTGGTCAAAATAAAAAAGGAAAAAACAACATGTGCGATATTCTCGCTTTCAAATAAAACCCAGAACACCAAAATAAGTCTCAACGGTAAATATATGCGGCCTAACGACAACGCAAACTACCTGGGAGTCCCATTTGATCGGTGCATAACATGGAAAAGTCAGATCGAGAGAAATCGAATGAGAGCCAGACAAAGAATGGCAATCATGAGGAAACTTGCTGGCACAAGCTGGGGAGCAGACGAAAGTATACTAAAGAAACTGTACACTGGAAGAGTGAGACCAGTTCTCGAGTATGGCATTGCGGAATGGACAAAAGCAGCAAAGGCGAACTTTGATAAAATTAGCAAACTTCAAAATCATACCATGAGAGTTATAACATGAGGCATGAAGTCAACGCCAATTGTAGAACTTGAAAAGAATACACATCTGCAATCCATGACCGACAGAAGAGACTGCAGAGCCCGGCAGCAAGCAGAAAAACAATAGACTGACAGAGAATCCAATGCATCAGAGACTAAATAGATTTATTAATGGGAAACTAAAGCGGAGAAACTTTGCAGAAATAGCCAAAGCAAAGATTAGCGAAGACCCTATGAACACAATAATAACACCAAAGCCCATCCCTACTGTACGCAAAGCTACCTGGAAGCAGCATATCATTCCGGATGTGGTAGAAAATATACCAGGTATTGGAAACAAGAACAGCCAGACTGAAAAAGAAAGAAGAGCCATAACCTTGAGGTACATAACGAAAAACTACCCAAGCATGGACTGGACCCATGCATACACCGACGGTTCTGTAACAAACACAACACAGAATGGAGGGGCAGGGGTATTCCTGAGCCTACCAAATGGTAGAAAAAAAACACTGTCAGTGGCAACTGGAATATACTAAAGCAATTTTAGAGCGGAGGCAGAGACACTGAGGGCTGCAGTAGAAACAATGCTGACAGGCAAAAGAAATGAAAGCCAGATAGTCATGTTTGCAGAAGCCCTGGCCGTAGTCACAGCACTAAAAAGCCAGAATAATATTTAACTTAATGCTTTAAGAGCAGTACTCTGTGAAATATGCCAGCAGTCCGCACCAAAAAGAGTAGTGTTACAATGGGTTCCATCCCACTGTTACATCTAAGGCAACGAGGAGGCAGACAGACTGGCAAAATAAGGTGCAAGACTACCACAACCAGAATCTAGTGTGACCTACGAAGAGTCCAAAAGGCTTATTAGAGCCAGATACATAGCCAAATGGGAAACAGAACATACTGGCTATTCAAAAAATGATGCATATTACCAGTTGAACAGAAGAGAGCAGGTCGTAGTCTTCACACTCCGCAAAGGCCACAACAGACTGAGGTACCACCTTTTCAATAAATTGAAGATAGGTGGCACTGACGAATGCACGTGTGGTACCGGAAAATGACCGCTGAGCATCTGCTGCAAAACTGCCCGACATACGAGGACCAGAGAAAGCACATTTGGCCATCACCAGTGGCAACACTAAACAAGCTCTATGGCAGTGTCGACAGCCTCAGAATGAATGACAGCAGTTTTTTAGAAAAAATACAGGTTGACGTTTGACAGCGTACGAAGAAGAAGAAGAAGAAGAAGAAGAAGAAGAAGAAGAAGAAGAAGAAGATACGCATATCTTATATTATTAACAGCCACTCCTACAAGCCCTGGCTAAGCCTCTATTTGTTTGAATATGTGTTTTGTGTAGATATTAAAAATACAAGGGGATAATACACATCCCTGCCTCAATCCTCTTTTTACAACTATACTTGGAAAGCATAACTTTTCTGATTTTATTGTAGCAGTTCGTTTCCAGTACAGATTACTGAGTAGTCTTATGTCTTTATCATCAAGACCTATTTCTTAGAGACATTTAATTAATTTCTTATGTTGGACTCTGTAAGAAGCCTTCTGGTAATCTGTAAAGCAAATGTAAATGTCGCTATCAATTTTTATATTATTTTCTGTCAAAGTTCGCTAACAGAAAATTGCTGCACTTGTTACATTAAACTTTCGATAATCAAATTGTTCTTCTGAAACTTATCTCTCTACTTTACCTCTTATTATCTCTTGTATGATCTTGAGCAGTGTTTTAATTGTGTGACTCATTAGACTTATAGTTCTAAAATCTGTATAATTCTGTTCCACGACATTTATTTGGGAGGGATATACAGGTAGATGGCTCCAGGTCTGTTAGAATGCATCCAATAGTGTATATGTCATTACACAGATCAGTGACTATATATATATATATATATATATATATATATATATATATATATATATATATATATATATATATATCTATATATATATATATATATATATATATATATATATATATATATATATATATATATATATAAAGCAAATTCCTCTAGGGCTTCTATCATGTCTATGTTTATGGAGTCCGGCCCTGTTGCTTTCCCTTTTCTAATAGTTTTTATCACATTTACCACCTGATCTATGAAGCTGCGTCCTTCATTATCATATATTGATGGTATGTTCCACGACTCTCCTCAAAACGTTACCTTGTATATTCCTCCCATCTGTTTGATTTGTCATTCTTATCCATCAAAATAGTACCATTCTTTTCTCTGATGCATCACCCACTATGGGTTACCTGTTCCTGATCCAACTGCCCAGACCAACTGTACACTACCTAACAAGCAGTGTACATGTTCTTTAACTAAAAAGTTAATATCAATGCATGTAACACAATATCTAACAATCAGATTATTTGTCTGTTCATTGACACTATAAATAGATTAGGTCAGATGGCTCAAGCCTACGGCCCATAGGTCGGTTCAAGCGGCAAGTCGATTAAATCAAATGTCTCAAGCCTACGGCCCATAGGTCGGTTCAAGTTACAAGTCAAAAATATCCGGCACGGTATACTACTTCAAAGTGTCATATCCACTGGCCAGCGGTGGTCACAACAATGACCCACGCATGATTTGATACTTGATTGTAGAACCCTACCATTTATTATAATAACATGAATCGTTTCGCCCTGTTTTAATATAAAGTATTTACTTTTCTCACAGCTGGAATACAAAGAGAGCTAGTTTAGAACCAACTGTCTGGGGCCAGTAGAAACGACATTATGTATCTGACCTCATTCAGTTTGTCGCCTAATGTTGAAAAAACATTCACACACACACAAACGTATAAAAAACCTCATACTAATATGTGCCATTTATGTAACGACACGATGACAAAAGTGTCACTTAACAATTGACATTATTAACTGTTCATTAGTTTTCATTATTATTACTCTATATAATATGTTTCGATGAAATTAGCCGGAAGTCCACTTACTAACATTGTCGAGGGCCCTTGTCAGAACGAAGGTTGTCTACTCCTGGATGGAACACAATATTTAGCATGCAGTACACGTTTCCTTCACTTCAAAATAGTTGTCATCTGTGTATTGTGAATCGGTTTCAATAGATGGTCAATTTCCAATGTCTATTGGTTTGATAATACATATCTCCCAGACGTTCTCTTTTTATCTCATGAAGGTATTATCCTCCCACTGTTGGGGGCTACTTCCCCTTCTGTTTTGATCTTTACCACACCAAGGAGAATGTCTCTGTTCTTGTTGTTAATGAGTTCTTTTCTTTGAGTTAGCCTTGTCATGTTTACAAGTTAAAAAAAAACACTTGCATTTCTTTTGTGTTGTGTGTTATCCCTTGTCTTTTAATATCTTGCAGTGTGTCAACTGTTCTTTCTCTGATATGCACATTTACAAGCTAGATAATTATATATATAGCTAAATAAATAATAAAAAGTTATCATGCCTGCAACACCTTATCAGAATATTCTATAAAATAAACTATCTAAAAATTGGTTAGCATCAGTTAAATCTACATAGTATGTGACATCCCGACAGTAATATCATTAGAGGCTAAGAAATGTAAGTCTACATGATATGGGACATTTCGATTGTAATGTCATTGGAGGCTAAGAAATATAAGTCTACAGAATATGGGACATCTCGATTGTAATGTCATTGGAGGCTAAGAAATATAAGTCTACAGGATATGGGACATCCCGATTGTAATGTCATTGGAGGCTAAGAAATATAAGTCTACAGGATATGGGACATCTCGATTGTAATGTCATTGGAGGCTAAGAAATATAAGTCTACAGGATATGGGACATCTCGATTGAAATGTCATTGGAGGCTAAGAAATATAAGTCTACAGGATATGGGACATCCCGATTTTAATGTCATTGGAGGCTAAGAAATGCTCCACACAGCTATCAACTCGTTTATTCAAACTACTTGGAACCGTTGGACTGGATACAGTACTGAAAAAAAAAGATCGCTTGCTTCTACAGTAGCTATGCGATTTAAAGGCTAGCTTTGCATTGCCTTGTCTGATAGGGAAAGACACAAGAGTTTACAAGACGTATCCACTTAGTTAAAGAGGACAATACAAAAACCCCCAGGACACGTGCTTCTCCACATTCTTTACAATATCTAAGAACGGAGAAACGTGTGTGAGCTATATCTGACCACAGAGGAAGGTGTGTGAGCTATATCTGAATATATAGGAGGGTGTGTGAGCTATATCTGAACATAGAGGAGGGTGTGTGAGCTATATCTGAATATAGAGGAGGGTGTGTGAGCTATATCTGAACATAGAGGAGGGTGTGTGAGCTATATCTGAACATAGAGGAGGGTGTGTGACCTATATCTGAACATAGAGGAAGGTGTGTGAGCTATATCTGAACATAGAGGAGGGTGTGTGAGCTATATCTGAACATAAGGAGGGTGTGTGAGCTATATCTGAACATAAGGAGGGTGTGGGAGCTATATCTGAACATTAGGAGGGTGTGTGCGCTATATCTGAACATAAATAGGGTGTGTGAGCTATATCTGAACATAGAGAAGGGTGTGTGAGCTTTATCTGAACATAGAGGAGGGCGTGTGAGCTATATCTGAACATAGAGGAGGGTGTGTGAGCTATATCTGAACATAGAGGAGGGTGTGTGAGCTATATCTGAACATAAAGGAGGGTGTGTGAGGTAAAACTCAGAACATAGAGGAGGGTGTGTGAGCTATATCTGAACATAGAAGAGGGTATGTGAGCTATATCTGAGCATAGAGGAGGGTGTGTGAGCTATATCTGAACATAAGGATGGTGTGTTAGCTATATCTGAACATAGGGGAGGGTGTGTAAGCTATATCGGAACATAGAGGAGGGTGTGTGAGCTATATCTGAACATACATAGGATGTGTGAGCCAAATCTGAACATAGAGGAGGGTGTGTGAGCTATATCTGAACATACATAGGGTGTGTGAGCTATATCTGAACATAGAGGAGGGTGTGTGAGTTATATCTGAACATAGAGGAGGGTGTATGAGCTATATCTGAAAATAGAGGAGGGTGAGTGAGCTATATCTCAACATAGAGGAGCGTGCATGAGCTATATCTAAACATAGAGGAGGGTGTCTGAACATATAGGATTGTCTTCATTCCTCAACTCTATTCAGATCAAATGTACTGAAATAACACACCCTTCTGTTGCATCTCTCCCCAATAAATGTTTTGTTTGATTTAAATTACAAAGACCAGCTATTGTCACGTATAATAATTGCTAGCTGTCTGGAATATAGTAAAAATCCCAAAACATGTCCAGTATAATTTGTTAAGTCTAAAGGTAAGTATAGAAAGCATTGCACAAAAAAAAGCCTTGGAACCAAGAATATAACTTAACTTAACATCTTTATATTGGTTTGGAAAACTGCAGAGTCTGTATACAACCGGTTCGATTTACATTTATTTGCTCTAAAAGTTACGCGCATCCAATCTATTCTTAATTGTCCTTACCTCCACTACTTCCTGTGGCAATGCATTCAAAGCATTCACAACTCTCTGACTAACAAAATATTTCCTAATATCTAATCTGTTCCTTTCTTTAGTTATTTTGTAGCTATGCCCTCTTGATTTTGTAGGTGGTTGTATTTTGAAAACAAAAAACATTTTTATGATCTAATTTATTATTTCCTTTGATTATCTTATAAACCTGTGTTGTCACCTCGAATTCTTCTCTCTTCTAAACACTGTAGACAGTTTTTTCTGAGTCTTTCCTCATAACTATAATTCTGTAATCCCACTATCTGCATTGTCGCTCTTCTTTGGATCATATCCTGTATGTTTATACCGTCTCTATGATAAGGACCCACAAGAACAAGAGGACATAGCTACAAGTTGACTAATGAGAGGTCTAGATTCGATATTAGGTAAAATTTTTTTAGTCAGAGAGTGGTGAATGTTTGGAATGTACTGCCCGAGGAGGTAGTGGAGGCAGAGACAGTTAATGCATTTAAGAATAAATTGGAAGCGCATAGCTTTTGGAGCAAGGTGATGTAAATGAAACTGGTTGTATACATACTCAGCAATTTCAGAGCGGAGGCAGAGGCACTGAGGGCGGCAGTGGAAGAAATGGTGACACACAGTGAAAATGAAAGCCATATAGTCCTGCTTACAGATGCTCTCGCCGTAGTCACAGCGCTAAAAAGCCAGAAAAACACTGAGCTTAATGACTTAAGAGCAGCACTCTGCAAACTGTGCCAGCAGTCCGCACCAAAAAGGGTAGTGGTACAGTGGGTCCCATCACACTGCAACATCCAAGGCAACGAGGAGGCAGACAGACTGGCAAAAGAAGGTGCAAGACTACCACAAACAGATACCAGTATGACGTACGAAGAGTCAAAACGGCTTATCAAAGCCAGATACATGACCAAATGGGAAACCGAACATACTGGTTACACCAAAAACGATGCCTATTACCAGTTGAACCGAAGAGAGCAGGTCGTTGTCTTCAGACTTCGCACTGGCCACAATAGACTGAGGTACCACCTATTCAACAAATTGAAGATAGGGTGTACCGACGAATGCCCGTGCGGTACTGGTAAAATGACCGCTGAACATCTGCTGCAGAACTGCCCGACATACGAGGATCAGAGAGAGCAGATGTGGCCATCACCAGTGGAACTGCAAGACAAGCTCTATGGCAGTGGCGAGAGCCTCAGGATGACCGCTGCTTTTTTCGAAAAAATAATGGTTACTGTCTGACTGCGTACGCAGAAGAAGAAGAAGTATACATACTCTGCAGTGCCTTCTAAACCAGTATAAAGACATTAAGTTAAGTTAAATTAAGTTAAGACTCCACACCTGTACAAAGTACTCAGATCTAGATCTAACTAATGTTTTATATAGTTTGACAATCACTTCCTTGCTCTTATGTTTAATATTTATCATTTTATTGACAGGGTCAGGTGAAACATACTGACCTCGATCCCACTTCAGTTCCTGATTGTATTTCTGGGAACACGTTGTCTTAACTCTGGCTGGATAACCAAGTGGGAATCAACAACGTAACCCATCATACTAGTTAGCATGCTGATTGCGATTTGTACTACGGCCAATAGGCCACACATCTATCTTCTTCAGTACAACTCAAGATATAAGAAAAGCCACTGTAGAGAAAAAATACAATAGTAAAGAAGATATGAGCATCACTATGTAATGCTGCTTATCAACCTAGGTAAACGGTCACATGATTGAGATTTGCAATTGATTTCGTGCAATGACAAATAACAGCATTTGTGCACAGTAGGAGTTACATAGTTTAAGGGAACTGAGTATAATGTTACATTGTTTTAATGTGTGCACAGTCGGAGTCACATAAGTTAGGGAAACTGAGTATAATGTTGCATTGTTTTCATGTGTGAACTGCCGACATGTCTGCACCCCACATAGCATTGTAGGTATTCAGTCTATTTCAGCAAATGATAAATCGTATAGCTCGCTGGTTCCACACACTCCTGAAACACAAACAAATGATCCAGGAACAAAGACATAACCGACAAGTATTTAGCTGTATATATGTAAATATTATTATGTATCTTTCTTTTAATGTAAATGTATGCGATATGTTTATTTACATTCTATAATATATGTAAGAGAAACATGCCGGAGGCGGATTGGTCTACTTGTTGGCACTGAAACCCTATTGGTCTACATACCGACACTGAAACCCCATTGGTCTGCATACTGGCACTGAAATCCCATTGGTCTACATACTGGTAGTGATACCCTATTGGTCTACATACTGGCACTGATACCCTATTAGTCTACATACCGACACTGAAACCCCATTGGTCTACATACTGGCACTGAAACCCTATTGGTCTACATGCCGACACTAAAACGTCATTGGTCTACATACTGGTACTGTAACCCTCTTAGTCAGTAAACAGACACACAGACGGCCTGATCTATACACGGGTACCGATACCCTCTTGATCTATACACAAGTACCGAAACCCTATTTATTTATAGTCGGGTACCGAAACCTCTTTGATCTAAAGAAGAGTGCTGAAACCCCTTTGATCTATTGACTGGTGAAAAAGAAACCCTAGCAAGTAAACCGTTACTCAAACTCGCTTTAGCTTTAGATCAGTACCCAAACACCGTTAATCTATAGACCAGTATCAAAACCCCCATGATCTATAGACCGGTAACAAAAGTCAGTAAACGCAGTCAATAAACCGGTATACAAACCTGTGTGGACTATAAACCAGTACGCAAACCTGTGTGGACGTTAAACCAGTACGCAAACCTGTGTGGACTATAAACCAGTACACAAACCTGTGTGGACTATAAACCAGTACACAAACAAGTGGACTATAAACCAGTACACAAACAAGTGGACTATAAACCAGTACGCAAACCTGTGTGGACTATGCATCAGTACGCAAACCTGTGTTGACCATAAACCGGTACACAAACATGTGTGGACTAAAAACCAGTACGCAAACCTGTGTTGACTATAACGGGTACACAAACCTGTGTGGACTATAAACCAGTACGCAAACCTGCGTGGACTATAAACCATTACGCAAACCACCATTATCAATAAACCGTTACCCAGACGTACTTGATCTATTGACCGGTACCAAAACCACATCAGGAAGTAAATAAGTACTCCATACTACATGTATCTAAAGACTGGTACCCAAAACCCTCACTGAACTATAGATCGACACTCAGACCCCGCTTGTTCCATAAACCGGTACACAAACCCTTTTGGTCAGTAAGCACACGTCCTTGATCTTTAGATATGTACCCAAACCCATTTGATATATACACTGGTACCAACACCAGAACCCCTTTCGATCTATAGATTGGTACCCGAATCACTCGATCTGTAGATTTGTACCCAGACATAAACTCCCTCGATGTAAAGATTGGTACCCAAACCCGAACCGCCTCAATTTATAGATTGGTACCGGAACACTTTGATCTGTAGACCTATACCCAAACCCCTATTATCTATAGACACTGTATACAAACCCCTATTATCTATAGAAATGTATCTAAACCCACTTGATATATAGACTTCCTTGGTCTATAGGTTGGTATCCAAACCCGAATCCACTTGATCTATAGACCTGTATCCCAACTTGGCCGCTTTTTTTGTCAGTAAACTGGTAGCTAAGTCGCTAGTCCTCCAATCAATGGTAAAACATCAACTTGAATTGTTTTAGGGGTGGGAAAAATTAGATGAAATTTAAACAAACATCTATCCTACATATTGCGTAGTAGTAGTAGCCGTGCAGACAAAGCGGCCTACATTCCTCAGCGCTTTATCACCAATGGCCGCCCACCCCCGCTGTCCGCCCATCCGAGTCGTTTGCGGGCCACATCAGAGGGATCCAGACACCATTATGACAGTTATAATTCATGTAATCATTACTTTATAAGACTTAGATATGTCTCTGATGTTGGCACCGACTAAAGCCCCCAGCAAACTCAATAGACTGATATTTGATCGATGATACCCACAGGCCTGACAATATCTGATTTGCTGTGTCTCGTGACCCTGGTTTGGCAGAACATCTCTGTGAATCCACTTCTGTATGAGACCGACATACCGTTTGACCCAGAGCAAACGGTCTACCTTACTGCAGGCGTCCCACACCTGGCCTTCACTCGAGTCACTGGCTGGGTAACTGCGTTTATCACTTTGGAACGATGTTTGTGCGTTACGCATCCTTTAAAGGTTTGTATGTCAACTTTGACCTAAAGTCTAGCTGGCTACATTGTTGAGAAGTAGTTTGGTTTGTATGTCAACTTTAACCTAAAGTCTAGCTGGATACAATGTTGAGAAGTAGTTTGGTTTATATGTCAACTTTAACCTAAAGTCTAGCTGGCTACATTGTTCAGAAGTAGTTTGGTTTGTATGTCAACGTAAACCTAAGGTCTAGCTGGATACAATGTTCAGAAGTAGTTTGGTTTGTATGTCAACTTTAACCTAAAGTCTAGCTGGCTACATTGTTCAGAATTAGTCTGTTTTGTATGTCAGCTTTAACCTAAAGTCTAGCTGGATATAATGTTGAGAAGTAGTTTGGTTTATATGTCAACTTTAACATAAAGTCTAGCTGGCTACATTGTTGAGAAGTAGTTTGGTTTGTATGTCAACTTAAACCTAAGGTCTAGCTGGATACAATGTTGAGAAGTAGCTTACGATGCTCAGACAATGATGTTGTTTACAAGTTAAATTTTATCCTGATAAAGGCCGCTGTGACTGGTTGTTTATTAACTTACTGAGACAGGGAAGACCGCTATAAAGGTAATGAAACATAAGTAACGGTCGCAAATTGTCGCAACGACATTTGTTGTAGCATTCTCTAAACTACTTCTTGGAATACTTCGAATCCTGGTATTCAAACAGACATGTTAATGTTTCTTGCCAGGCAGCTGAAGCCTGTCCGTTGTAGGTTTTTTTTTTTACACTTCCTAAATGTAACACAATTTGTGGTAGATTTATAGTTAGCATTTTTGAAATTTGGCCAGGGAACGGCCATTAAGCTTACCCTTTTTAAATTTCGATTTCCAAGGGATTTTTAACGTGCTTGGCACTGAACACGAGAGTCAGATCTCACTACATAAATATCGGAAGAATTTTTACCAGAAGATCCAGGTGAAAAAATATCGATCTCCTTCGAGATTCGAACCGGACACCAGAGGCAAACATCGTATCTCGAGACCACTGAGTCCCCTTCGTATTTACTAGCCAGCTGATATGACAGTAAATCAATACGTGCTCCGGAATTGAATTCGGTTTGTCATTTTCATATAGACGTTTCAGTGTAAGAAGGAGGCGAGATGGGTCTGTAACTGTTCTATGTAATGTGTATGGACGTTTATATGAAAATGAGTAAGTATGTCTTTTCAAAATAACACGATCGAACTAACTCTGTATTTATTAGTGCACGTTGAGTGATGATGTCGAGGTCCAATAGGGGAACAAAATCTATAGTTATACTTTAACCTGCTTGTCATGCCATAACACAAAATTAAAAGAGTTAAATTTGAAACATGCTAATACATCATGTAAAACTATAAAAACATACAAGTACAGGAACACGATGAGTGGCTGAGTCCCGGGCTTCATACAAACGTGTTGATGTCTTTATGAGGGGTGGGTGGAGTGCAGCGGGGTGGGACTGCAATGGGCAATGACGATTTCCGTCCTTGATGTCTATGACCAACATTAAGCGGTGACGTCCTCGACAAATGGTGCCGCTGTCAGAATATTGCCAAACGGTGACAGTTTAGTTCGGTGAATGTCCTTGCGAGTCTTGTAGGTCGGATGACTTCATCGTTTGAGAATAGGTTATACATGGGGATGGTAATCGTGACCTTCTGGCAGCGCGTTGTGGAGGCTTCAATACGTTCCTGATAACTCTGTAGAATAGTCCAGACTTCGGAACAGTAGGACGGGGAAGAACACATGTTATGTTAATCCGTTGCTTGGTATTCAGTGAAAGCCTTGACCGGTTACATACTCGATGCAGGGCTTTTAAAGAGGCAGCAGTCAGCCAGCCATTTTGAATGAGGTCTTGGTGGCTTCGTGCACCTGATTTCTTTGCTGCCCAAACAAATGAAATGCTCGAGTTCCCATGGTTATCCTCGAAAACAATTTATGTTGATATATGGCTGGAGACGAGGTTCGTTGGAACATGGTTTTTTGTCTGTGAGATGTGGAGGCCTAATCTAGATGCAAGGTAGTACCGATGCTCCAGTGGTTCTACAAGTGCCAAAGGGTGGGGGGGGGGGCGCTGGTATGACTACATCTTCTGTGTAGTTGAGGTCGGTCACGTGAAGCTGTCCGATACCTACTAGAGGCTGGGCACATACAGCTAACAGATGATCCATTCGATGGCGCGACAGGACAATGGTGGAGTATACCTACTAGAGGCTGGGCACATCCAGCTGACAAAGGATCCATCCCATGGCGCGACACGACAATGGTGGAGTATACCTACTAGAGGCTGGGCACATCCAGCTGACAAAAGATCCATCCCATGGCGCGACAGGACAATGGTGGAGTATACCTACTAGAGGCTGGGCACATCCAGCTGACAAAGGATCCATCCCATGGCGCGACAGGACAATGGTGGAGTATACCTACTAGAGGCTGGGCACATCCAGCTGACAAAGGATCCATCCCATGGCGCGACAGGACAATGGTGGAGTATACCTACTAGAGGCTGGGCACATCCAGCGGACAAAGGATCCATCCCATGGCGCGACAGGACAATGGTGGAGTATACCTACTAGAGGCTGGGCACATCCAGCTGACAAAGGATCCATCCCATGGCCCGACATGACAATGGTGGAGTATACCTACTAGAGGCTGGGCACATCCAGCTGACAAAGGATCCATCCCATGGCGCGACATGACAATGGCTGGATATAGCTGCTAGAGGCCGTACATTTCCAGCTGACAGAGGATCCATTCCATGGCGCGACAAGACAATGGTGGGGTGAGGATACATCTCTGTCGGAAACCGAGTGAGAACCTGTTAGGAGGATTGTGATCTTGACTTCCTCTCGCTCAGGTGTTACAGTGTCGAGGCCCAATTAGCAGTTGAGATATGCTGGGGACGCATCTGTCTTAAGGTATTCCACAAGGTAGACTTATTCCCCGAGACAACCTTCAAGTCGACATAAGCGACGTGGTTGTGGAGTCAGTTTGCTAGTGTATATCATCCATGAGTAGACGTAGAGCACGAATGGAATCTCTGGTAGAACGGCAGGCTGAGAAGCAAGGCTGTCTGGGTGTGGGGAGTGGAGGTCTGATTTAATTTCAATAAGGACTGGATGGAGGAGCAACATTTGTGGGCACATATTTTTTCATTGACAGACAGTAATGTGATGGACCTATAGATGCTACATATCGAGCTTCTAGCAGACCCTGACAGAACTAGGACAGTAGATAGTGGATGTAAAGTGTGGCACATTTTGTTTGTTCATGTTGTGATTTTCAGACTCAGCAAAGGCCACAACAGGTTACGATACCATCTATTCAACAAGTTCAAATTAGGACATACCGATGAATGTGTATTCTGCACTGATGAAATGACTGGTGAACATCTTCTTCTTCTTCTTCTGCGTACACAGTCAGACAGTAACCATTATTTTCTCGAAAAAAGCGGCGGTCATCCTGAGACTCTCGCCACTACCATAGAGCTTGTCTTGCAGTTCCACTGGCAATGGCCACATCTGCTCTCTCTGATCCTCGTATGTCGGGCAGTTCTGCAGCAGATGTTCAGTGGTCATTTTACCAGTACCGCACGGGCATTCGTCGGTACACCCTATCTTCAATTTGTTGAATAGGTGGTACCTCAGTCTGTTGTGGCCAGTGCGAAGTCTGAAGACAACGACCTGCTCTCTTCGGTTCAACTGGTAATAGGCATGAACATCTTCTGAAGTGCCCAACATACGAGATACAGAATAGTGACATTTGACCATCTAGCATCTCAATCCAAGATAAGTTCTGTGGAGCTACCGATAACATAATACGGACCACTGCTTTCTTTAGAGATATTCAAGTAGACTTCTGAAACCGTATGAATAAGAAGTGTGTGTTCATAGAGTCAAACTGTCAGACTTGTAACCACACAGCCCAGTTTCTTCTTTGGATTTCTTTAAATATTTATTTCACTTAGCACATTTTTTTTCATTCGATGCATGTCATTGCGTTTTGTTTAAATTGAGAAATATGTATCTTTTGTTCCATCAGGTAAAAAATGTCTTCACCCAGAAACGAGTCATCTTTATCCTCATTTGCATCTACGTTCTTATTATCAGTAGCAATTTAGGACCAGCATACTACACAATCCCATTTGGAGAGCAACGTCACCCATATTTAAACAGAACCTGGATAGGACTTGTTTTCACCAAGTATCGGAGACCAATTGAAAGATACACTTTTGGTATCAATGGCATATTGGTCCCTTTCTGTGCATTCTCTGTTGTTGTTATTTGTACTATAATTCTCGTTGTGAAGCTCCAGAGGAAAACAAAATGGCGTAAAAAATCTACTGCACCGGGACAATCCGATAGTATATCAAGCAGAGATCGATCTGTTTCCAAGATGGTCGTCACGATTTCCTCTATCTTTATCGTTTGCTACTTCCCCGTGTGTGTGATCTCCATAGCTATGATTATTGAGCCTAAACTCTCTATAGATGGAACTTTTGGAAACGCGTTCGCCATAGTGTTCTCGTTCGTCTATTTACTGGAATCTGTCAATGCCTCCTTCAACATTTTTGTCTACTATCGGGTTAGTAGTCGCTACAAGGCGGTGTTCAGACAGACCTTTTGTGGGGACAAGACCCCAGGGAATACAATTTCCATTAGAGATACTTTGACTTAGGAGTTGCAGAAGAGCATCAAATTATTTCCATGAAATATGGAACGATATAGCGAGTATAATAGAAGACGGATTGTAGACTGACCTTGGATGGCAACATATACTATAGTATAGCAGCTTAATTGAATCTCTATCACATGTTATTTAGTATTGATTTCGACCTATTTTGCACCAGCTAGCCCAGAGATGCGTGAATATATTAGGTCTTTTACTCTGCAATACTATGTTGGAGCTATAGTTGGTGGGCGACATATTTGATTAAGGAATAGAAAGGAATCGAAAGATATATGTAGCAAAATAGCTTTTACTCCGGACACATGAATCTCAGATGTAAGAAGATTATGGCCATTTTTCTGTTTTTCTAAATCCTTGCTGCTTATGTTAGGTTTTGTGTTTTTTTATAAAAGAGCAACATATGAAGTGTTCTACTTTTTTTGCACTATATAATCCTTAGTTAGCTGGTTTGACTGGAGAGCGTCGTGACTAGAGTTCGATCATCCTACTTTCACCATGGGAAACTAACGCTCCTACCACTCTGCTGCTACGTTTTATATATTTAAAAGTAAACTTGTTTCTAAAGATTCCCATATTTGTTTATTCTCCTTTGTTCAAGTAAAGCATCTTTCCATTCAGTGTTCATTTTTGAAACAATAAATAGAGTACAATCAGACAGTTATCGTGCAGATGCAGCGTTGGATTAGGAACGACAATGAAACCTAAGTTACGACCAAAAGGCCATCCTCCGGATCAATGTACAATGCACAGAAAAACTACTAAAAATGATAAAATAAATGTACATATAGAACGATCCTTAACTATGGATCAGTAAAGTCGACCGTAGGTTGTCTGGTTGGTAGAGAAAATCTGGCTAGAAAGTTGTAGTAAATGGATGAAGGAAACAAGGGAGATGGACTAAATAAGCGATTAGGAGTCAACAGGAAAGGGCCAGTGGTGATACACGTATATAAAACTCAAGACAGCCAAACACACAGAGAAGAAGATGAGGAAACAAACGATGATGGATCTCCAGATTCAGCGCCCAGTCTTGCGCCCTGTAGACTCTACTCACAGGGTGCTACGCGGATGGTCTACAAAGACTGAGACGCCTATGAGGACGGCATCCATATATTTGTCTAGCACTGGGATGAGAGTTGTTTTCACCTGCGCCCCACGGAAAGTAATGGCAACCCAACGTACTGCACACCTGCAAAGAAACTTATAACAGCTAAATACAATGACGGATTGAACAAACCACGTTCTGCAATGTCCATACTACTTATGTTTATACACTGTCATTATACAGAATATTGGGTCTCTTGTTCCACTGCTTTAAAAACAAAAATCAAATTGTTGAATCTGGACATTGCTGACTACTCCGCGCCGAACTATATGCTGTATAATTGTGAGCATTACTTCAAAGGTGAGGTTTATGGCACCGATTGTTCTCAAATCGTAACACTAGGTCTCGTAGGTGGCGCTATAAACACTGATACAATGTTGTCACGCTGTACATATTCCATAATGTAGAGGTCGTTCCACAAATCATGATTATATCTACGCCAAAGTCGTCTAGAGTCGCTTCCTCATTTCTATATTTATTGTGCTCACGTCCGCTGTTTTTTCCTTGGTCATATCTGTTATTGTTTTCTCAACTTCCGATCTCAGAATTATGGGGCCTTTTATTATTTAACTGTGATGGTTTGTCAGTTATGTGGTCGCCGTATAGATCACTTATATATTTAGTTCAACTGTTTTATAAATCTTTCTCATCAATTTAGATGTCTCATTTTTGTTCTTCTGAATGTGTTCTCCTCTTTGAGTTAGTCTTCTCGTGTTTGAAAGATGTTTTATTTCTGCAGGTATAGCTCCCGTGCTCTGAGTCGTATCCGTATCTTATGTTATTTGTATTTTAATTATATCCACTTCTTTTACATGTCGTCACGTTACACGTGTTGAATTGTGGTGTCGCTGTGGTCCAGAAGAAAGGTACTCGCCTCTCAATACGATGAACGAAAATGACGTGGGTTCGATCGAGTCCCGCGGGTTTCAAGGGACCACTGGTCTCAAAGGAGGTGGGACCAGAGTGTCTGCATCCTGAATTACCTCTAGTCATTTTGACTTATGCGTTGCCACTGGTTTAAGGTAGTTTGGGACCAGAGAGTGAGGTTGATGACCAGCGTAGCTTCTTTCTCACTAAAATCCAAATACAGCGCAAGTTACATCATCAAGACACAAATAGCTAATGATGTCATTTTCATTTATTGCGATGGGCAACTAACTAACTAACTAATTAACTATATAATTGTTCACTAGTCCATATGCTGGAGTGTTCTTTCTCATTTTCTGTATCTCATTCTGTCTGTTATCCATAACGGATTTCTCGTAAAAGCTTAAATATAACGACTTTTATGTGATACATGTGTGTTTTGTTTTAGTCTCACTTAATGCGTACATTCTCGTCTGTTCTTTCTCTGTTGTGTTGTTCAATGTTTTCTGAACGTATGGTCTCATATTTATTGCTGACACAAGATATTTATGTTTAATGTCTGACTCCTTGAATGTTGATGTATCCATTTAGAAGAATAAATAGATCGAAGCTGCTGCGTACCAAAAGTAAGTCAATAAAACACATTTATGTAATGGCTCAGTGAGTGCACAAGACAAACAACAAAATGGTACTCACGTTACTGCCATAAGGACTTCATCGGCACCAAAAAAACGTACGAGAGCAAAAAAAATCACAATAGAAACAAGACATGATGTAACATGAGTGGTGTAAGTTACGGGCATTAACTAGAGCATGACTTGATGTTACATGAACGGTTCAAGTTAAGGGCATTAACTATATCAAAACTTGATATCACATGAGACGTGTAAGTTTCGGGCACTTACTAGGACAAGACATGGTGTTACATGAACGGTTTAAGTTACATTAACTAGAATATACGGTATGCATGAGCGAGTTAAGTTACGAGCACTAACTAGATCAAGACATGTTGTATGAGCTGTTTACGTTAGGGACATTACTTAGAACAAGACATGATGTTTCATTAGTGGTTTAAATTAACCAGAACCATTAACTAAAGCAATATAACTGCACACATACAAAAACAGACTAAACATGAACAAATCACTCACAAAAAAACCGACAAAAAATAATCAGCAGACTCACGTATACAATGACATGGGTACACAAGTTAATGAAAAAAACAATAATAATAAAATGAGAGATATATGTAAAGAAAAGAGAGAACATTGAGAAGAATGCATTCAAGCCATAATGTTGGAGACAACCAATAAGAAAAGTTAAACGATTCTCAAACTCAAACTGGTGTCGATCATCAGAGGCGTACGAGACAGTGACAGTGGCTCTGATGTCTATTTTTACTGACATCCAGGACGGCATCAGACATGTTCTGTGTCCGTTCCGCAGTCGTTTTTGCAATAAAAGAGGGTTCCCCCTGCAAATCTCGTAACCTAATTTACACGATTAGTTGCAATATGAAACAGATCGGGAGAACTGTCTTTGAGTTATGTATCCGGTCCCGTTAACACCTCAATAACATTTCCTATTACGTATTCTGTCGCTAACTACTTTAACAGCCCTGGACGGATCCACACTCAAGAGATCGTCCACTACACAATTAAGGTTTAACAAACAAAATTTAAAAAATAAGGTTAAAATACAAAAATTGAATGCTGCCCAGGCACTTTGTGCCAACCCTGTAAAAGAAACATGGGGAAATCGATGATGTATCTCGTTCAACATTTCGTTTTATTTTGTCATATATTCCTTGCAATATTCGTATGGTCCATCGATATACGAGATTATAAAAAATGTCATTGTAATTTAATTGTCATCGTCGTCATTAGTTGTACCTAACTTATGAGTTTTCCTGTTTCGTTTTCGGCCATGTGTTTCTTACCCCCCACCACCTCTTCATATTAATTGTTTACCGATGTTTTCCCACCATCTCCTATCTCAATTACTATCTCTTGTCCTCACTACTTTCCTTTTTCACTGCCAATCATTCTTTCTCTCGCTCTCTTCCTCTTTCTATCGCTCGTTCTCTCTCTCTCTCTCTCTCACTCTCTCTCTCTCTCTCTCTCTCTCTCCAATGAATGTCTGTAACATTTCCTCGATTGCATCTACTCAATCGTTAGTATCGCACCAATTGTCTCATTAACCTCTCGCAATACTTTAAATTCTATCAACTTTCTATGACACACCCACGAGGTCAAATTAAACACCAGTTGAATGTATTTACATCATTCCACTTATCATGCTAGAATGCATTTGGAGGTGCAATTTTCATAAATGCAACATCTTCATTTCTCCGCAGTGACTGTTAATACGGTCAATCCGTCATTGCTTTGGTCTTTCTTGTTCTCGAGACTTAATAGTTTGCCGAAAAGGCCGTACCTTGCCGAAGGTGAAGATGTTGTATAACAAATGTACTCACGCTCCAGAAGAGCTAACAACGAAGACAAAGACACAATTCTGACGTCCTGGTCTGTCATGGAATTGCCTCAAGCGGCGAGAAGGTTTGGTTTATAAATAAACATTTTGTTTGTCCAGAGTATTAATGTCTCTGTATATCTGTAAATTTCTTCCATGTCCTTGTTCCCACTTTTTGTGTGTATTGTCTAGTATCTCCATATGACTATTCCAGTAACCAAACGCTTTTAGCAAGCATCATACCTCGGGTAGTATATCGTTAGTGTGTCTTGGTCAGGGTCTTTTTCTAACAGTGTGAACAGAAATGTTTAACAAATGCTGTCGATAATGTGTCTTTTTGCTTCTATTTGTAACTCAATTTTCTCAAATTTGCATATTAGTAATTTTTCCGGGTGAATTTATTTGAGATGCACTATATTGTTACATATATACACATTTTAAAAACATAAATGCTCTTCTTCAATCATTTGATCGCTGTCCTGGTTTCTAAGTCAAACAATAAATATGTATATGCAAATCACTATTTTTAACTTGTGATTTATTTGTTTGGATATTAATATATGACTCATGTTGGTGGTTGCCAATACATTGCCCATGTTGATGGAAATATATTCTGCTATCCCTATTCACTTTCTGACTTCCATTTTCCATCTTCCGTACTAACAAGTCGTACATGAAAATAATCTGAATCTTACACATGTCCTACGCACCATGTACACGGGATGTATTGTTACCGATAATGGAAGGATCATTATAGAAATAAAATCCAGATGCCTTTAAGCTCAACAAATGACTGTTAACACTAATTAAACATAGGAGTATCAGCTTGAGAAATAGCCCAACACAAATAAACAGTATACTATTTTCATCTAGCCCGAGCCTTGTGCTAACAGCACAATTACTATTGTCTGACAAGAAGAAAAGAGCCAATGATTTCATCTACGAGAGGTGTACAAATCAAACCAGAACATTTTGTTCTAGTTTTACCTGAATGGGCTTATAGCGTGCTTGAGCCACTCGTGTTATATTACTACCAGGTGGCCCACTTCACATGGGCCAGTCACGTGGCAGATAAATAACAATGGCGGACAGCACTGTTAGTGCTTGCATGGAACAGCGTGTTGTGGTGAAGTTTCTTGTGAAAGAAGGCGTGAAACTTGCGACATTTACAGAAGACTGAAATCACAATACGGTGATGAGACACTCAGCCGCAGTAAGACATTTCCATAGTGTAAACGTTTTAGAGAAGGCCGTAAATCTGTGAGTGATGATCCAGGTCGTGGTGGCTCTAAACCCACCAGTCATTCATGTGAATATCGAGATTTTGGAACGCGTTATCCTGGATGCATAACCTGTCGCGAAATTGCACAAGAGGTAAGTCTTTCTCTGGGCACGTTATACACTAATATTTTTGAACATTTGCATTTTCGGAAGGTTAGGGCACGCTGGGTTTGATGACATAGAGCGTCCTGCTCCTGCCAGAGAACGCTTGACCTCACACGGCTCACCGCATTATGTGCCATCTGCAGCAACTCGGCTGGGAGGTATTGTCGCACTACCTTACATCCCACATCTTGCTCCAAGCGATTTTAACTTGTTTGGATCCCTAAAAGTATTTCTAGGAGATCAACACTTCTGTACTGATGACAAAGTGACACAGGTTGTCCTAGATTGGTTCAGACATATTAACGAATTTGTCTATGCTGAAGCGTTTAATAAATTACTTGAACGGTGGTAAAAGTGCATAAGCGTTCCAGGAAATTATATCGCAAAATGGATGGTACTTTGACTACTTAAATACAAAATGTTCCTTACAAAAGAAAGTCCCACTTTGACTTGAACGCCTCTCGAATCTATCACTGGCGCCATACACGAACCTCGTCTAGTGACTAGGAAAATAAAATTATAACTTATGAATATGAACATCAAAGTCACTAGGAAAGATTATGCAAGAAAGTAATGCATCATACATGTTGTGGAAGAACTTAATTGGTAAGAACTGGTATTCTCGCTTCCACAGCATATCTGTTGGGGATATTAGATACGGGAATGGGGCATTAAATATGGGAAAGGAATATTAGATATGGAGAAGGGCCATTAGATATGGAAAATGGACATTAGATATAGAAAAAGGTACATAAGATATAGGAAATGGATATTAGATATGGGATAAGGACATTAGATATTAGAACGGACATACTGAATCATCGATCGCATGCTTGAAGATGATCGAGAAATCAGTTAATCAGAAATCTACCTTCTACTTAAGATGAAGCGTGGGTTGATTAGTGGGAAACATGAACAAACATGCTTGCAGTGTGTACAACTAGCGGATATGTAGAAACCATAAGCTATCATTATCCATAAACTTCGTCTTGATCTTAATGGGACTAAGCATCTTGGAATATAGTGACGTTCTTTCTGAGTAACATACTATAACTTACAATGTTCATCCTTCAAATGTGAAACTAAACAAGAAACAAAATTGGTAACAACATTGAGATCTGCCCGTTTGATATGAGGAATGTGTTGATATACCAACGGAACCAATTTAATTTTCAGACGTTACAGATGTGTACTTGAAAGCTCATTCTTTTTTCGAGTTTTACAAATCATCTAGGACAAACATTCACGTACATATTGCTTTTAATTATTTCGTGTTCGGTTAGTTTTTAGTTATTTGTTTCGACCTAAAACTTGTCCATAGAATTAATCATGCCCTACTTTAGCAAATTGTCTCCACGTTTATTGTGTATGTTAGTGGCAAGGAGGGATGTTATAATCAAGAGGCGCTCATACTTGATGTCAGTGTGACACGGAGTAAATGAGAAACGAGGATTATGCGCACATCAATGTTTCTCAAATCAATAGAGATGTTACGGAAGTGATAATAACATGCTGCTAATAGCGTTAACATATGTTAGTCAGTTAGTCCCGGACAGAAAAATTCAAATAGATAGCAGCCTAGGTCGTAGTTGAAATGTCGTGGTCAGTCACCAAGGACAATACAAATACAATTTAACTAACTGAAACGACAAGCGAAAGCAGGAGTGGAAGAAACTCACTTTTATGCAAAATCGATCTCTCTTTCTCTCTTTTTCTCTATTTCTCTCTTCTTCTCTATATGTCTCGTTCATTATATCTATCTATCTATCTATCTATCTATCTATCTATATATCTATCTATCTATCTATCTATCTATCTATCTATCTCTCTCTCTCTCTCTCTCTCTCTCTGTCTGGCTGTCTGTCTGTCTGTCTGTCTCTCTGACTGTCTGTCTGGCTGTCTGTCTGTGTATCTGTCTGCCTGCCTGCCTGCCTGCCTGCCTGCCTACCTACCTACCTACCTATCTATCCATCTATCTATCCATCCATCCATCCATCGCAACACCCAATCACCCACCCACCCATCTATCTATCTATCTATCTATCTATCTATATATCTATCTATCTATCTATCTATCTATCTATCTATCTATCTATCTATCTATCTATCTATCTATCTATCTATCTATCTATCTATCTATCTATCTATCTATCTATTTATCTATATATATATATATCTATCTATATATCTATATATCTATCTATCTATCTATCTATCTATCTATCTATTTATCTATCTATCTATATATCTGTCTATCTATCTATCTATCTATCTATCTATTTATCTATCCGTCATTCTATATCTATCTATCTATCTATCTATCTATCTGTCTGTATATCTGTCTATTTGTCTGTCTGCCTGCCTATATGTATGTCTATCTTTCTGCCTGCCTGTCTGTATGTCTGAATATCTCTTGTCGTATCCAATTATGCCCTAAAGTATTGTCTTGAGCCGCCTATTTCTGTCCAGCGCCAGGTTCATTACTGCAGTTTGTCGACATCTCATAGTAGTTTAGGATATCCTAACATTTCCTATCCACCTGGTTCTCGGTCTGCAATGTTTGCAGTGGCACGATCTCACTACCTTATAATTAATAAGAAGAAGAATAGAAGGTTGCATTCGTGTTAGGTGACTGAGTCACTTTATCTTCTCCATATCGACGTGTTCGCTGCATGGTTTTGTTTCAACAATGTTACGAATGTCATCATTCAGTCTCACCTACTGACGTAGGTAGTTTTTCTCAAACATCTCATCTCACGGGTCGTAATCTTTCTCTTTTGGGTCTTAGTTAATGTCCACGTTTGACACCGATAACACAGTGTTGGCGCATTGATTAATGGTGTTTTTTTTTATTGAACTTTATAATGTTTCCGAATTTCAGAAGGAGGGATAGCTTATATGCAGTTACGTTAACCTGCCTCCGCTTTTGACTACTCTATCTGTCTCGTCTTGTCCATGCATTTTACGGTGTGCATGACTTATACATTCATCGTATGGTGTAGGATACATACATTCATCTTATAGTGCATGATACATACATTTATTTTATGGTGTAGGATACATACATTCATCTTATGGTGCAGGATACATACATTCATCGTATGGTGTAGGATACATACATTCATCTTATGGTGTATGATACATATATTCATCTTATGGTACATGATACATACATTCACTATGGTGTGCAGCATACATACGTTAATGGTAAGGTGTAGGATACATACATTCATCTTACGGTGTGCATAATTTTTATGTTTTATTTTAAACATGTAGCCATTGCAGTGTATAACTGTTCAGAAAGTTATACCCTAATGTCCACCATTTGAGATGCTCTGTGATAGAGATTCAGATTATAGCTTTTTAGTTGTCCTGCTTGCAATCTGTTAGAGGCATATCGGGGCACAAGCAGCCTTTAAAAACTGGGATAAAATTCACTGGGGAAAATTGAAAGCGGTTAGACAAGAACAGCGATGAAATCATAATGATGATGATGGTAATTGGTGATGGTGATGGTGATGGTGATGGTGAGATCCGTAATATATTGAGGATGGGGATATTAGTTGTAATGAATAACGGTGATAATGATTATCGTGGTGCTGATAACTTGATAATGATTATCGTGGTGCTGATATCATGTGAATCTAGACATTCATTACTTGGAATGTGGCAGTCGCTATCTGTTCTGGAAATTATTAAACATGATCAAATCAGATATATTAAATCTGTATTGTGTGCACACAAGTGTCAGTAACTACCAGCGACCCACCTCTTTGTTTGACGAGCGAGGATAATATGTTTGGTGATGAATAAAAGAAAAATGGACAGGATAATTGTAGAGCGTAAAGACAATGAGATATACGATGATAATGATGATAGTGGCAATGTTGATGACGAGGATGAAAATGTTAATTATTTGGTTAAAGGAAAGACATAAATCGTAAGATAGAAAGAAAATAGAAGATTTCAATAAAGTATTATAATAATTTTAAAAAAATATATATATAGATCCTAAATTAATTTAGAAAATGAGGAAATATAAAATGTTACACGTTTCTAATATATCGGCTCCATTATAAGCAGCATAAGTACACAAGCAATTTCAATACGGAGGCAGAGGCACTGAGGGCGGCAGTGGAAGAAATGGTGACACACAAAGAAAATGAAAGCCATATAGTCCTGCTTACAGATGCTCTCGCCGTAGTCACAGCGCTAAAAAGCCAGAAAAACACTGAGCTTAATGACTTAAGAGCAGCACTCTGCAAACTGTGCCAGCAGTCCGCACCAAAAAGGGTAGTGGTACAGTGGGTCCCATCATACTGCAACATCCAAGGCAACGAGGAGGCACACAGACTGGCAAAAGAAGGTGCAAGACTACCACAAACAGATACTAGTATGACGTACGAAGAGTCAAAACGGCTTATCAAAGCCAGATACATGACCAAATGGGAAACCGAACATACTGGTTACACCAAAAACGCTGCCTATTACCAGTTGAACAGAAGAGAGCAGGTCGTTGTCTTCAGACTTCGCACTGGCCACAATAGACTGAGGTACCATCTATTCAACAAATTGAAGATAGGTGGTACCGACGAATGCCCGTGCAGTACCGGAAAAATGACCGCTGAACATCTGCTGCAGAACTGCCCGACATACGAGGATCAGAGAGAGCAGATGTGGCCATCACCAGTGGAACTGCAAGACAAGCTCTATGGCAGTGTCGACAGCCTCAGGGTGCCCGCCGCTTTTTTCGAAAAAATAATGGTTACTGTCTGACTGCGTACGAAGAAGAAGAAGAAGAAGATAAGCAGCATGGGTACTACGAAAATAGAAGTCAGGAGAAGAATGGCGATAGCAATGTAGATGTTAAATAAAATGAGAACCGTATAGAAGAACACAAACAAAACAGCAAAACAAAACATCTTGAGGACATGCAGTTTCCTTGTCACAACGTGCGAATGCAAAACATGACCAATCACACAAACACTACTGAAGAAAATGTAATCTTCCAAACTAAAATGCTTCTAAAATGTGCTGAGAATACCATTGGCAGAGAAAAGGAAAATGGTAGAGATTCAAAAGACAGACATCAAATTTGGCTGATAAACAGCATTACGTCAATGAAACTAAAATACGTTTGCCACACTTAACGCTACAGAAGGCTGGGGAGAAAACTACACTGGATAGTTCCTGAAAAAATGAGACAGACACACAACATCGAAGATGTTCTGAAGGTTTTGGAGATGGAGCCAGGAGAAGTGTCTAAATATCGGGAGTCCTTGAGATGCTGTGTTGAGATCGATACTGTCCAAAGGACATGTAACATGACGCTTGTCTGTACATGTGTTTGCTCGTGTATGTGTGTGTGTGTGTGTGTGTGTGTCTGTACATGTGTGCTCGTGTGTGTGTGTGTGTGTGTATTCGTGTGTGTCGGTGTGTGTTTCGTGCGTGTGTCGGTGTGTGTGTTCGTGCGTGTGTTGGTGTGTGTGTTCGTGCGTGTGTCGGTGTGTGTGTTTGTGTGCATATCGATAGCATTGGGCTAGGAATCTGATCATGCTTAAAACAGCACCATTCTAAAGCGTCTCTGCTAGAACAAAACATTATTTGTCTTAGGTTTTCTACGCTTATATTAAACGACACATGGCATTACACACTATATCGTATATGCTGTTTATTTAGGCAGTCGTGTAGCGGAAACTGCGAAAACTTTACTACAGGGTCCTTCTTCTTCTTCGTTCTCGTTATCCCGCTACCAAAACTTGATAATGACTTTGTAAGTAGCAGGATGTTGTCTGCAAAACGGAACGCGTTGTGTCACAGTTTACAGCTTGACCGCGATATTTGCACGTTTCGTCCGACATATCAGACTTCAGTAGAAAAATAAACGCATGCACTGCTCAGTATATTGAACACTGACATGGTTCTCAAACCCACAGAACGTGGACCCGATATCCTGGTGCGTCAACCTAAAACAGAATATCATATAGCACAGTCAGTGTAAGTCCTACACATAATTTCATCAGTACTCACTGGATGAGAGGAAAACTCCTGCAACCCTCCATGTTACGTCATGTAACGCCCTTTTCATGGTGCACAGAAGAGTACACTTTCTCTTGAAGGAATTTAGCATCAAAGTCGATCACTGCCTGACGTACTATGCATGAATTGATGACGTATTATGTAGGAAGGTCATTATTGTTGGAACTTGGAATGTTGCGCGTACATCGGCTTATAGCCTGTACTCTACGATGACCAGGGTTCATTTAGGCGCACAGCGGGTGCACGTGAGCCACGAGCACTATCGTCCATCGTTCGTGAAGTAGATGTGAATGCCTTACCTATAGGCTACAGGGCTATATCATAAACACACTGGTTATGGGCGGTGTTGCCGGGGATATTTATGAAAGTAGCTAATGATTAAACCATATGCCTTCGCTATATCCCCATTGAATCCCAATCCTGCCCTGTTACCCGCCATCTCTGTGGGCCTCACCCATCCACCTGCTTGAGCAATTCTTTCCAATGCTCACCAAACCCCCATTCTTTTACCCGTCACCTCGCAACAAACTGCCTATCTCTTTCTCATATCCAGCCAATCGCTCTCTCCGCTTTACTGTCCAGACTCGTACCATGTTGTTGTTGTTGTTGCCCCATAGCTGCTGAGCAAGTCTGCTCTTGGCTGCCCAATGCCATTCTTATATATATAGAGATGTTCTTCAGTTGTTTAACTGCTCCGTACAGTTTATTGGCAATTGTCTGCAGTGGTTGAAAGAATATTTTCCTGTGTGTTTTTATGACTGGCAGGCAATGATCTCCCAAGGGGGTGGTCCAAAAAACCTATTTTCCGTTTCTCGCTCCTCTGGTTTATGACGAATATGGCTTTCATCTTCTGCTACATCCAGTGGGGACATTGGCTTGAGTCTTCTCTGTTGCTTCCAAGTGTCAATGTGTACCCTATTTGGATGACCATTTTCTTGTCTCATATATATCTCTGCCGCTTCAGTCAGTACCACCTTTCTCCTGATATGTAGTGGTTCTATTATGGCCTCTATCTCATACACCACTGTAGGGGTTAATCTCACCCCACCCCCCACCCCCCACCCCCACACACAACTTAGCCTGACAACTTGACTCTGCACCTGGTCAATAGGTGAGGCGTTATTTGTACTCACAGTGGTCTGAATAGGAAAGTTGTAGTCCATCACCGGTCGTACATATCCAAGGTGTAGTTGCGGAAGGGTTTGTTTATCAGCTCCCCAATTTGTACTAGCAAGTCTCTTGATTAAGTTGAATTTGCTTGGCTGCTTTACCTCTTACATTGCAGATGTGACTGCCAAAGTTCAACTGTGTGTCCAGAGTTACTCTCCGATAAAATGGAGTATCCACATTTACTAATAATTCCCCATTCGTTATGATTGCTTCTTTATGACTGCGGGAGAAGATGATGTTTACGGTTTTCTGTGTATTTATCTTTAGTTTGCACAGTTTGCAGTATACTGAAATTGTTAGTAGCGCTCTTTGCCAAAATGGGACATTTCTCGGTGGTTTTAATGGAGAGACCATCAGCAAAAAATGCCTTTGACACGTTTAGATGTTAAGTGAGGTCATTTATATAGATGATGAAAAGGGTGCAGCTTAAACGAGAGCCCTGTGGCAGTCCTTCTATCTTTTTTTTACTTGGTGTTGCACCTGCAAAGTTGGTATCTAGTCCTGTTGGTCAGGAAGGCCCTTCCTTCAGACTCTGTCATATTTTTGCTGTAGATCAATAAACACTGCTAGTGTGCTTTTTCCTTCTTGGAATCCATCCATCACATGCTTTGAAATCCTAAAGAGGGGATCATTTGTGTGATGTCCCGGCCTGAACCTTTCCTGGCTTATATCAAGGAGGTTTTTGCTTTCCAACCACCAATATAGTCTGTTGTTTACCATTCGTTCAACCACTTTACCTAAACATGAGGTGAGCGACACAGGTCTATAGCTGCTAGGTGTCCCTGGTTTTTTTCTCGTTCTTCAGTATAGGTTTGATAGTTGTTGATAACTATATTGATGGCAAATCTCATTTTTAACTTTATCTGGTCCTAGTGCTTTATTTTTTGCCAGTTTCGTCATCGTAATGCTCAGTTCTTGTGAAGTGAAGTGATTTTTAAAGGCAGCGATATTGGTGGAGTCGCTGTTAAAGGAGTCCTTTAAAAGTATTAAAGATCTCAGCTGTCTTGGTGTTTGATATAATTTCGTCAATAGTTTCTCTAGCCAGGTGTGTTAGGTTTTACTTTTTCTTGTTCCCTTGACGGTCTGAAGGACTCACTAAAAAGTTGCCATATAGACATCGACACCTGGGAATGTCTTGCGCAAAACAGATCTGACTGGAGAAGCGCAGTCAAATCGGGTGTAGCTGCCGGTGAAGATGACCGTGTTGTGAAAGCCCAGAACAGACGCAAGACGCGGAAATCCCGAGCAGCAGGAACACCATCCCCTTCTACAAACCTCGTGTGCCCGATATGTAGCAGATGTTTTCGTGCTCGCATTGGCCTGTTCAGCCACATGCGCACCCACACCCAACAGGGAAATCTGTGACAAGGATGATGTCGGCGGTCCTCATCGACAACGATGGACAGCTATTATGTATTATGTTCCCTTCAAGGTTGCTCAGTAATCTACACGCATTGTTGCCTTCTCTTTTTACATCCAGCTTGCTACACTTTTTTCTCCAAGTCTCCTACTTGCTTTGTTTGGGGATATATCTTACTTTTTATGTCCATCTATAGTTCTCGGTTTTATTTAGGGTATTTGGAGATTTATTTCACCTTCTTTCTAGCCTAGCTCCTCTCTTTGACGGCTGCCTCCAGCTTTGGGTTCCAGTACGGTTTATATATCATGCACTTGCCGTGTGGGATGCATTTCATTGCAGCTGTTGAGATGGTGGCACATATAGGTTCGAAAGTTGTATTGATGATCATTCTTACCTATTTGACTAAACTCAGCATTAGTTTCCCAGCCATAATGGCAGCAGTAGGTGTGGCAGTTAGATGGGGGCCCGTATATGTTTGAAATATGTATTGATGTCATCATTCTTATATATTTGATTAAACCCAGCATAATTTTCCGGTCATTTTTTCGGTCATAACCATCCCAGTTAGCATTTCTGAAATTCCATGATGGTTTTCTCCGAACCATCCTATCCCTCTGCAGTTTTTCAATAATTGTTAAAATAGGACGATGATCGCTTCCACCATCGTCCAAGACTTTAGTGGTAGTGTTATCTATCAAGTCAGGAGATTCAAGTGTCAGATCGTGCCTACTAGTGTACTCTGTGCAAAAAAGTTTGCGGGCTTTCCAGAATCTGGAGCAGTATAAGATTAATACAAGTAGACAGCTAGTAAATCTCCAGGCTTCTGTTATTAAACTGGCGATATCCATGATTTGGGATATGGGCATTGTAATCTCCCACCAACACTGTTTTCTTTCACGAAGGCTCAAATTCAGGTAGACACGTGTTGGACGTTGGAGGCTAGTTGATGTTATGTAGTATGTATTTGGTGTTGTTTATGCTCCATAACTTTATTATTCGATAGTCAATATCATCCACAAGATTCTTGGTTACAATGGATTGTTGTCATTCCTGACTAGGGTTAAAACTCCCTGGCACTTATTGCATTCGCACTTATACTGTGTATAGCACGTGATGTTAATTTGTCTTTGTGGAATTATCGTTTCCTGGAGTAGAGCTATGTGAATTTGAAGGCCATATTGTGTTTTAATAGTCCAGTTTTTTTGTTTTGTAGGCTCGTGTCATAACAACCGAACCGTTTTACTTTAAATACGTCCACCAATCGCCAACGCTCTACCATCCCCAGCAACCGCAACTCTTCTTCCTTCAATACATTCATTTTGTCTCAAGAACTTGCCAATCTCCACCTCCACCCCCCCCCCCCCAACTCTTCTTCCTTCAATACATTCATTTTGTCTCAAGAACTTGCCAATCTCCACACCCCCCCCCCCCCCCCAACTCTTCTCCCTTCAATACATTCATTTTGTCTCAAGAACTTGCCAATCTCCACACCCCCCCCCCCCCCCAACTCTTCTCCCTTCAATACATTCATTTTGTCTCAAGAACTTGCCAATCTCCACCTCCCCCCCTCCCAACTCTTTTCCCTTCAATACATTCATTTTGTCTCAAGAACTTGCCAATCTCACACCTCCCCCCCCCCCTCCCAACTCTTCTCCCTTATATACATTCATTTTGTCTCAAGAACTAGCCAATCTCCATTACCCCCCCCCCCCCAACTCTTCTCCCTTCAATACATTCATTTTATCTCAAGAACTTGCCAATCTCCACCCCCTCCCCCCCCCTCCCAACTCTTCTCCCTTCAATACATTCATTTTGTCTCAAGAACTTGCCAATCTCCACCTCCCCCCCCCCCAACTCTTCTCCCTTCAATACATTCATTTTGTCTCAAGAACTTGCCAATCTCCACCTCCCCCCCCCCCCCCCCCAACTCTTCGCTCATTAACCCAACATTCTATTATTCAAGGCGCTACTCACTTCACTCCCAAAACCCTTTCATTTATTTACCTTGCTCACCCCACTCATGTATTTACACGTCAATCCACCCGACTCTGTCATACCCAAAAACGTCCAGCAATCCACCATCTCTCCCTGCTCAACCCGCCCCTCAAGATCGCCCATCTCTCTTTCCCTCTTCAACCCACCCATCTCTTCAGTCCGCTGCCCCCAAAACCCAGCTCATTATTCAGCCATTTATCTCTCCTCTACCCTCAATCCATTAACCGTAAGGATGCACTGGACCTATTCTTTTTAATAATTTTTATTGATAACTTTAAATTATATTTGTTTGTTATTAAAGAAATAATATATTTTGCCATTAACAAACAAAGATGGACAGCAAAGATGAAATATCAGAGCAGAATGCTTGGAGTAACAAGAATGGATATACTAAGAATATAATGAAGATAGTAAGAGACAAATTGGTACAACACCTGTGCTAGACCTCATCAAGAGACAGCAAACCAAATGGTGGGCCACATGACACGTCAAACACCAAATAGTATCTCCACAATCCCATACCGATACAATGGATATAAAGCAAATGGCTGACCACGCAAAAGAGATGGATGGCCGACCACGCAAAAGAGATGCATAGCCGAAATTACAGAATCAGTAAAGCTTCCCATGTAGGAAGCACACACTAGGGTCCGGCAATAAACCTTTGTTTAACATGACGCTGGAAGGCAACACAGTGCAAAACGCGGAGAGAAGAAAATAAGAAAGAATAAAAAACTTACCATTTAAGGTCGTAGAATGATGAGTTTACTAATTCGAAATTGGGCTCCGGAAGTTTCTGAATGCATATTGTGTGCATGTGGTCTCATTGGTACTGTGACGTTGACAAATTAGAAGGTCATTTGCTATCTCTGCGATTTTCTCATCAACATTTTAGCTTATTGAACGCAATTTATATTTCTAATAAATTGTACAAAGAATTATTCCCATCGAAATTGCATTATGTAATTCTTGTTCAAGTAGCTATAACTAAATCAAACAACAAAACCAGCCCTCCACCATCTCGCCCCCCCCCCCCCACCTCCCGCCATCTGAACACACACATCCCCTCCGCTCATCTCTCCTTCACTCTAAATCCTACCAACATTTCGGCCCATATCTTATTAAGGCATGCACGTTTGACATTCAGCCAAGCAAGTTGGGTCATAAGGTCACTTCCATCATTTCTCTATTCCATCTTTTAAAAATAAGTCGAGAATTCGTATTTATTTTCTTCTTATTCTTTTTAAAACGACCACCACCACCAACAACAACAACAACAACGACAAAAAATAGGGATCAGAAACGGTCAACGTACACAGATTTGACTCAGATTGGGGGAATGGTATAGAATTGTATAGGGATTGAGAAAAATATCAAAGAATGAAAATACATTCTTCTATATATATATATATATATATATATATATATATATATATATATATATATATATATATATATATGAGTTCAGTTCATCCAGTAAAACATCAGGTAGTTGGGGCACACTTGAAGACACTCCCAAAATCCCATGTCATTTTTCTCTGTCTGCCGCCTCCTGTCGTATCTCACCGGGACGAAGGCTTGATCACTCAGTGATGTTGTCCACCCATCTCTTCCTTGGACGTCCTCGCCCTCTCTGTCCCGGTACGGAACCAAAGAGTATCGAGTTGGTAATTCCGTTGGATCTCCCGACGTGCCCGCACCAGGCCATCTTTTGTCTTTTGATTGTTGTGGACAGATCTTCAAAAAGGCCAATAACGTTTTCAACTTTCTGTCCTATTTCTACGTTCGTGACACGATCTTTTTATGTAACATTTATGAGTTTTCTATAGCACCTCATTTCCATTGCATGTATTCTGCCCTGGATATCTGCTGTAATGGTCCAGGTCTCGCAGGAATACAGAAATATTGAGATCCGCAAGCAGCGGATTAGTCTAACTTTTATGCCGGGGGGCGAGCCGCTTGTCTTGCCATATAGGTTTCAGCCGAGCAAGCGCCGCTTTTGTTTGTGCTATTCTTGCAATTACTTCTGCCTGCGATCCCTCTTCACTGATCAACTATCCCAGATATTTGAAACGTTGTACCACCACAAGTTTCTGCCAATTTGGTTCTATTACAGATTTAAACCCCTCTATGTTATTAGTCATGACCTTTGTTTTATCTGCATTTATTTCCATACCAAAACTCTGGGCCGCTTTATCCAATCTACCAATCAACTCCTGGAGTTCCCTTTCTGTGCCTGCCAATACATCAATATCATCTGCAAATCGAAAGTTTGTGATAAGCTTGTCACCAATTTTAACCGTGCCAACATGTCCTTCTAAGGTCGTCTCCATTATTCTCTCCAAGAATGTATTGAAGAGTGTTGGGGAGAGTATGCAGCCCTGTCTCACACTCGCCGTCGTACGGAACCAATCGCCTAGCGTTCCCTCTACAGAGACTGCGCTTGTCGCCTGCTCATAAAAGTTTGCAATTAGCGTCACAATATCACTGTTGAACTTATAATGCTTCATTGTTGACCATAGCGCCGCATGACACACTCTGTCAAACGCCTTTCTAAAGTCAATGAAGGCATGGTAGAGTTGTTGTTGATACTCTGAGTATTTCTCATTCAGTAGCCAAAGATTAAATATCTGCTCGATGGTACTCCTTCCCGTTCGAAAGCCCGCTTGTTCTTCGGCAATGATATTCGCTGCCTGTGGATTCAGTCTGTTAAGTATTATTCTCAAGAGAACTTTGCTTGGATGACTGATTAGACTGATTATTCGATAGTTCTGATACATGTTTAGGTTTCCTGATATAGGCAGTAGTATAATTACTGATTTTGTACAACTGGTGGGCCACTCTCCTGTCTGCCAAATTATGTTACAGATGTGTACCACCTTGTCGAGCTCCATGGGGAGGGGGGGGGACCATCTTGTCGAGCTCCATTGGGGGGGGGGGAACCACCTTGTCGAGCTCCATGTGAGGACCACCTTGTCGAACTCCATGGGGGAACCACCTTGTCGAGCTCCATGGGGGGAGGACCACCTTGTCGAGCTCCATGGGGGGACTACCTTGTCGAGCTCCATGGGGGGAGGACCACCTTGTCGAGCGCCATGGGGGGACCACCTTGTCGAGCGCCATGTGTAAACCCGGACCCTTGTACTACTACCACTGAATCGTACTTTTGTCACATGACTGACACTGTCACATTTATAGCGATACGAGAACACATCTATAGCCATACCAGAACGCATCTCTAGCCATACCAGACCACATATCTAGCATTACCAGAACACATAAATAGCCATACCAGGACACCTAAATAGCCATACCAGAACGCATCTCTAGCCATACCAGACCACATCTCTAGCATTACCAGAACACATCTATAGCCATACCAGGACACATAAATAGCCATACCAGGACACATAAATAGCCATACCAAAGCGCATCTCCAGCCATACCAGAAGACATCTATACCCATATCAGAAGACATTTATAGCCAAACGAGAACGCATATCTAGCCATACCAGAACACATATCTAGCCATACCAGAACACATATCTAGCCATACCAGAACACATATATATCCATACATCTATAGCTATACTCGAACACACATATAGCCATACGAGAACACATCTAAATCCACACGAGAACACATCTAAGGCCATACGATAACACATCTAAAGCCATACCAGAACACATCTAAAGCCATACGAGAACGCATCTCGCAGCACGTCTAAAGCTGTAGGCCTCTGCTTGCGATCGGCAACTATTATTATTATTCCCTTCACACAATAATAGAAAACCAGACAGCGTGACTTCTGAGCAAGAAAATATTTCATCAACGATGTTGAACAAACGTTTCTGAATCTTAAATGAAACTAATACTGGCACCACATAGATGCCACTAGATATATTGTTTAATAACCCCAAGGTGACAATCGACATAAGTAGATAGGGATACATTGATATGCAAAATGTGTGCACAGTAGCACATAATTAGACCCAACAAGAATAATTGCCAATTGTGCCCCCACATTTATTATCTTCAGAGGTTCTGACTTGTCAAAGTTACTAATTCCATGACCTCTCTATGCTTTAATAAACATAATAATAATGTTCTCTTAGTTGTCAGTGACACTTGTGGTGTCGATTGACGACCGCCATAGCCACGTGCTGCAACTTGATGCCAGGCCACGTGTTGCAGCGTGATGGCAGGCCACGTGCTGCAGCTTAATGCCAAGCCACGTCTAGAGCAGAAGGGAGCCAGCAAATTATCGGAGCCATAACGTGTGGACCCGATTCCTCCTGTGTCTCCAGCCGTCCGGTGGGGGGTCCATGTCACAAAAGAACGTAGCGATGCCGCACAACACAATTATAAATTATTCTCTCGCTCTGAGAATTCATTTCTACATCTTCTATTTCGTTTTTTCAATGTTCTAATAAACTTTAAATGAATGCTCTGTCCCCGACTCCAGTAGAAGGATGTATCACTCAGAGGCTGTCTAAGAAGAAATTCATTCCCGTATCAGATCGTGTGCTTTGTCTAACTTGTATACGCCACCACGCAATTTAAATTGATTTAAGCCCCGATAAGTTGAACATTTCGTTTATGTTAAACGTTCTATCCCTACAAAATAGCAACGAAGGTTGCGAAATTGTGCACTCATTAATAAGAAACAGCAGCCAAGTTCTGAAATGGTGTACGTTTCCATAAAAAACTGAAAAATGGCGTGAAATGGTGGACTAATCCATAAGAAACAACAAGTAAGATGTGAAATGGTGCACTAATCTCCACGAAACAGCCACCAAGTTATGAAATGGCGCACTCATCGACACGGAACAGCCACCAGGGTATGAAATGGTGCACCCATTAACATAAAAGCAGTCAAGGTATGAAATGGCGTATTCATACACACGAAACAACAGCTAAGGTGTGAAATGTTGCACTCAGTATGTTCTCCAAGTGCAAAGATATCTTCAAATGACAGATCATTTTATACTTGTTTTACATATTGTTCCTCACGAACATAATGTCACCACTAACGATGGACCATTACACAAGCTGGTCTAAGCACCGTGTTTAATCTTTAAGGTGCTGTGGACACTTACATAAGCCGCTCTAAACCCCGTGTCTGCTCTTTAAGGTACTGTTGACTCTTACATAAGCCGCTCTAAAGACCCCTTGACTGCTTTATAAGATGATGTGGTCCATTTCAGAAGCCGCTCTAAAGCATCGTGTCTGCTCTATAAGATGTTCTGGTTCCTTACATAATCAGCTCTAAAGCCCCTTGTCTGTAGTTTAATACGATTTGTTGTTGCAATATGTCTGTTAGGATGAAGTTGCTTTGGTCATATAATCAAGTTGTACGACATGCCTATTCTGTTCATTTGTTGATTGACACAGGTAAAGGATAAGATGTAAGCTTTATATATGTTGGTCTATATTCATCTCAATTCAATGGACTTGAAACGATAAATAAATCTAAGAAGGAGGAGACTAATATACATCAAACGATAAACATGGTCAGTGAAAGTGAGGTCAACATCAACTTTTAAGTAGTGAATTGAAAGAAGAAGCTGCGGCTTAGTTAAACTTGTATTTTTGAAGTTCAGCTAAAATGGGGACAGTGAAGTTTTTGCCTTTGTTACTAATTTGAGAAGAACACTAAAACATTAGTCTACGATACAGTTTGTAGTTTTTACCAGGAACAAAAGTAGCGTAAAATGAATTAACTAACAGATCACAAACTGCAAGGATTGATTGAATACTTGTCTGCTTATCCACATATCACAAATGGCCGATTTATACATGGTAACAAAAATTAAACTTAAGGACCTGGAAGTGCCCTAATCTAAGTAGATTTAGTCTGTGTCAATGTGAGACAGAGAGAATATAATGTAAATCCAATCAGTCAGTTGTTAAAATAAATAAGAATAGCACTAGAGGCCACATAATTAGGATGTACAGAAACGTGTTTCACATCCTAACAATATATAAAAACTTAGGGGCAATGTAATACTATCACAGAAAGTACAGCTATGGATCACGTTTGGGAAGAGTTCATTGAATAAAATCTCATATTTTTATCAGACGTTGTGCCAATTTCTCCTCCTCACTGCAATACCTTCCCTGTCCATATTCAGCTAGGTAGATTAGAGAATGTCGAGGTCGGAGATTAACTCTAGTCCGGTTTAAAGGTTAAAGGTTACAGGCGAGGGCTCGACTGCTGCGAGTTTTCCCACATGGCTCAGTCTCTATCAGCAGAAAGGTTTCCCGCCCGCCGAGAGCATGGCACAAAGCACGAACTCCGTAGCTCCAGCGATGAACCAAGGGATCTCCGAATAATTGACAGCAACAGTCCCAGCTCGAATTCGAACCCCGAGCGTCTGTACACGACGCAAACGTCGTGACTACTTCGCCACAGAGATCCCCGAGTCCGTATTAGCCATAGCCAAGTCGTCTAACAAATCCGCCATTTAGGCTAATAGAAAAACGAATTATTTTGCTAAATGGAAGCAACACATAAGCAATTGGTCACCAATTTTAGAAAGAAATAATTTTTTATTTGGACATGTCATGAGAATATTTTACTGTAAATGGTTTCTTCATGGCGTACAAAAGCAGAAACTGGGCAACCGGAGTAGATGAGGTTTGCTAAACGGGAAAACTCATGACAACCATAGTAGATTAGATTTACTAGACGGGACAACTAATGACAACCAGAGTATGTGAAAGCCTGCTAGATGGGAAAATAGTTCTTCTACAAGAAGAACAAATCTGATTTAAGATTATCTGCTATTTTATAGATGAGACATTAAAGTATAAAATTCTACAGGGGAAGCACAGACGAGCAACTGTTGAAAGAAAACGGGAAACTGTCGATGTCCAGAGATAATACGATCAGCTTGAACATCAACCATTAATAATAATACAGACATTTGCAAAGGGAACTGATCGTCAAGAAAAACTGTAATGATATCTGATGAAGATGCTGATGATGATTAGAAGAAAAACGCCCACACCCACTGAAACAACGGTTAAACTTACTAAAATCTAGCTAGAGGAAGTTTTATCGTAGAACTAGAGGAAGACAAAGTGTAGAGCTAGAGAAAGACAAAGCGTAGAGCTTGAGAAAGACAAAGCGTAGAGCTAGAGGAAGACAAAGTGTAGAGCTAGAGGAAGACAAAGCGTAGAGTTAGAAGAAGACAAAGCGTAGAGCTAGAGGAAGACAAAGTGTAGAGCTAGAGGAAGACAAAGTGTAGAGCTAGAGGAAGACAAAGCGTAGAGCTAGAGGAAGACAAAGCGTAGAGCTAGAAGAAGACAAAGCGTAGAGCTAGAGGAAGACAAAGTGTAGAGCTAGAGGAAGACAAAGCGTAGAGCTAGAGGAAGACAAAGTGTAGAGCTAGAGGAAGACAAAGCGTAGAGCTAGAGGAAGACAAAGCGTAGAGCTAGAGGAAGACAAAGCGTAGAGCTAGATGAAGATAAAGCGTAGATGTAATGAACAGTTACTAATCTTGATGTGAAATAAATTGAACATCAAAATGAGGGGGGGGGGGGCGGGGGGAGACTATCGTGGGCATAACATACTGATCAGACATATAAGCCAAGCCAGGCATAACACACTGATCAGACATATCAGCCAAGGCAGGCATAACATACTGATCAGACATATCAGCCAGGGCCAGGCATAACATACTAATCAGACATGTTAACTAGGGTGAGACTTCTTGAAACACAAGTTACCCCCGAAAACGTTTGCTAGCTGCACCATGGTAGAATAGAGTATGAGACACCGAGATCCTCACGAGGTCAAACTGTCGAGCATCTACACACTTTTTCAGAATACCCAGCTCACGTCGTGCGCATCATATTTTCATATTTACCGCAAACAAAATTTGCATGACGAGCTTATCGGTGGGCAAGAGAGGCCATTAAAAGACTCCCTTCGTCTCAGACACGTTTCAACGCTGATATAAGTTCGTGGGAATACCTAACACAAAACAGCACAGTTTGGTGTTGAACCGCCATCAGAAGCGATTCCATTGTCAAAGAACGCCAAATCTCCGACTAGGAGATAAAATACTGCGCGGAAAGGCAAACGAGCTGACACCCGCAAGTCCAATCCTGACCGTTTATGTTGCATATGTGAAAGATGACTCATCATCATGTAGCATGTTCTTTGTAGAACGTCGCTCCCATGACAGTCTGTCTGAAAGAAACTCGTTGCCTTGCCAAAACACCAGCTTCCGCCACTGTCATACTCAGGCACTCCTGGATATCTTGGTGCCATCGTCTTCTTGGTCTACCCCTTCCTCTTTTGCCTGGCACCATACCTTCCATCACCGTCCTCTCAAGACCGTTGTGTCTCTTGATGTGACCAAAGTATTTCCATTTTCAAGCCAAAATGGAATTGATAAACCATTTCTCCTCTGTGCTCAACTCTTGCCGAATGTCTACATTTGTTCTTTTCTCTGTCCAGGGTATTCTGAGGATCTTTCTGTAACATTTTGACTCGAAGGATTCGATTCTTTGTCTAGAAGTTTTGGTAATCGTCCATGCTTCACAGCCATAAGCTGCCACAGGAAAAACACAGGCTCTCAAGACTTTTACTTTTATCGTTTTGTTGGTGCCCTGCCATAATTTCTTCAGGCTGTTCAGTCTCTGCATTGCCATAGGTAGTCTTCTGATTTCTTTCGAGCAGTCACCATTTTTGTCGATTCTGGAGCCCAGATATTCAAAATGTGTGACCTGATCTATTTCCTCACCACCCACTGTAAATTTATGCTGACATTGTGTTTTATCGGTGGTCATTATCTTTGTTGTGTTTATGTTTATGAACAGATTTTGATCTTTACTATGTCCATTAACGGTTGAAAGTAGCTGCTCTAGCCCTTCCGAACTTCTTGATAGTATCACTGTGTCATCTGCGTATCGTAACTCTGGAATCTCGTACCGCCCAATCGTAAATGGGTCGAAACTTTAAATGTTCTCATCTTCTCGTACATTTCTCATTATACATTCCGCATATATGTTGTACAGATAAGGTGAGAGGATACATCCCTGTCGGACTCCCTTTTGTACTGCAAACCAATCTGATGTTTGCCCAGATACTCGGACAGCGGCTTGTTGATCATGGTATAATGTTTCAATGAGATGGACTATATGCAAAGGAAACCCCATTTCCTTCATGATTCTCCACAGATTTTGATGTTTTAACATGTCGAAGGGCTTAGTGTAATCAATGAAACATGTGTACAGATCTACATTAAACTCTCTACACTTTTCATAGATATTCCTTAAATTGAATATGTGGTCCCGGGTCCCTCTGTCTTTCCTAAAACCTGCCTGGACTACGTGAATTTCAGATTCAAACATTTTCTCTGTCCTTCTTAATAGGATTCGCAAGGGTATCTTGCTAGCATGGCTGATCAGTGCGATAATTCGGTAGCTCGTGCACAGCTTCAGGTTGTCTTTTTTGGGAAGGGGAATATACATTGATTTCCTCCATGCTTCTGGCCACTCTGCACTGTGCCATATCTGTTTACACAGCTTGTGATAGACTCGAGCACATGCCTCTCCTCCTGCTTGTATTAGCTCTGATGAAATATCATCGCATCCTGGGGACTTTCCCTTTTTCAGGCTTTTAATTGCAGAGCGTACTTCTTCCAATGTTGGTTCAGGTTCTTTCTCATCCTTTGGTAGGATTGTAACTGAGCGCTTTGTGCTGTCTCCATACATGGTTCTGCAGTACTCTCTCCATCTATTCAGTATGTCTTTGGTTTCTGTTAATGTGTTATCCTCTTCGTCCTTTATGACATGTGGAACCGGACGGAATTCCCTTGTCAGTATTCTTATTGCTTTTAATGCATCTCTTTCTTTGCCTTGTTGTTGTAGGTTTTCTATATCCTTACATGTTTCTACTATGTATCTTCTTTTATCTTTTCTTATTTCTCTTCTAACTTTTCTTGCGCAGTTTTTATATGCTGTATTGGTCCCCTTACTTCCCATTTGTTTAAATTGTTGCCTTTCTGCAATGAGTTTCTGTGTTTCCTCTGTTATATAGCTCTGTGTCTTGTGCAATATCTTTGGAATCATTTCTTTTGCTGTCGAGATCAAAATCTCCCTTGCGTACGATGTCAACTCCTCAGATGTCATCTCTTCCTGTATAGCAAGCAACGCCTCAATTTTGTTTTCTACTTTGATGTTGTATTCAGTAGGTATTGCTGATACATCGAAGCGTATTGGCTGGCAACCTTTGTAGATCCTGCGTAGTCTTGTTTGGAAAACTGCAAACAGTAATTCGTGGTCCGTATCGCAGTCTGCTCCTGGCAGTGTTTTTGTCGCCAGCACATTTGATCTCCATCTTTCTTGCACTAGGATGTAGTCTATTTGGTTTCTGCTGTTGCCATCCGGGGAGGTCCACGTGTACAGTCTTCGTGGATGTTGTTGGAAGAAGGTGTTGGCAATGGAGAGGTTGTTTTCTGTGCAGAATTCAACCAGTCTTTCTCCTCGCTCATTTCTGTGTCCCAAACCAAAAGGTCCTCGAACACTTCTCTCCTCTTCGTCTCTTTCCTCTCCGACTTTCGCATTGAAATCTCCAATGATGATCAAGATGTCTCTTCTTTCAACTTTTTCCATCCCTTTTTGCAAGGTGTTATAACAATCATCCAATTCACAATCGTCTGCTGCTGATGCTGGTGCATACACTTGAATTATTGTTAAATTTCTAGTCTTTTTCTTTAGTCTGATTACAATTATGCGGTCGTTGACTGGATTGTAGCCGAGTAGTGAAGGTGCTGTCTTCTTTGACAGAATAAAGCCGACCCCGCTTTTTCCACCCTTGTCCGTCCCAGAGTATATAAATGTTTCTCCTGAGGATCTGGTACAGTGCCCTTGACCGGCCCATCTATGCTCAGAGACTCCAAGAATCTCTATCTTGGTTCTCTTCATTTCTCTTCCGATCATGAATAACTTCCCTGACGTTCCAGGTGCCTATTCTTAGTTTAGATTTTAGTCCCATTTCAGAGTTGTCCACTGTAATGCAGTCAGGCTTTAAGCCGTCATCTCTATTACTTGTACTGACTCTGAAATTGGCCTCTTCCCCAGTTGGCGTCGATGATCTGCCTGGTCTGAGAGCCTCACCATCAGATCTTTGAGTTTCGTTTCTCTCGACTGTCATAGGTTTCTTGGCATTTTACATCCAGTAGTTTGCCATTGCTTTCTGAACGTTGTTCTGGCCGCTTGCCAACTATGGTCTCTGGTGCGCCCTTAGCGCGATACCAGGCGTTTCCAGCTCCCGCTTTCAGAGTCGTTGTCGCACAGGTCGATCTTCCGCCTCTTCCACCAGCAGCTGTGTGTACTTGTCAGGGGTGGACTCCCCTTCTTGTCATTTCACCCACGTAGTTTAGCCGGCCAGCCAAAGCCGTTGCCCGGGGGGTGGCGCTGCCGTACACAGGCAGACTCTAGGAGCCATTGGTGAGCTAGACAGAAGTGGGGGAACCAAATAGAATCCTGGCCATCAAGGATGTGGATGCCTCTCACCGTGAGGTGCTATCCCTTACACACTTCTGCCCTACCCCCCGAAAGATGACTATTTGCAAGAATTCGACTAGATAGCAAACTCCCCCCGGACTCGCCAGTGAAGTATAATACAACATGTCTGACTGCTGTTGTCATGTCGTGGCACGCGTGGACAACTCAAACACACCTTGTCACGTGATAATCTTGAATGCTTTTCGCTTTGTTAACTTGTTGATTAACTTGTTTCGCGCATTTTAATCTGTAACGTTTTTGTAAGTCAAATCCTAAAAATAATCATTTAGTGCTGGAAATGTTGAATGCACGTTCGATACTGTACTCCAACATGGAGTGTGGTTGGAGAGGACGAGGCATTAGCATGGCCAACCAGCAAGGTACAAGAACTATCATCGTCTTCCATTCACTGATAGACAAGCCCCACCATGGGTCTGGCAGCAGTGCAACGGGGGCGACTCGTAGCAAAACAGAACAAATCTTATATGCACCGAATGGTGGAACGAGACGGTTTTGCATCAGCACCATCATCATCATCGTCATCATCAGCATGATTATCGTCATCCTCATCATCATCATCTTCATCATAACCACCATCATCACCATCATCAACATCCAATGTTTCTACCTGCTGAAAATGTATTTATTGTTTCGCTATTGCTGTTAACATTTACACCCCAACAACTGAACATTCCTTGTTTTTCTGTTACCATTGTTATTCATATCTAGAGCAGTACCCTTATCATACTTGATAACGATAATTGTGATGATTTTATTCTGGAAACCTCGGGAGATGGTAGGGATACGGGAGTAAACCCAGACAGAAAATATGGAGTGGTAACATCTATGGCGGATAGTTTCAAAATTGCGAACTCATTCTTGTGCCAATTATCATGCTTTGCATTCCTTTGGATTACTCCAGTGGGGCCGAAAGGATGATCCTGCAGTTTTGGCAGGTGTCTCACAGGGCGCCACGTGCATGGTCTACATTGACTGAGACGCCTATGATGATGATGATGATGATGCTGATGATGGGGAGAATCGCAGTGCACTTTACTGAGGAAGAAATATTAGGGTCACTGTACTCTACTTTGCCGGTCGCAAAAAGACCTCACCATTCAAAGAAATGTTCACAGAGACTACCATTACAAAGGCAAGCGCATGGCTTGACACGTGCTTTCTGTAAGTACGTCAACTATAATAGAGATATGCTCCGACTGGAGCGAGAAAGAGCAAATTATAATGATGATGATAAATTATGAGGGTATGTTGGTCTTCTTCATCTAAATACAGATATATCTAAAATCTTCTACTCGTTGGCAAACCATTTCAGTTCCACACAGTGCTCTACTGAACTCTACACCTCAGACACACTCCTGGTTAGACGGCCGCCGCTTCACTCACCAACGTTTCGACAACTCTCACAGGCAAAACCACTCATTCAGCGGGGAGTTGTCCCGCCTGAACATTCCTCGATAGAGTGCCAATGGGATTTAAAAATGGAATCAGTTTTCTGATAGAGTTTACATTGTCTAGTGATTGGTTAGATATTCACAAAGTAGGGGTAGGAAGCCCACATCATTTCGGAATAATGGATTTGGATTATCTAAGAAAAATTGGTAGTTAGCATATCTGCGGTTACACATTATTGGTACATGCATTGCATTCTTACCGGAGTGAATTGTAAACTTTAAAGAAAGTAAATGAACAATAAGTTAAAAGATCTTTCTTATAGATGATTATAGTTTGTTTGTAGATAACAGAGGAGCATAGACTACGCGCAGAATGTTCATTTTCTCACCTGGCCTTCAGTCTGTATAACATCCTATTACTTCCGTATTTATTTTCAACTTTCAACTTGAAAGGCCATACGTTTTCAAGGTAAGTGTTTTTACCATTAAATATATATTCTGTATTTGTAGCAGCATGTATTGCATGTTGTTTCGTACCTCTACCTGTGACCGAAGCAGGTGACAGGAATGCGTGTGTCAGAAACTCAATATGGTATGAGGCAATATTGTATTATCGCTAGGGAAAGGCAGTTTTCAAAAAGTTTAAAAATAGTGTTACAAGTCTTTAATTTACTATTTTGTCTACGTACTCATGGCAATATGTGTTTCTGAGTAGCAGAATGTTAGAGCGATCGCTTATCATGCCAAAGATACCATGTTCGTTTGCCGTTATAGACACGCTTCAGTCAACTCATTGTGAATGGTTACATAGCAAACCTTTAAAAATCTAGCAATCTAGAAAATTGACCACCTCAACCACTACAAAGCAGAAACCTGAGTATTACGAGCACGTATCCCTTACAGCAGCGACTGCTATTAGACGATAGTTTATCTACAAAGAACATTAAGCTAGTATGAAAGAAATATTTGTGCACTCAGATTCTTCTTCCTATTCTTTTGTCACTTCATCACATCCATGAAAACTATTGATGTATTATTTATATTTCTGATATTATTTGTAGTGCTTGAATTCGACCTGGAAAGTTGATCTACACGAAATATACTTTTAGATTGGAGAGGTGTTGTCATCTTCCAAGAGTTAGAACGTCTTTTACCCCTAGAAAGTGTATCATCATTAACTTTCAAAATATATGAGCTACTGCACGGCAGTCACTTGGTATATATATATATATATATATATATATATATATATATATACGAGGCGTGTTCAAATGATACCGGACATAATGATGACGTCCCTTCATATGTAAACAGCACATACCAACTGTTACGTTAGCACAATTCCATTATCCTCCGACTCATATTTTCCTCATCAGACCGTTGAAAACGGTTTCCATCAATACCCATTGTGAACACCTTCCGATACTTCAGATTCTTGCTAACCACCATTTGAACTGTCCCTAACAACACAGCGAATTCCTCTGCTGCCGAACGTAAGCGCCGGCGACGGTCCACCCGATATGATGTATCAATTTTGGCGATGGCAACTTCTGACGCAACAATATGCGCCTGACCTGGTCTCAGAAGATCTTTAAATATCTTTGTCCAGTTCTTCACTGTTGTCTTCGACACTTTTATCAGAACATAATGCCTACATTCTGCGATGAATGTAAACTGGTCGACATCCTTCAGCTGTTAGAAACCGAATCACCGCTCGCTGATATACTCTGGACGGATTCTTATCACACGCGCAATGTTTTTAACGGTCTGCTGAGAAAACTATGAGTCGGGGTGATAATGAAATTTTGCAAACTTGCCGGTTGGTATGTGCTGTTTACACCTGAAGCAACGTCATCATGCGCATCGTACGTATGCTCACTTAATGTAGTTAGGTCAGGTTTAATTTGAATACGCCTCGTTTAATTATATATTTATGTCGTCCTACGAGATACCCGAGTATCAATCATTCAATCTATCAATCAATCAAGTCCCTTAGTGCTCTTGGTGAATATACCTTCTATCCCATCTGGCCAGCGTACACAGTCATGTACTAGTGTTTCTGCCTTTCTCTAGCCCATTGCTGTTATTATGTGTGTGAGCTGATAGTTTCTACAGGACGGGGTATCCAGCAGATTGACTAGCAATCCCCAAAAAATCTCTCCCGTAGTGCCTGGTAAGTTACAGTGACCTCCAATCGGGATCCGGTAAGACGGGGTTATACAGCAGATTGAAGTGTGAATCTTTAAAGTAAAATGCAATTATACTTCTTTACAAAACTGGTTTTGTTCAGTAAAACGACAAACCATTCAATGGAAAAGTATAGGAAATATAAACTGGTTTCTATGTGACAGTCTACAACATCAGGCCATGTTAGGAAGATAAACTGGTTTCTATGTGACAATCTACAACATCGAGCCATGTTAGGAAGATAAACTGGTGTCCATGTGACAGTGTACAACATCGAGACATGTTAGGAAGATAAACTGGTTTCTATGTGGAATCTACAACATCAAGCCCTGTTAGAAAGATAAACTGGTCTCTATGTGACAATCTACAACATCGAGCCATGTTAGGACGATAAACTGGTTTCTAGTGACAATCTACAACATCGAGCCATGTTAGGAAGATAAACTGGTTTCTATGTGACAATCTACAACATCGAGCCAAGTTAGGAAGATAAACTGGTTTCTACTTGACAATCTACAACATCGAGCCGTGTTAGACAGATAAACTGGTCTCTATGTGACAATCTACAACATCGAGCCATGTTAGGAAGATAAACTGGTTTCTATGTGACAATCTACAACATCGAGCCATGTTAGAAAGATAAACTGGTTTCTATGTGACAATCTACAACATCGAGCCATGTTAGGAAGATAAACTGGTTTCTATGTGACAATCTACAACATCGAGCCATGTTCAGCAGATAACCTTTCATGACGGTCGTTATTGCCATGATTATGCAACGCCAAAAGGATTTATAGGGCTGGGGATTTAAGGTCGGTTACCGTGGCAGTTGTCATGTAGTCTGCACGCTGGTTGTATATTTCCTCAGACTGGGAAAACCTAAGCCAATAGCTGGTCGACCCCTCTTGATAACGAGACCAATACATAAATCTAAATGCCATTAGCTTCTCTCAAAGTCGAATACGAAAATTTAAAACATAAATTGAACTGGAAATTCATAATTTCATAATCGACTTCTTGATACTGGTGACTGGTACTACTGAGTCAATAAATATATCATACACATGTGTGTGATGGCGCTTAAGTGCCATTTATTCAATTCTGCTAGGTGTAACACTATAACATTTTCTGCTCTTGGGTAAAGAGTGTCAAAGACTTTTATACGAGCTCTCAGCTTTTATGGAGTGAGGTGAACAATCTCGTTCTCTTGTCGTCTATTACTCTAGCACTGTATCCCACCTGGGTTGGCTGGAGCGCACCGATGACGATCCGTGAAATATTTCTAACCGATCATTTGGTACACACTGGATCTATTGTAATGTTACTTTCTACAACACACAATGTTGGTATTAACCACCACCATCGGAGACAATGTGTTCCTTGTCGCGGTACAGGTACCGCTGAACCTAGACCAGGTGTGTCGTCCTGGTAAGTCAGTTTAACAACACGATCACGACGATGAAGGCGATAATCCTTGAAAACTGGCTAACCGATAACTTCCTACACACTGCCTTTGTTATTTCGCTACTAACTACACCACAAAAAGCTGATATTAATAATGAACAATGGCCAACAATTAATTCTCACCAAGCGGTCCTGACCTGTGAAATAGTATCCAATTCATGTAAGCGACTCTCCGCTTATCACGAAAGCCTCAATGACTTTTCATCGTGTGTTGCTTACCTTTCCTATGCTTCTGTTTCAATTCCCTCTGCCCTATCTAACGTAACCTTTTTTACTAGGCATTACTTTTATTTTTACGAAGGAATGTACATTTCTCAATGTAATACGAGTACGATCCAAGTTGGTGGTCGCATTTACTTTTGCAAATGTTGTCTTTTCTGCGTGAGCATGTCATAATTTGTGCTGCGAGATCCTGTTTATTGTGTTTTTTGCACCTGGAGATGACTGAGTGATATGAAGGCTATGTGGTACACTAAGTTGGGGTCTTGTAAGTGTTTATAAACATTTCTTCTGTAGGTTCCCTTTCTGTCATGGTTCTTGAAATTATCAGGTCAACTGACAGGGAAGATAAGGTGATTTTAGACAATTCATGTCCTGAAACCTTCTGTTTACAATCTTGATTAGCATTTGCGAAATGCAGTAATGTCTCAGTGGTTCTTTGAAGTGTATCGACATCTAAGTTGGCAGACACTTTACATCGCCGACAAATCTGATGTACAAGCTATTTAAATCTACACAATTCTGAACAATATGATTATTAGGACTGGAATGAAGCATTGTGTCTGAAACATGTTTGCTTCTATCTTCCTTGGCATATCACATTTAAGTGATATATTTTTAGCTGGCAGTATCTGAAGAGAGTAACTGAAGTAGTAATATTAATGAGCTCCTAAATATATTCCTCCCAACTCTTTTTCTGTTCCTCAAGATTTGTTATCCTTTTTTCCATGTATGTGTCTGTCTGCTTTATTTGTAGCTTTATCTTGTGACATGTGTTCATACATCCCTTATATACTTCCTCTTCCTGCAGAAACCTCGGCATGTGTAGCAAGACTATCAATATGGCTTCTCTTGTCCAACTATATGATCTGTTTTCACTATTTTGTTTAAATCTGTATAGTGCTTTTTTGTTTGCACTTTGACTTTTGATGCTTCGGTTTTTGCTATAAAGTAAAGTCAGTGTCTTATCTTACTAGTTTCAGTCATGGTAAATGTTATAAAGTAAAGTCAGTGTTTTATCTTACTAGTTTCAGTCATGGTAAATGTTATAAAGTAAAGTCAGTGTCTTATCTTATTAGTTTCAGTCATGGTAAATGTTATAAAGTAAAGTCAGTGTCTTATCTTACTAGTTTCAGTCATGGTAAATGTTATAAAGTAAAGTCAGTGTCTTATCTTACTAGTTTCAGTCATGGTAAATGTTATAAAGTAAAGTCAGTGTCTTATCTTACTAGTTTCAGTCATGGTAAATGTTATAAAGTAAAGTCAGTGTCTTATCTTACTAGTTTCAGTCATGGTACATGTTATAAAGTAAAGTCAGTGTCTTATCTTACTAGTTTCAGTCATGGTAAATGTTATAAAGTAAAGTCAGTGTCTTATCTTACTAGTTTCAGTCATGGTAAATGTTATAAAGTAAAGTCAGTGACTTATCTTACTAGTTTCAGTCATGGTAAATGTTATAAAGTAAAGTCAGTGTCTTATCTTACTAGTTTCAGTCATGGTAAATGTTATAAAGTAAAGTCAGTGTCTTATCTTACTAGTTTCAGTCATGGTAAATGTTACAAAGTAAAGTCAGTGTCTTATCTTACTAGTTTCAGTCATGGTACATGTTATAAAGTAAAGTCAGTGTCTTATCTTACTAGTTTCAGTCATGGTAAATGTTATAAAGTAAAGTCAGTGTCTTATCTTACTAGTTTCAGTCATGGTAAATGTTATAAAGTAAAGTCAGTGTCTTATCTTACTAGTTTCAGTCATGGTAAATGTTATAAAGTAAAGTCAGTGTCTTATCTTTCTAGTTTCAGTCATGGTAAATGTTATAAAGTAAAGTCAGTGTTTTATCTTACTAGTTTCAGTCATGGTAAATGTTATAAAGTAAAGTCAGTGTCTTATCTTATTAGTTTCAGTCATGGTAAATGTTATAAAGTAAAGTCAGTGTCTTATCTTACTAGTTTCAGTCATGGTAAATGTTATAAAGTAAAGTCAGTGTCTTATCTTACTAGTTTCAGTCAAGGTAAATGTTATAAAGTAAAGTCAGTGTCTTATCTTACTAGTTTCAGTCATGGTAAATGTTATAAAGTAAAGTCAGTGTCTTATCTTACTAGTTTCAGTCATGGTAAATGTTATAAAGTAAAGTCAGTGTCTTATCTTACTAGTTTCAGTCATGGTAAATGTTATAAAGTAAAGTCAGTGTCTTATCTTACTAGTTTCAGTCATGGTAAATGTTATAAAGTAAAGTCAGTGTCTTATCTTACTAGTTTCAGTCATGGTAAATGTTATAAAGTAAAGTCAGTGTCTTATCTTACTAGTTTCAGTCATGGTACATGTTATAAAGTAAAGTCAGTGTCTTATCTTACTAGTTTCAGTCATGGTAAATGTTATAAAGTAAAGTCAGTGTCTTATCTTACTAGTTTCCGTCATGGTAAATGTTATAAAGTAAAGTCAGTGTCTTATCTTACTAGTTTCAGTCATGGTAAATGTTATAAAGTAAAGTCAGTGTCTTATCTTACTAGTTTCAGTCATGGTAAATGTTATAAAGTAAAGTCAGTGTCTTATCTTACTAGTTTCAGTCATGGTAAATGTTATAAAGTAAAGTCAGTGTCTTATCTTACTAGTTTCAGTCATGGTAAATGTTATAAAGTAAAGTCAGTGTCTTATCTTACTAGTTTCAGTCCTGGTAAATGTTATAAAGTAAAGTCAGTGTCTTATTTTACTAGTTTCAGTCCTGGTAAATGGTCTTGCTTTAATACATTCTTTCTCGCACTCAGCTTCTCCAGACTATCTGTAGCTGATCCAATTTGTTACCAGCGTCAGTAATGATGTCTCATTGCTCCAGCGTCAGTAATGATGTCTCATTGCTCCAGCGTCAGTAATGATGTCTCATTGCTCCAGCGCCAGAAATTTCTTTGTAAGTGTAACACATAACTCATATATCTAAGAGTTCCACAGCAAATGTAGCCGTCTGTCGGGGATGAAGTGTTAGACTCGTCAGTGTAGTAAGTCACAGCTTGTGCATGCGGCGGCGTGACTGGTTTCTCTACTCGCTGTGGCGTCGTCCCAAGACGTAAGTCAGATAACCATGCATAGCTCGTCACCTGGATCTTATCTGTAGCGGGAGTTGAACCCTGGGCCTTTGCTGTAAAGAGCGAGTGCTCTACATCGATATTAATCAGACGTTCCTCTTCTCTTCTCCATTGCTACATCTTACAATTTTAGCGAGACATATTGGTTGGAGCTGTATTTCTCATTCAAAGTTAGGGCTGGCATTTGGTAATCTTTAGACATTTCGTTGAAATATCATCTGCTCATCTTTAAACCCTGCCATCGTGAAAAGGTATCTTCAATTAAAAATCTATACAGAGACAGCCAATATAAACTAGATTTCAGCAATTGTGGATATCTATACAGACATGGCCAATATAAACTAGATTTCAGCAATTGTGGATATCTATACAGACATGGCTAATATAAACTAGGTTTCATCAATTGTGGATATCTATACAGACATGGCCAATATAAACTAGATTTCAGCAATTGTGGATATCTATACAGATATGGCCAATATAAACTAGGTTTCATCAATTGTGGATATCTATACAGACATGGCCAATAGAAACTAGATTTCAGTAATTGTGGATATCTATACAGACATGGCCAAAATAAACTAGATTTCAGCAATTGTGGATATCTATACAGACATGGCCAATATAAACTAGATTTCAGCAATTGTGGATATCTATACAGACATGGCCAATATAAACTAGGTTTCATAAATTGTGTATATCTATACTGTCTTCCGAATGTGCTTCAATGGGATAATGTTTTCTTCAAATGACCTGTCGTTCTTAGACACACACACAGTCTCAGAGATCGCATCATTATCGTGTCTTTCTAAAAGCCCATAAGTTCTCATAATACGAGGCGTGTTCAAATAAAACCGGACCTAACTGCACCAAGCGAACATACGTACGATACGCACGATGACAGCACATACCAACCGCCAAGTTTTCAAAATGTCATTATCCTCCGACTCAAACTTTCCTCACCAGACCGTTGAGGAGTACTGAATTATCGGAAGCTGTTCACAAGTGAGGTCGACACTTCAGCCTTTTGCTAACCACCATATTATCTGTCCCTGGTATGTTGTATGCGTACATCCAAATCTCTTATTTCGACAGTTAAGTCTGCCATTACTAACGTCATGTCATGCTTGTGTCTAATTGACTAGTTTATCTGCTTGGTGTAGACACTGTCTTGAGCTAAACTTTTGTTGGTGTGACGGAGTAAAACAATATTTGATGTCTAAATCAATCGCTCGCAAATGTCAAATGAAGCGCCCTAACGTTTTAATATGAGCGTTTTGGGTTGTGGTGATATCGTAATTGTAGCAGAGTCCAGGTTTCCACTATCTATAATGTTACCACACTCATCCATATCATTCACGACCACACACTGCAATTAACATAGCACACTTCAGGTGGCATATTTATTATATCAATACTCTTACAACTATTAAAGTGAATGCAATGTGATTACAACAATATAAGAAATACAAGTTATCTAAATAGATACTCGGAGTTTATAAGCATAAGATATTGATGTTGCTCCCAACTAATCCAACCCAGTTCTAGCTGCACACTCTTCTCTCCTTATCTGCATCCTCAACACACTCTAATAAAACGTCATCACGTTCGTATTCTGTGATACTCAGATCCCTTCAGGCGGGTGATCTGGACATAATACATTCAATTTATTCAACGTATACTCACATATGATCACACACGCAATCGATCTGCGTATACACTCTGGAATATACATCGTTCCCTCTGTGTCTACACACACCACACAATCTAGATCTCACCTAGTCGACCTGTACAGTGATGTAACTCTTCAGAATATACATCGTTCCCTCGGTATCTACACATACCACACGTACATCTAGATCGCTCTTAAACACAGTACGCCAACACACACCTTATAGAGCGACTGGCCAAGACGCGAATGCGTACGCTAGTTCAGCGACCCTGTTCTCACACATTCGTAAACACAGCCTATCAATCACTCTTCTATTACGTCGGTGAGCTAAACAGACTCTTAACTAAAATCTCAGCCTCCCTCTCTCTCTCTCTCTCTCTCTCTCTCTCTCTCTCTCTTTCCATGGCCAGTCTGCTTGAGTCTAGTATTATATAGTCTCAAGCAGTATCAGAGCTGTCCAATGGCCAGTCTGTGGGATGTCTTGACCCAGCTATTCAGCTGCCATTGGTACGCATCACTCTAACTCCTGTCCCTCATCCCACACTACCCAAATCGGAACGCCAGTGGTCAGCACCTAGACTCTTACCTGTCTAGACACCTTCTTTCCCCCAACCCCGTTTTCCTTTGTTGATTTACTATCAAGACGGTGAGTGACCTTGGCGTAGTGTCGAGACGGAGAGTGACCTTGGCACACATTCAGGTCAGGTACCTTTGCTCTCAGAGTCGCCGGCCACATTACCCCTGCCCTAAACGCTCATGCTCGGGCTGGAACTGTTACATAATGACCACTGTTTCAATGGATCGAGCATTATAATCAGGCTATTCTACGAACGTAGACATAAGACCCAGTGTGGAACACGCAGTCTGGCCTTTTGATGATCCGTTCACATATATATCAACATATGGTTTGTTATGTGAACGTCACGAGGTCCAGCGGGAATTACAAATTAGATACTGCATGATTCAAGAATGAGAGGACGGGGTCGACTAAAGAAGAGATGGACATACAACATCACTGACGTCTCGGTGAGGCACGACTGGCGGCAGAAGACAGAGAGAGAAAGAGATATGGCGTGGAATTGTGGGAGTGTCTTCAAGTGGGCCCCAAGGATCAGATGGGTTCGGGATGAACTGAACTGATTCTAGATCATAATGTCTAGCTATCAACTTGCCTTTGTTGTCATTACATGATAATTATTAATAGTATCATTTATATGGGCAAGTCTGTTCCCTGTATGTATATCTGTTCTCCTGTATGCATGCCTGTTTCCCTGTATGGATGTCTGTTTCCATGTATGCATGTCTGTTCCCCTGTATGCATGTCTGTTCTCCTGTATGTATGTCTGTTCTCCTGTATGCATGTCTGTTCTCCTGTATGTATGTCTGTTCTCCTGTATGCATGTCTGTTCTCCTGTATGTATGCCTGTTCTCCTGTATGCATGTCTGTTCTCCTGTATGTATGTCTGTTCCCCTGTATGCATGTATGTTCTCCTGTATGCATATCTGTTATCATGCATGCATGTCTGTTCTCCTGTATGCATGTCTGTTCTCCTGTATGCATATCTGTTATCATGTATGCATCTCTGTTCTTCTGTATGTATATCTGTTCTGCTGTATGCATGTCTGTTCTCCTGTATGCAGGTCTGTTCTCCTGTATGAATATCTGTTCTCCTGTATGCATGTCTTTTCTCCTATTTGCATGTCTGTTCTCCTGTATGCATGTCTGTTCTCCTATGTGCATGTCTGTTCTCCGGTATTCATGTCTGTTCTCTGGTATGTATGTATGTGCTCTTGCATGCATGCCCGTTTTCCCGTATGCATGCTCCTTCTCCCGTATGCATGCCAGTTCTCTTGCATGCATGTTTGTTCTCTTGCATGTACGAGGATGTCTGCGCATTTTTGCAACGTTGTTATTCGAACTGCTCGTGCTGAGATGCCCGCTTGATGATGCTTCGGAGCGGTCTACAGTGGTTGTTCTTACATCGCGATGAGTACTTGAGACTGAGCAACGAGGTCCTCCTTTGTTGTGCAATACCAGTATTCTTATTAAACGCACCACTGTAGGGATTAGAGTGTTGATCCATACATCGTTATCCAGGCTGCCGTGGCAAGGTATTTTCCATCAGCTGGGCAACTTGAAATGAATGCATAGATAACTGTATAAAGCGTGTTCAACTTAAACAAAAGAACCAATGAGATAAATGTCGATGGAATAATCAATGAGATAAATATTGAGGTCAGGATCATTGGAATAAAACAACAAAACCCCAATACCCTTTGGATTTGAGATTGACCGTAAAGTCACTATGAAACCCCATTTAGACAAGATTATTAAAAAAGTATACACAAGACTTAAAATTCAAGCAACCATCTACCTTAACTTAACATCGTTATACTGGTTTGAAAGACTCTACTGAGTCTGCATCCAACTAGTTTTATTTGCATTACCTTGCTTTAAAAGGTATGCGCTTCCAATTTATTCTTAAATACATTAATTATCTCTGCATCTACTACTTCCTGTGACAATGCATTCCGAGCATTAACCACTCTCTGATTAAAAATATATTTTCTAATGTCTATTCTGGACCTTTCTTTAGTTTACTTGTAGCTATGCCCTATTGTTCTTGAAGGTGGTTGTATTTTGAAGAAAAAAAACGTTATATTCTATTGTATCCGTTTCCTTGATTATCTTATAAACATGTAGTGTGACCTCGAATTCTTCTCTTTTCTAGACACTGTAGGCCAATTTTTCTGAGTCTTTCCTCTTAACTGTAATTATGGAATCCCACTATCAGCTTTGTCGCTCTTTTTTTAATCCTTTCCAGCATTTCTGTATCCCTCTATGATAAGAACCCCACCTGTACACCGTACTCCAATCTAGGTCTAACTAATATTTTATACAATTTGACTATAACTTCCTTGCTCCTATATTTAGAAAATTCTTTTTATCATACCTAACATTGCATTTGCCTTTATCACTGCTACCTGAACTTACTCACTCATTTTAATTGTATGATCTATTGTAACTCCTAGGTCCCTTTCCTTTTCTATCTTTCTAATATTCTTCTCTCTCATTCTTTAAGTATGTTTCATATTGGATCTACCCATGCGGATGACTCTACATTAAACTTCATTTGCCAGCTGATAAACCATTCTCGAATTTTATCTAAATCCGACCTAAATATATCCACTTCTGCTTTAGAAGATACACTACTGCAAAGTTTTGTGTCATCAAAGAATTTTGCAATCATGAATCCAATATCAGTGTCGAATCGTTTATATTTATCAAGAACAACATTGTTCCCAATACCGAGCCATGTGGCACCCCAGCTTTTACTTCACACCAGTCAGAGTACTCCTTATTTATGCCCACTCTGTCTTCTTCCCGTTAACAAATTGTCAATATATTTGGCAACTACCTGACCTATTCCATGTGATTTTGACTTTCGAAATAATCTTTAATTATTTGCAAAATCTAGATAAATAACATCCACTGGCTCCCCTTTATCTATGATTTTAGTAACCTCCTCCATGAATTCTAATAGATTTGTTAATCACGATCTTTCTCTAGTAAACCAATCGTGTCTATTTCTGACTAAATTAAATATGTTTAAATGCATTACAATCTTTTCTTTGAATATTGACTATAAAAATTTACAGACTATGCTCGTTAAACTCATCGGTCTATAATTTGCTTGTTCTGAATTTTTGCCCTTTTTCAATAAGGGGATCACTCCTGCATCTATCCAATCCCGTGGAACAACCCCTTTTGCAAGTCATTGAGAACATAATATAGCCAATGGTTTTTGCTAGTTGGTCTCTAATTTAAAACAGTAATTTTTGAAGAATACCATCTTGACCTGGACATTTATCAACTTTCAACCCATCCAATTTTTAAAAAAACCATTCCTAATGTAATACAGGTTGATCTTAATCCCGCTGTATCCATGTCTCTTTGACAAATATCTATAGGCTCTGGGATCTTGGAGCAGTCCTCTTTTGTGGAGACTGTGCAAAAGTACTGATTGAGTAGATTAGTTGCCTTCATTTTCTCACTTATTATTTTTCAGGTACTGTCTGTGAGAGGACCTACTTTTTCCTTCTTTGTTTATTTCTAACATACGAAAAGACACTTTTACTATCAGTCTTGATCCTCAGAGCAAGTTTTTTTTTTCGAAGTCTATTTTGGCTGTTTTATTCACTTTCTGAGCTATGTTCTGCTTGTCCAAATATTAAATGTTTCTTTTGATTCACCTGCCTCTATATATTTGTTCCATGCTTTATATTTAGCTCTTCTACATTTCACTACAAATCTAGTTATCCACTTCTTACGTTTATGGTTTACTCCCTACATAGAACACATTCCTCTTTTAGCGGTTCTAGAACTGTTTTAAAACTCTCCCACTCTTGTTCAACATTTGTTCCTCCGACAATATATTTCCAGATTATGTGGCTCTCTGCCTCTTTCATCCTCTTAACATCTGCATTAGAGTAGTCGTATGTTCGCGTGTTTATGTTTACTTTTTTTCCTGCTAAAACATCTGATTGTCACTTGAGCTTATCAGTTCCCCAACGGTAACAATATCAATCATATGTTCATACAATTTGAGGCTGACACGATGGAGTGTGGTGGAATTAATTGACTTGTTGCCAACTTGTTATTGAGCATAAGTAGTGCTCCAGTGGATACCTGGCCATTTCGAGAACCCAGGAAATGAAAAGTATGATGACATACCCAGAAGAGGAACACTGCCACAACCAATACCGTGTATCACACTGCAGAACTGTGGGCAGATCCTGCAAAACAACTTTAGACAGGAATGGCTTAATCAGCGGACTACATATTAGACAGGCCGAATATATTTCAGACACCAAGCAAAACCAGATGCCCAATACCCAACCAGGAAACTGTAATGAAGAGACCAGATTAGGCCCCAATGGGTGAACCAAATTGTAGATTATGTCACGATTACGAGGAATCGGTCGAGCAGCTCCTGATTCTGTGCCAAGGACTAGCCGGCCTGAGAAACCGACTGCTTCCACAATACCCCATCAAACACAACACACTCTAGACATCACCACTACAAATGAGCCGTGTGCTCCTTTCCGGTAAGCATTGGGTAGACAAGATCTACCAACTCACAACTAGAAACATTATTTCAACGTAATCGCCGTCTCGATGAACATGAACAAACACGTGATCTTGATCAGTATGTTTCAGCAGATCATAATAACTCTTTGCTCCAATACTGTCGTAATGATAGAGAATGAGAGAGAGAGAGAGAGACAGAGAGAGTTGAGAGAGTGAGAGAAGTTGAACGGTGTATAAATTAATGGATTAGTTGAACATGCTAATGAGATGAATAAATGTTGTGTATGTACATTTTTTAGGGGCCGTCACGGAGGGGAATAGCTACATAGGAGAAATATGGGGCTTGCTTCTCAAAGGGACTACAATAGAGAAGACGTATTGGGGGGTCTGACTAGCAAGGGAGGAGGCATTTAAAGTAAAGCAAAGGCTCATATAGAGGAGATATAAGGGGTTTGACTCTCAAGCGGAGGAAGGGGCAGGGAGGGGGCGCTATGGAGAAGAGTTAAGCGCTCAGCCTCTCAAGAATGAAACAACCAAATACGCGTAACGGTTGTGTATCGAGTCCCGCAAGTTTGAAGAGTTTCTTGGTCTCAAGGAAGGTGGGACAATCGTCTAGTCTTAGCGTAGATGAACGATAAACGCAGAGATCTTAAAAAAGATCGCGTGGTAGTTGAAAATGCAAAAGAGTCGGCCGCTAGCTGCTGAATTCCAATCGTACGTATTGTAAGTAGTGACCTGCATGGAAGTTAAATGGAGAGGCTATCCATCATGCAAAGGCACCACAGATCAATCATACATGATTGTGTCCACACTCGATTACAAGTACCGTTTGACTTGTACATCACCGCTCCACTTGTACAGCACCGCTCCACTTGTACAGCACCGCTCCACATGTACACCACCGCTCCACTTGTACACCACCGCTCCACTTGTACACCACCGCTCTACTTGTACACCACCGCTCCACTCTTGGCAAGAAGAGAAGCCAATAGATAAGTTCAGGATTTCCCGCTTCAAGCACGTTCTTTCGTCAAGGAGGCGTCCCAATTTTAAAATGCAGCACTAGGGGGAAAATAGAGTTTCAGCACTTTTACCTACCTTGCCAAGATGCTTTGTGGGTGGCTGGGCTCAGCACTTTTGCCTACCTTACCAAGATGTTTTCTAGCACAGGATTTAGTGGGATGTCAACTTCAGGTAGATCTATAATTTGCTTGCGTAGTCGTTTCGCTTGATGCATAAAATTACTTCTTTTCAGTCTTCCCATTGCTAAATTTTAAAATCTGTCTTTCATTGGATGGCTCGGCCTGCAAAGAAACTGTTCTGCCTGTGTTAATTCCTTTGTGTCTCAGCGTTCACTTAGTGCTTGTATCCTTCCCATTTTCTTCATCTCCACTACAGGTGTTGATTTCATTGCTCCTGTAATGACCCTAAGTGCCAGATTTTGCACCTTATCCACCTCTTTTAGGGTAGTGTTGGCTACAGGGCACCACGCTGCAGACCCATATTCCAGATGTGGCCATATACTTTTTTGGTAAACTGTGTTAAGTATTTTTCCACTAGCTCCCCATGTGGTTCCACTTAATTTTCTCAGTATTACTAACTTCCTTCTGGCTTTTTTGGCTGCCTTGTTGACGTGTTCCCTCCATGTCAACCTATCATCGAATGTAACTCCAAGATAGGTGGGTTGTTTATATTCGTCGAGGTGTTCTCCATTAATCTTGATAACTCCAGTTTTTTGTTTTGGGGAGAGGGTGAAAAGCGTAGTGCTACATGTTTCTGTGTTAATGTTTACACACCATCTATTTGTTCATGAGGTTAAGGCATCAATAGCTCTTTGCAGCATTCTGGTGGCCACTGTTGCTTGCTCATTTGTACACCATATTACCAAGTCATCTGCATACATTGCAACTTTTGTTCCGTGTGGTAGCTCAGCAATCAAGTCATTGAAAAAGAATATGAAAAGTGTAGGGGAAAGAACCCCTCCCTGTGGCACACCATGACGCAGTAGAATTTTCTTACTATTGAGACCATCTAGTTGGACTCTGGCTCTTCTGTTTTGTAAGTATGCTGTTATCCATTTGTACATCCTACCCATCCCTCCATTATTTCTCCGATTCTTTAAAAGTCCTTCTTTTCAAACTGTATCAAAAGCTTTCCTTAAGTCTATCCATGCTGCCAATACCAATTTCTTGTCATGGAACGCGTCATCGATCTCTTGTGAGAGGTATGTTGCCTGGTAATCAGTGGAGTTGCATTTCCTAAATCCTGCCTGCTGTGGCACAAGAACGTTTTGGCTCTCAAGATACCACTGCAGCCTTACGTTGATGATTCGTTACATTGTTTTACAGATGCAGCTTGTAAGGCTGATTGGTCTATAGTTGGATGCCGTGGAGCTGTCTTTCTCTGGTTTTGAGAGTTTTATCATGAATGCTTCTCTTCAGGTCTGTGGGACTTTACCTGATGTCCAACAAATGTTGAAGACCTGCAGCAGCTTCGTTTTTTGCTGTTGTTCCTAAGTTCTTAATCATCTCATTGGACATTCCGTCTTTTCCTGGCGACTTTCTCATTTTCTGTTTGAATATTGCAAACTCCAGTTCTTTGTATGTGATTGGTGTCTCCATAACTTCGGATATGGTAGCATCTGGTCCTGTATCTTGTCGTTCCTCACGAACACTTCGTTGTTTCTCTCTGTGAACTTCAATGTTGATATATTTTGCAAAAGAGTCCGTAAAGTAATCAGCGGCTTGTTTGCCTGTGAGGAGGTTTCCATTTTTGTTTAATGTAATCTTTGTGTTTCTCTGTGCCCCCTCATCATTATGTTCTTTTACTAACTACCACAGTTTTCTGGTATCCTTTTTAAAGTTCAGAGACTCTGTTTTCTCCCTCCAACTTCTTCTTCTAGCCTGCAACTTTTCCCTTTGAAATTTGGCCTTAGCATGTTGATATTTTTTATGGTGTTCTTGACGTGGACTAATCTCTGCTTGCTTTCTAAATGTTTCTATCTCGTTTTGCAGTTGTTTTAATTCACTATTTCAGTATGGCCTATATTGTTTGCGGGCCCCTCTAGGTATGGTTTCATGAGCAGTCTGTAGCATGCATCTGTTGAAATTATCGACTACCTTATTTACGTCTTCATCTGTTGTTAGATGTCTAGTCAGTACACTAGACCGAGGCTGGTACATTGACCAGTCTGCCTTCCTGTAATTCCACCGAGGCAGGGTACTACTCTCCTTGACATATTCATTTTCAATAGTTAGAAATACTGGTCTCTGGTCACTACCTCCAAGTTGTTTCCCGACAATGCGTGTAATGTTCCATTCCATGCATGGTGAGTGGAATGCCGAATCTGGTGTAGAAGTGGTGTGCCATGATCTTAAGTAGAAAGTCGGTGGGTTAGTTGGCTGGTTAATCAAAATAAGCCCATTGTCATCCTGTCAGTTTTCTAGCTCCTCGCCCCTCCTATCCATTTGATCATAGCCCCAGCTCCGCGAGTGGCTATTGACGTCTCCACATAATCAGTCTTTCCTTTGTTGCAATCGTATTCAGTGCCAGTGGACGATCACTCGGACAGTAATAATTAGAAGGTGGAATGCTGTACTTTCTGTCTTGAGATGCATCATCTGGTATTCTGCCCCCTCCATATATACTTCCTGCTGATAAGCATTGATGTTATTTCTCACAAGTGTCAGTATTCCACCCTTCTGCCTGTCTTGTCGGTCAGGCCCATAGCACTGGTATCCTCTAATTTTGAAGGCTATATCTTTATTGAGATGCGTTTCTTGCAAGCAGCATACATTAACTTGCTCTTCATATAGAATATTCTCAAGCTCTAATTTTTTTACTATAACCACCTCTTTTGCTGTTGACGCCTTCAGCATTCCAGTGCATTATTGTAAGTGTTCTTTCCTTTGTTTTTGGATTTGTTTGGCCAGTAGCTTTATTCTTGTGCCTCCTGACTCCACGAGATATCCGAGAAGAACCTTCAGTAATAAAGTTTGGGCCCTTTTGAGATGGCGGACCCGGCACTGTACCTGCATAACGTTTTGCAGATATAGGCATACTCTCATGTTGCGTATGTGCGTGGCATCCTGATTGCTGTGGTGCGCCTTTTGGATGGTTGCCTCCGTCTTCAGCACCTGTATATTTGTTATGATACTTTATTTAGTTACTTATATTGCATATCATCATAATATTTAGTAGTCTCAAATACTACAGCGAAGTAGACCTGCAGCCTGCTATGCGCCATCTAGGCTGTTCTAAACATACCACCTAACCATGGCCGGTGTTATGCCATGTCATAGAATTAGTCGCCACTTTGGACATGCTTTCTGTGGGGCAGTGGTGCTCTTCTTGTCATTGTCATACACAAAGACCCCGATGGACCACTCGGGGAAACTAAGTATAAGTTATACATTTAATTCAGAGGAATTCAGTTTACTAGCTAGCACAGATACCCTTTCTCGTGTGTGTTTCATATGCTTACGAAAACCGTAACCGTCGATCTCAAGGACGCACGGTAAATTTTAGTGACTCATTTCAGGAACAACAATAGCGTCAACGACGCCGTAAAATACAGAAGGTAATATGTACGTTTGGCATTGATTATAAAAATAAGATCTGAAGTTGGATATTTGTGTCTTCAACAGATGTCAGTGCTGACTGTTGAGGTACCAGGGCTGAATGTCAGCGAGAACACAAGCCTGGAAGAGCTCTATGCCTTGTACGACAGCTCACAAAGTTTCAAGACTAACAACATCATCCTCATCATTCTTTACGCTCCGATTTTCATCGTCGCTGTCGTCGGTAATCTTATAATTTTGCTCGCCATCCTGACAGACGTGCGCTTGCGCAGGAGCTCAGCAAACTACTTCCTGGTCAATTTGGCTATCGCAGATTTGCTGAGTAAGTTCATGTTTCACTGTCATCATCTGTTCATTTTACTCCAGTCGGAGCATGGGGGTGGCACCATACTTGGTCTTCTAACAGAAAGCCTGTGTTAAAACATTTATGTCACACTACTTTAGTCTAACCAGTTATGTGTAAGCCATTGATGTCAGACCACCGATGCCAAACCGTATATGTTGAAACATTTATTACAAACCATTTATGTCTTAACCATCTATGTCAAACCATTTGTATCATACCATTTATGTTAAAACTTTCGTGGCAAACTAAATATGTCAACCCTTTACTCAAACCATCTATGTTCAAATATTTGTCAGGCCATTTATGTCAAACTATTTATATCAAACTGTTTGTGTGTAAGCAATTTAAGTCAGGCCATTTATGCGTGAACCAATTGTTTCAAACCATTTATGTCAAACGTTTTATGTCAAACCATTTATGTCAAACGTTTTATGTCAAACCATTTATGGGGGACGGCATGGACTAGTAGTTAAGTGGCACGGCTCACAATCCGAAGGTGCTGGGTTCAATCCCCATTACAGCACCGGCCGTTACCTCGGGAAAGCAAACCCTTAGAAAATGCAAGAGGAAGCAAACCCTTACATAAAATTTATGTCAAACGTTTTATGTCAAACCATTTATGTCAAACGTTTTATGTCGTGTCTTATACGACTATGGTGACAACCCGTGCAATTCCACGTTTAGTAATATTTTACGACATCCATGGTAAGAAACAGTGGCTCTATTCTGTACTCCAAAGTAACGGGTCGTGGATTTTTTTTTTTTTTTTGATTTTTTTTTTTCGTTTCCCTTATTTCTCTAATCCCCAAGGCGGTGTGCGTTGCACTGTGGTTTTTATTTTGCACCTATCGGCCCAATGCATCCGACTTCAGCATGCATTTAATGTAAGGGTCTGCTTCCTCCTGCATTTTCTAAGGGTTTGCTTCCCCGGGGTAACGGCCGGTGATGTGAGGGGGATCGAACCCAGCACCTTCGGATTGTGAGCCGTGCCACTTATTCACTAGGCTCCGTCCCCAAGAGTTGTGGATTGAATATGTATTTCTTATGAAGAACATGCTGACACAGCAGATGTCCATTGTAAAGGAAACCCATTTCGAAGCATTTGGAGTCATTTACGTTTTGGCTTCAGGATGAAGTGAATATTTTTAAATGCAGCTGGTCACTTTACAGGAAGCATGTGTCTGAACTTTGCTGTGGCTTTTTATTATGGTAATGTTTTTTTTTTTACATGATCAGATTGCCAGTTCCATTTACAATGCTCTTTCGTTGTCTTTTACGAGGTGCTATGGAAGCTGTTGATGTTATTGCTAATGCCACTGGTACTTGAGTAGAGTACTCTCGGTGACTTTCTTTGGTGGCGATTTACAGTGGCTCTCCTCACATCCAGAAGCGATGTTCTTGACAAGGTGGGCCGGAATGTAGTGCAATTCAAGGCTTCTCAGTAAGCTCACGAGTATGAGGACCACAATGTGTATCCCTACCTCCACAGCCAGATTACTATGAAATAGCCTGTTTTCTGGGAGAGCTGCATAGAAGTGAGGGGAAGTATTGATCACAATGTTTCACCTGATCCTGACTAACATAGCCTAATTAGAATGTTTGACGTGACCGTGATTAATATAGTTGATCAGTATATTTCACCTGACCCTGATAAGCATAGTTGATCAGTATGATCTGCCTGACCTTGACTAAAATAGTCTGATCAGTATGTTTCCCCTGAACCAGACTAACATTGTCAGATCATTTGTTATATCTGGACCGACGTTAGTCTCCTCTCCTCCATGGAAGGAGACAGTGGGTTTATTCTCTTCACTCTGAGTACTCCTGGATGTCAGGGATACATGTTTGTAGATATCGTTGGACTATTTGTAGAATCTTATGTTTGTGCAACCGTCGCGAAATATATTTATAATTAGATTGCTTTCAACGTTTTGCAGCACTTGTGTACAGTTAAGTGTATTGCGATGCCCCTTTCAGTGAGTTATTTTCTTTTTATACACTTTAAAGAATAGTCATGTCCATCATTGTGTGTACCACGCCACTAAAGTATTATGTTATGTACAGCACCCTCTATTTGATCATAATAACATACCAACATATAAACTCCATAAAGGGTTACGACTTGTATGTATTTATACGTATTTATTTCATGTTATTTATAATCCTTTCTCTGTGTTGAACACTTCACTTTGGGAAGGGGTAGGGGTCTACAGTGGCGGTAGAATGTGGTAACTGTATTCTATAATGCATATATTTGAAGACGATAGGAAGTATTAGGAAACAGGGCTGGCAAATCTATCACGTTATGTTTTTGTCAATGACTATCACATACATCTTGTCTTTGATATCACACACACTCACACACATACACTCACCAACTCACAACACATACACACAATGTTTCATTCTAAAAGTAGAATATGGCAAATTGTACCATCACTGAAGAGTCAAATTTGAAAATCTGTCAAACACGCAACGTGTCAATAAAATGTCATATTATTGTTTCAGTATTTAAAAAAAAGCAGACTTCTTGGTCGAAACGCGATCCCCAGACACGAAAAGTCTAACTTAAGGTATACTTTATAGGATTATGCCCCCTAACACCCTTCTGGTCCTTGTTAATGTTCTTAACGTAGCGAGTTTAAATAGTGTTGTCATAGATACGAACACCACTTTTAAATCTTGATACCGAGAAGAAATCTTGATACCAAGAATAAATCTTGATACCAAGAATACAACTTGATACCAAGAATAAAACCTGATACCAAGAATAAAACTTGATACCAAGAATAAATCTTGATACCAAGAATACAACTTGATACCAAGAATAAATCTTGATACCAAGAATACAACTTGATACCAAGAATAACACTTCATCAAACACAACATCAATGCCGAGGAGCTAAGAGGAAACAAAAGTAGGAGCATGAAATTGGGAGACATAAGAGTAAGTCAATGCATGAAAATGGGAGGAATAATAAGAGTAGGTCAATGCATGAAAATGGGAGGAATAATAAGAGTAGGTCAATGCATGAAAATGGGAGGAATAATAAGAGTAGGTCAATGCATGAAAATGGGGGTAATAACAAGAGAAAGTCTATGCATAACAATTCGGGAGGGGGGGGGGATAACAAGAGAAAGTAAATGCATGAAAATGAAGGCAATAACAAGTCAGTGCATGAGAATATGGGACATAATTCGAACGTACAGACTTTAGACTAAAATCACAGTCTCCTTCGCATAGTTCGTATCAGATCTCGATCATTCTCTTGACGGCCTCTTTCCTCGGCGTAGCTGCGGACCGCAACTTCGTTTCCAGTGGAACCTGTTTTAGGCTTCGAAATTCCAGTGGGGGTCAGCCATCCTCCAGAGGAGTATCGAATGTGGTTGCCGACAGCAAGAGAGTCCGGTCAACGCATTGGAGGTCTTCAATCTTTATGTCTCGAAGGTTCCAAACTGCTTTCGCCGTGCTCGTTCGACCATCGTTTCCTCGCAACATGTGGCCTACCCATTTTGTTTTGCCTTGTCTGCATAGATTAACGCATCATTTTACCAAGAACAATCGTTGTATGTCTGAATTGCAAAGATTTTTAATATGTTGGTTATGGAGAGTGATTCCGACCAAGCGTCTCTCAAAACAGGTTTGGATCACTCTCATGTTAGACAGTCGTATGTAATGACTAGCAAAGAAACGAAGCAATGATGGGTTCAGAAATATGTGCCGTTGGAATGTTTAAATTATTTTAATAATTCACTAACCTTGCTGTCCGGGCATGCTGATGAAAGTCGATCTAGGTCCTCCAGGCTGTTGTGTTATGCTTGACTTCATCTGCGTGACACTCACTATTACGAGTATCACTTTTTAGACAGTATATTAAGACCCGCAGGCGTATCTTCTGTTATCATTCGGGAATGAATAAACTGTGTGTCTTTATAAATGTGCAAAAATGGATTTCCAGTACGAGTTGTATGTTCAAGACACAATTGTGTGGTAAATTTTGTATTTATGTGTCAGTGGTTTTTTTTTTCTAAATTAAACGCTATGTTACTTGTTTTACAGTATGCTTACGCTTGTTTTACTTAACGTTTTAGACAGATTCGCAGGTCTCAAAGATATTAGTGACTGTTATTCGTTGATTGAATTGCAAACTATCTTTCTGTCAATAATCATATTCTCCCATCTTTACATGGTCCTTACATTTAATCCCTGTTTGTTTGTCTTTGTCATAGAGGGCAGCGTTTACAATTTTCTTTACATGTTATATTTTGAAGGTGTGTATCCATTTGTCCATTCACTTTTACCCAAACTAATCCAATATGATTTAAGTGTGACTGACACCTTGCGGTGAAATAGTAGTGAACATTTACACTTTTTCAACATATCGTCATGGGTTATCGTAGGACCCTTAAAATGCTCTCCAGCGAAGACATACATTTGCTAAATACCCGAAATAAGCTAAAATGCATCCTAATTACTTCATATAGCTGAAGAACGTGACATAACGTCGATAATCAATTCATATCTCCTAATTGTTGAGATATATTATTCTCAAGATCGGCACGTGTATGCGTTATTAGGCACGTATATCTTAACGCGCGTTAAGGCACGTATATCCTAACGAGCTTTGAGGTCCGTTTTTCTGAAGCGCTTTAAGGCACATGTATCTTAATGCGCTATCATGTACGTATATCTGAACGCACTATAAGATATGTATTTATGAACTCGCTATAAGTAGAAGACAACCATCACTACAGCTGAAATAAAAGGAGAGATAGTAGACACTGACAAGATAAACAATCAATATAAACCTTACAATGTAACCATATATGCCCTAGATTGGAGTCTACATGAGACGGCAAGATTATGGAAGGCAGGAGAACACCTAGTAACCAGAAGTAGAATAGGAAGTCAATGATCTCTCATTGGCGAAGTTGAAAGAGGCAGCCATGAATTAAAATCAGTGGAAAGCGAGCACATTCATTCAATATTGCAAATGGATTCTGTGGGAATAGCTAATGAATATTTTGACAAAAAACATGAGACGACGCAATTCAATTTTTTTCGTAAAGTGACGTATACATACATGTATACTTTAAAGGTCTTTGCAATTGATATAGATACATGCTCATGCAATATGTGCTCGTATGTGTAGTCAGTTATACCCCACTAAACAAGCACTTTATCAATCGAACGTTTCAATTTCAACAAGAAACCTTGCACACAAGCAACTACCAATCGGTCGTTTCAAAATGCATTGGGCGTCATGTTCTAAATTTAGTTTGCTGTCGACAGTCGTACAAAACAGACTATTTGACATTGTTCTGTGTTTATATCTTAGTCTTAGTTGATCTGTACTTCTATAATGGCAGATGCCCTCTTGTGCATATCCCAGATCTGGCGTGAGCTGGTTGTAGCCGGGAGAAGAATTTCCTTCTTTACTGTTTAAGCTCGAGCAGTTAATTACTCCGCTGCGTTTGGACAAGTGCTACGGAGGGTGGTTAGACGATGTGCAAGTCCATCTAAATAGACTCAAACACTTGAGAAAAGTAGACCCGCAGGCTGTTAGGTGCCATCTATTCTGCTCTTAAGAAATCACCTAACCATGGCCGGTGGTATGCCATGTCACATATTTAGTCGCCTCTTACGACATTTTCTCTGTGGGGCAATGGCGCTATTCTTGTTCTCCTCATTCACAAAGACAGTGGCGGAGCACTCGGGAATCTATACCGAAAACATCAATATATATATTTGTCATAAATTGTCAATCGTTGGCGACGGATACCGCGAACATTTCCACATATTCTACTACATCCTTGAGTCTGTGTGTGCGCTTGTGACTCATCTATGGTGTGATCAGCAAACATGAACTGCAGGTTGCCACTGATATTTTGTATGCTCTGGACGTTCAGATAACCTTCCACCCTATTGGACACGGGGACCCTCGCTGATTGCAACGCCCTTTTAGACCACACTAGTTTCATGGTGAACGATTTTGAGCGATATTTCTCGTGCGGTAGTGTCTGTTTGACAACACTTTATAGACTCAATCAGATTGTCCTTGAAACGTTTTCGTAGTTGGTGTCTCGGTAATCGTTTTCCTTCACTGACCTCATTATGCAGAGGAAACAATATATATATATTTATATATATATATATATATATATATATATAGAGAGAGAGAGAGAGAGAGAGAGAGAGAAACAGAGAGAAAGAGGGAGATAGATTGAGATACAGATCGATGAAGAGATAGTTGGACGGTTGTAATTATAGATGCACCAATTTACCTTTCAAATAAACGTTACTGAAACCTACATGAGATCTGTCCCCCTTCAGAACTGAACTCAATTTACTATTGACGCCCATAGCATCAGTATCATCATCTAATTCAACACATCGATGCCAGCATTGATGGATTGTGATTGCTGAGTTGCACGCATCGCCCAACGGCATTCCATTATCTACCGGGAGTTATCGACCAGCAATGGACAATTGTTGTGAATGTCTGTCCGATCTTGCCCAGGTTTGTTTATGAAGCGGGGAGCCTTACACATAGATTAAGTATCTCTCTTCGGTTAATAGTCTTATTTTCGTTATAAAAAATCGCATCTATTTCCCTCATAAATTGGCCGTCTATTTCCGCCTTCTTCGTTGTCGTGAAACGTATTCGCGAAATGGGTTGCAAAAAGCCATGTTGCCACTCAGACCTAGTGGCTGAAACCAAAGAAATGGTATCACCTTTTCTTATTTTTTCTAGTTCTATTTAAGCCATACAAACGCTATTGAGCCGTACCCATTTGTCGGCCCCAAACGCTGTATCCCAGAAGTGTGACTAAGGGGGTCAAACTGTCAGTCTGAGCTTCTTGTGAGTTGCCAGGCTTCAAGAACAGATTCTGCTCTCTGCTTGCTGTTCATTTTATCAAGGTCAGCTATTACGTTTGTGAAATTCTGTCTAATAATTGTTGTCTCAAGAGACCCTGTGTAGACGGTTACCAGTAACCAGGAGTACGATTACTGTCTCGTCGCATCTTAGTTGAAGAACCATTTCCACAAAGAATGTCGCCTGTAATGGATCTCCAACGTTCTGTTACATGCCATGATGGCCCAATCTTTCAGGCTGTTATCTGTCCATCACTTGATGTTACCCGTTCACTTATATCGATGTTCACCTCTGGCACATTTGCTTTACATCTTTTCTAGCAGTATGTTTTTCCAGCAAGGTATTATGTCTTCTGATATGACCAAAAATATCTTAACCGTCAAACTCTGATTTTGTCGGTCTATCAATTCTCTTTGCACGCTTAATTTCTCGAATACTTCCTTACCTGTTGTTGTTTTCTGTCCACGAGATGTTGAGACGTGACATATGTTAATTTCAAAGGCCTTCGTTCTCTCCCTTACTGTTTGCTGATTGTTCATGTCTCTACGACAAACAGTTCAGACAAATATGCATAACAGCTGATCATGGACATTTCTAATGCGTCAGATAACATGTCTATTTGACGTCATGCTGATGAAAATAGATTTGACCATCGCTATTCTCTTGTTTCTATTTAACATCATCACGTCTAATCAAGTTCAATATTTTGCACAGAATACCACAAGAAATATGAGGGAGTGTCCGACTGGTTTGAGCACCTTTCTCTGGACAAAGAGTGCGCCGAACAATAATATCAGCGTGGACTGGTTTCATAAATCTATGGTCCAAGAAAGGAACTTCTCAAACCGATTATAGTCTCATGACGGGTCCTAGCAATGACAATAAATTAACTGAATCTTGAACAATTTTTATGATAAACAAAATGGACAATGTTACTGTTACTTATCCATCTAACCTGCTGAGGCTTTAGTAACAAACAAGGTGATGTCGTTACGTCTTTGAATGCGACCGTTGTGGCACAATTTATTCACACTTTCCACACCTGTACTTTCTCGCCCTCTTGTCATTTCCTGGTCGTGCTCGTTCATTAACCTTGAGGTTGACAGATTGTACATTAACAGTAGCCAGGCCGCGTCACTTCCATTGGAGCTGTAAATTATCGAGAAATCATTGTACGAGATATCAGTTTTTTCCGAGGACGAATGCAACAACGTGACAGTAGCAAGTGATATATAGCATACTGCTTGCTTCAGGGTCAACTGTTCTGGAAACAGACTGCACCCATGTACCCTGGCTGAAAGAATATGGATCGAAAACGGGGAAGGTAAATCTAGTCTCAAAATGTGCCGTGCTGAAACCGGATGTGCATAATCGAAAGGCAAGATATCGCAGCCTCGCGGTAAACCCAACACAAAACGACCAATTCACGATGAATGTGGAAGTAGAGGATGAAGAAGAAGGTGTAGCTAGGTAAGGTGACCTTCACAGTTTTGTCTTCCAAATTTGTAACACAATTGTCAATAACTGCTGAGTCCACTGGATCGTTGCAGTCATAGTCGAACGAACCTAAATGAGAGAGATCTGCTCTCAAACTCTTTATTCCATTGTTTTCTCGCTAAATCCCGAAAGCAATACAGGACCTTTCTGTATTCAAAAACCTTCAATTATTTTGATTTTTGTTCCAAATCGTTCATAGGCATATAGAAAAGGGACATAATTTGGTCAAGAATGACGACGAGCGACAATCTGATTCACGTTATAGTGTTTGTCCTTGTTATTCGTCCACCATTTTGTGGGCGGTGGGCAGCCAGATTTGTGATCGTGTTCTTGTTCATAATAACCGACTTCACTGCTTGTTTTCCATATACACTCAGTCTCTCTCACCAACTGCGGAAGGGATTTCTATTGGCCCCTCTTTGTACACCCTCTCATCAGTAGAACTTTGTTCGACTGCTTCAACCTGCACTCTGTAAATTGCTTATTCAAGTACCACCGTGTATGAATCTAACAGGTGATCGATGATTGCCTTCAAAATGTCATCCCTATTTGCAGCTACTGAACACTTAATGATTGCGTTTAGAGCTGGGTTGTCAGGTCTTTAGTTGATCTGAACCCCAGTATGTTCAAAAAGATAGATCCACACCAGTTCCTGGAGGTTTGATGCCACTACAGCCGCTATTCAGTCGGAGATTAGCCAGCCCTTCTGTACCCTCCCAAGTCAGATTGAAAGTCTGACGTGACAAATTTCTTTATCAAACAGGTGTCAGATAACCAGCCCAGCGTTGAGGTCATTACCTACATTTCCATTATCCTTCTGAAGGCTGTTGTCGTGTATTTCCAGCTTCGTTCAGCAACACTCTGGCCACAGGAGCCTCAACGATGTTTCTCACCACGTGACACCGACTCATCGGCTTACAAAGCGGCATAACTAGCCTGCGAATTATCATTTATCAACTGGTTAACCTAGAGATTACTAAATCTCACATCACAAAAGCTTTGCAACTATGATCATCATGTTGTATGTCTTTTTCAAAATGTCGCCTTATCCCATGTTCCTGCACGATTCTCGATCCAGTGTCAGTTCATCAGCCTTACCCAATGCCATTCTCGTGCAGTCTCCCATATACTGCGTCCACCTTCGTCTTGATCGGCCTCTAACAAGTCTGCCAGGAATTATGTCGACCATAACTGTTCTTTCCAAACTAGTATTGCGTTTAAAGCGCCCAAAATATTTCAACTATCTAAGCATGACCTGGTTGACAAACCATTCTGTCTCGATCTTCCTCTTCCACAGGACGTGTTGACAAACCATTCTGTTTCGATCTTCCTCTTCCACAGGATGTATATTCGTTCCTTCCCAATCCACTGTATTTTAAGGGTCTTTCTGTAAAACTGCACCTGGGAGGCCCTACCTTATGCTTCAAACAGATTACAGAAGTAATGTAACACGTGGAACATTAGTGACAAATGGATATTATTGGATTCTTTTATGAAAAATCAAACTCATGTGTCGGTTGGTAGACACATTGATGCTCAGCCTCTTTTAGCAAGCGAACAATGGTATTGATATTCACTGTTTTTGCCGCTCTCTGGCTGTACTCCCCTGATCTTTTTCTTTTCAAATACAATCTCACCTATCTTTGGATGTGTTTGGTTCACGTCTGATGTAATAATTCTGCAGTCTATTGTTTTCTTGCATACAGTTTGATGGAACATTAAATAACAAGAGGTAATTGATTGACATCAGAATGCCAATCATACGCATATTTAATGTACCAACTATTGGTGCCTTCGAGATCAGGACATGAGCTCTGTCATTGCCCTGAACTCAATAAAGACCAGACCAGTCCATACACACAGGTTACTGCACAAATTTAGTGAAAAACGAAACACGGACCGATATATCTTATATATTTTTCTTCTCTATTTCGTTGAACCATGGAGCTAGCAATGTAGCAGGCCTGTACTAAATCATAGCGCGTACTTCTAAACATTGTCTTATGTACAATTTAGTTTTCATGATGAGACTGGCAGCACCATGCATAATTCTCTTTAGTTGTCTTTTATTACATGTATTTGGTGAAGGAACGTAAACTTACTTCTTCAATTCTGGATTGCAAGATCCACACTTAAGATAACTATATCGTATGTCATGCTACAGGCTGGATATCACTGACAAAGAGATGTACCGTAACCATTACAGCGTGACGTAAGTGATAGTCAACGAAGAGCATGCTTGGGGCTAGCAATTTTAACAAGTAAGACTATATACCGCAAATCTAAACGCTGCAAGAACTCATGAAATATGTAGGTGAAAAGTTCCTGAATAAAGAACTGGCAATTTGTTTATGTCTGTATGCAGTTAACTTGAAGGAAGCTATGACCATCTGCGCAACATTTGGTTTACGTTGATTTACGTATCTATATTTACCTATATCATTTCAAGAAAACCAAAGAGCACATATAACAGGACCAATGTCTGAATTGGATGAGTTACAGTAGCGCAATATCTCGAGAAAGCAGGAAATATTATAACCTTCCAAGCATGGCGCAAAGCCAACTAGAGAAGGTTGTTCATTGGACTAGCAATCTCGGCATGTAATATCACTGGTATGGAACAGTAGCTTCAAATTTTCGAAAAGAAGAACAATATACGAGGTGAGCTGTAGCGATTGCACCATGCTTTAATAGAAGCTAAGAAGCAATCCATCCTACAATCAATGAGTCAATATCAGCAATACAGTTAAACCCGATTACTTGTTGTTAAAGAGATGCTGTTCGCTTACTTGACTTTTACAATTAACTTTACTAACATTCTCAGTTTGAGTGTTCCAAATTTGTTGGTGGTCTTCATTCAAGCTTAATCTCAGAGTTAATTCATTCTTTTTCATCCATTATGATAACGTTTTGCCTAATTTTAAAAATACATTGAAACTATACACTGTATGACATCATATGTCTTCTATCTCTGCTAACACTTTGGGATGCCAATCAAGTTGCGGGCCAGATGAAAAGCTTGGCTGGTCGCATATGCCCACGGACTGTGGGCTGATATTCTTTACCAAAACCGTCAAGCATAGCACTTTACATATCATCGCGTGCCGTGTCGACTAGAATAGGCGATGGAGGGTCCCCATAACATTATTTCCTTAGTTGTGCTAATAGTGTAAGTTGTTGATATTTTCTCTACCATATTGTCCAACTGTCCTGTCTTTGTTGACTATTTTGCCAGCATGTCTGACTGCAGTGAGATCTAACACACAACATGCTTCCCAGCATGATTTCTTCTTTCTGCAGTTAGTAATCTTCTAGTTTGGGACAACCTATTCGCAATCTTCCAGTTTGGGACAACCTATTCGCAATCTTCTCAATATTCCTATTTGTCCAGACGATGCTTCACAATCTTCTGCGAAACATCTCTGTCGTCTCAAGGGATCGTCTTGCACGTTTACTGATAGTCCGTGATAAACTTTCACGAAAAAGTGGGTTAAGTCGCCCCCAAGTAAGCACTGCGATTCATTTCATAGTCTGCACTTAATTCTATCATGAGCTGGTCAGCTCATTTCTGGACCGACTTGCATTCCGTATAAGTAGGTCATGTACCAATATAAAACAGGGCGAGCAGAAGTGTATGTGTGCTAGGAAATGAATTCGGTTTTGTTGGTGTGAGGGCAAGGGCTCAACACTCGCCCCATTCATAATGGACCTGAAAAGGTGGTTTGGGGTAAGGGGGGGGGGGCGTAACAGATTAGCTAGCGGCACTGCTCGCAAATGTGCACATGTTCGAAGCCAGCTCTGTCGTACCATTATGGAAATGGACAACATTAAAAAAATTGATGCTGAAGTCGGATGCTGATGGGACGTACGGAGCAAAAAAGCTAGAGCGTCTTAGTCGAATCAGAACAATAATTTACTGTCCCTACATAAGCAGTCAATAACGCTCATGTCTACTCCCATTACAACATCGGCCTCCCATCCATGAATTCCTTCAAGTACTCTACCGACTGGCATAGGCGATCATGTATCTCCAAAATTCTCTGTTCTCAGTTCTGTTTAATAAATACCATTGTTGACTCACATTGTTGACTCTCATTGTTGACTTACTTCTTCTCTCGCTGTCTTCCTCTGTCTCTCCTTCTTACTATATTGCATGTAGCCACACAGTGCACCAGTCCGTACTCCTTCATTACAGATCTGAAAAAAACGGCTGCCTCTCTCTGATTCCTGTGATGAGCTGTAACCGCTGATTGACATCTCCCAAAACATTCTAATAAAAATGTATGTCTAAGGGATTCATAACATTCTTCTGCGGAACCACTTTTCTGCAGCCTCCAGTAATTGTGTTGCTTGTTTAGTTACCGTCCACAACCCGTTACCGTATGTCAGCGCTGACACTACATAACACTGAACAACCCACAACCTTTTGTCAGTTCTGACACTACACAACACTGAAGATCCCACTTTCCAGCTACAACGACAATGACCTGCTGCAGAAAAAGCCTTTCCTTTTCTGAAACGTTCTGTGTCTGAGCGATTCTACTTCATCCCTTCATCAGATATTATCAAGGTACTCAAGTATTTAAATCGTATATCTGTTCAATAAACTGACGATAGGTGGCACGGACAAATGCACCTGTGATACAGGAAAAATGACCGCTGAACATCGGCTGTAAAATTGCCCGACATACGAGGACCAGAGAAAGCACATGTGGCCATCACCAGTGCCATAACTAGACAAGCTCTATGGCAGTGTCGACAGCCTCAGGATGACAGCTGCTTTCTTCAAACAAATTCAAGTTGACGTCTGACAGCGTACGAAGAAGAAGAAGAGGAAGTATATCTGTTCCAGTAGCGTTCCATCTACTTATATGTTGCATACAGGTGGAATTTGTCACACTAAAATAAAAACACACACGAAGAGACGGTTTGCCATGACCATTCCCAGCACAATTAATATGATGTAACTTTCCAACTGTCTCCCCGCCTAAAACACTCTAACATTAGCTTGGCTACTTAATTAACGGGAAATAGTATCTTTTAGGCAAGTCTGCTCCACAAGTGTCAGACGTGGTCCTTATCTAAGGCTAGGAAGCAGAAAATTTCTTCTTGCGAAATGAAACGTCTGGGCAAAGGTCTCAGTTTGTCACCAGGAGAGATCAAATGGGAAATAAGGACATTTGAAAAATAGTACGAGTTAGCTCTTCCATTGGCTACATTTCTAAACAGAAAGTAGGGTGGTTCGGTCATCTCATGCAAATGTAATCAGATCATCCCCAATGTGTGGTTTCAATGTAACAGGTTTGGACATAAGAACACGAGTTAGACGACGTGACAGATGGACAGCTGGCATCACCGGGACACATGCATACAGTGAATACCTAAAATATACGATGTTAGCGCCCTTCGTCGATCAACGACACGTGCACGTGCACCCGAGCAACTGAACTGTACCGTTTCAACAAAACACAGAAGACTAGACCTGTACAGAAGACTAGACCTGTACAGAAGACTAGATTAGTACAGAAGACATGACATTTACAGAAGACTAGATTAGTACAGAAGACTAGACCTGTACAGAAGACTAGATTAGTACAGAAGACTAGACCTGTACAGAAGACTAGATTAGTACAGAAGACTAGACCTGTACAGAAGACTATACCTGTACAGAAGACTAGATTAGTACAGAAGACTAGACCTGTACAGAAGACTAGATTACTACAGAAGACTAGACCTGTACAGAAGACTAGACCTGTACATAAACTAGACCATTTTCAGAGCGCGCACAAGAGTAAATCTATTCACTGTAAGCATTCAATGACAATAACAACAACAACAATAACAACAACAATAACAACAACAATAACAACAACAACAACAATAACAACAAAAACAACAACCACAATCACACGTATCTTCTAATTATGATAACAACAACTGCACACGGAGGAGCCATTACAATAATTGACAGGTCTCAGGAACCACATACATTAAAAGGACGATATCTACATCACAGGAAACGTTAGTTTTCAGTTAGTTATCAATAGAATAATCAATCATATTTGGCAGTGAACTTTATATTGATTTTAATTAATAATATTTACGGGGACGGCGTGGGCTAGTGGTTAAGTGACTGGGCTCACAACCAGAAGGTGTTGGGTTCTTCTTCTTCTTCTTCTTCTGCGTACACAGTCAGACAGTAACCATTATTTTTTCGAGAAAAGCGGCGATCATCCTGAGGCTCTCGCCACTGCCATAGAGCTTGTCTTGCAGTTCCACTGGTAATGGCCACATCTGCTCTCTCTGATCCTCGTATGTCGGGCAGTTCTGTAGCAGATGTTCAGTGGTCATTTTACCAGTACCGCACGGGCATTCGTCGATACACCCTATCTTCAATTTGTTGAATAGGTGGTACCTCAGTCTGTTGTGGCCAGTGCGAAGTCTGAAGACAACTACCTGCTCTCTTCGGTTCAACTGGTAATAGGCATCGTTTTTGGTGTAACCAGTATGTTCGGTTTCCCATTTGGTCATGTATCTGGCTTTGATAAGCCGTTTTGACTCTTCGTACGTCATTCTGGTATCTGTTTGTGGTAGTCTTGCACCTTCTTTTGCCAGTCTGTCTGCCTCCTCGTTGCGTGGATGTTGCAGTGTGACGGGACCCACTGTACCACTACCCTTTTTGGTGCGGACTGCTGGCACAGTTTGCAGAGTGCTGCTCTTAAGTCATTAAGCTCAGTGTTTTCTGGCTTTTTAGCGCTGTGACTACGGCGAGAGCATCTGTCAGCAGGACTATATGGCTCTCATTTTCACTGTGTGTCACCATTTCTTCCACTGCCGCCCTCAGTGCCTCTGCCTCCGCTCTGAAATTGCTTGTGTACTTATCAGTAGCGAATGACAGTGTTATTTTTCTGCCATTTGGTAGGTTCAGGAATGCTCCTGCCCCTCCGTTCTGTGTAGTGTTTGTTACAGAACCGTCGGTGTATGCATGGGTCCAGTCCATGCTTGGGTAGCTTTTCGTTATGAAGCTTAGGGTAGTGTCTCTCCTTTCTTTTTCAGTCTGGCAGTTTTTGTTTGCAATACCTGGTATATTTTCTACCACCTCTGGAAATATATCCTGCCTCCAGATAGGTTTTCGTACAGTAGTGATGGGTTTTGGTGTTGTTAGTGCGTTTATGGGATCTTCGTGCATCTTTGCTTTGGCTATTTCTGCAAAGTTTCTCCGCTTTAGTTTCCCATTTCCCAAATTGTTTAGTCTCTGGTACATTGGGTGGTCCGTCAGTCTTAGGAGTTTCTCTGACTGCAGCTGGGCTCTGCAGTCTCTTCTATCGGTCATGGATTGCAGTTTTGTAATCTTTTCAAGTTCTACAATTGGCGTTGACTTCATGCCACCTGTTATGATTCTCATGGCTTGGTTTTGAAGTTTGTTAACTTTATCGAAGTTCGCCTTCGCTGCTGTTGTCCATGCCGCAATGCCATACTCGAGAACTGGTCTCACTCTTCCAGTGTACAGTTTCTTTAGTATGCCTTCGTCTGCTCCCCAGCTTGTGCCAGCAAGTTTCCTCATGATTGCCATTCTTTCTCTGGCTTTCATTCGGTTTCTCTCAATCTGACTTTTCCATGTCATGCGCCGATCAAATGTGACTCCCAGATAGGTTGTGTTGTCGTTTGGCTGCAGGATTTTGCCATTTAGAATTAATTTGGTACTTTGGGGTTTTAATGAAAGCGAGAATATTGTGCACGTGGTTTTCTCCTCGTTTATTTTGACCAGCCATGAGTTCGCCCACTCTTCCAGCGATGTTAGGGCCGTCTGCATCCGATTTCTTGCTATGGTGAGATTCTTTTCAGAGGTCCACATAGCCAGATCGTCTGCAAACATTGAGCTATGGACTCTTCTTGGTATATTCTCTGTAATATCGTTTATATATACCAGGAAGAGTGTGGGTGACAATACTCCCCCTTGGGGTACTCCCTGCTCGAGTGTCACCTTTTTGCTTATCTGCCCTTGTACTTGGACTCTGGCCGTTCTTTGTTTGAGGTAGTGGTTGATCCACTTGTACATCTTCCCACAGACATCACTTCTTCTTAGCTTGACTCTAAGTCCGTCCTTCCAGACTTTGTCAAATGCTTTTCCAGATCCACCCAAACAGCTACTGTGTGTTTCTGTGCCTGGTAGGCATCTTCTATCTCCTGGGCTATGAGGATGACCTGGTCCTCAGTGGATCTGTGCTGTCTAAAGCCGGCTTGCTGTGGAATTAGTATTCGTTTTTCTTCCAGATGCCACATCAGTCTGGTGTTTATCATCCGTTCCATCAGCTTGCCGACACAGCTCAGTAGGCTGATGGGCCTGTATCCATTTGGATCTGTTTTATGCTTTCCTGTTTTTGGTACTGGTACCAGTATTGCGTCTTTCCACGCCTGGGGTACAATACCCCTTTTCCAGCTTTGGTTCAGGACTGATAGTAGTTTCCTCTTCGCTGTTTGGCCCAGCCCCATCAGCATTTCGTTTGTTATCCGGTCTTTTCCGGGAGATTTCCTTTTCTTTAGCGTTCTCATAGCCTCTTCCATTTCGCGCATTGTTAGTTTGGCCATCATGTGCTCTTCGGGAGCCGTATTTATGTTTTCGTGTCCCTTTAGCTCTTCGCTAATGTCTGTATGCTTATCTGCAGGGACCTCGATGTGGTTTGCTCTGGCATAGTGATCGACAAAGGCGTTTGCGGCTTTCTTACCTGTGATCAAGTTCTCGCCCTGCTTGATAGTAATTTGTTTATTTGACGGGGTTTCGTCGTTCATGGCTCTGACTAGCTTCCATAGCTTGTTCCCGTCTTTGTCCAGGCTTAGACTTTCCGTTTTATTTTTCCAGCTTTCTTTTGCTGTTTGCTTGAGAGTGTGTTTGTACTTCGCCGCTGCGGCTTTGAGGGCGATGTTTGCCTCCATGGATTTTTCTCGCTCTGCCATGTTCCTAGCATTTGTTACTGCATCTTCCACTTTCTGCAACTCATCATTCCAGTAGGGCTTATAGTTTTTCCTAGCTCCTCTTGGGATGGTTTCAGTGGCGGCTTGCATTATTGCCTTGCTTAGGCTCTCTACCATGGGCTTCATTTTGGTGTTTCGTGTGTTGATGGTTTCACACAGCCCATCTGTCAGGATTGCAAATCTGTCCCAGTCGGCTCGTTTGTAATTCCAACGTGGGAGCGGTTTTGTTTCCTGTGGGGGTGTTGGGTTCGATACCCATCACATCACCGACCGTAACCCCGGGGAAGGAAACCCTTAGAAAATGCAGGAGGAAGCAGAACCTTACATAAAATGAATGCTGAAGTCGGATGCACTGGGCCGAGAGGAGCAGAATAGAAACCACAGTGTCACGCACACCACCTTGGAGATTTGAGAAAAAAGGCGAACGCAAAAAAGAAAAAAAATGATATGTACATGATCAACATTTCTTGACTATGTAGAGGAGTATAGACACATACATTATAGATCTAGCCAGAATGATTACCAGCTAGAGAATATTAATTGAACGCTGCCATACTGTAAGACCTCCGGTTCTAAACAAACCATGATCCTCGGTTCATTGCACTTGCTTTCATAAATTATAAAGGAGATTAAAACATACATCAACCAAGCTAGTCTATACATCTAATCGAGCAACTTGTCAGTGTATCAGTGACTCGGTCACGTTACGTGTGGTGAGGTAGTGTGTAGTTAATTGGTGCGTGTGGTGAGGAAGTGTGGAGTTAATTGGTGCGTGTCGTGAGGTAGTGTGAGAGTGAGTATGATTGTTGTGTGTGGTGAGGTAGTGTGGAGTTAATGGGTGTGTGTGGTGAGGTAGTGTGGAGTCAATTGGTGCGTGTGGTGAGGTAGTGTGGAGTTAATTGGTGCGTGTGGTGAGGTAGTGTGAAGTTAATTTGTTGCGTGTGGTGAGGTAGTGTGGAATTAATTGGTGCGTGTCGTGAGGTAGTGTGAGAGTGAGTATGATTGTTGTGTGTGGTGAGGTAGTGTGGAGTTAATGGGTGTGTGTGGTGAGGTAGTGTGGAGTCAATTGATGCGTGTGGTGAGGTAGTGTGGAGTTAATTGGTGCGTGTGGTGAGGTAGTGTGGAGTTAATTGGTGTGTGTGGTGAGGTAGTGTGGAGTTAATGGGTGCGTGTGGTGAGGTAGTGTGGAGTTAATTGGTGCGTGTGGTGAGGTAGTGTGGAGTTAATTGGTGCGTATCGTGAGGTAGTGTGAGAGTGAGTATGATTGTTGTGTGTGGTGAGGTAGTGTGGAGTTAATGGGTGTGTGTGGTGAGGTAGTGTGGAGTCAATTGGTGCGTGTGGTGAGGTAGTGTGGAGTTAATTGGTGCGTGTGGTGAGGTAGTGTGGAGTTAATTGGTGTGTGTGGTGAGGTAGTGTGGAGTTAATGGGTGTGTGTGGTGAGGTAGTGTGGAGTTAATGGGTGTGTGTGGTGAGGTAGTGTGGAGGTGAGTATGATTGGTGTGTGTGGTGAGGTAGTGTGGAGTTAATGGGTGTGTGTGGTGAGGTAGTGTGGAGTTAATGGGTGTGTGTGGTGAGGTAGTGTAGAGTTAATGGGTGTGTGTGGTGAGGTAGTGTGAGGGTGAGTATGATTGGTGTGTGTGGTGAGGTAGTGTGGAGTTAATGGGTGTGTGTGGTGAGGTAGTGTGGAGTTAATGGGTGTGTGTGGTGAGGTAGTGTGAGGGTGAGTATGATTGGTGTGTGTGGTGAGGTAGTGTGGAGTTAATGGGTGTGTGTGGTGAGGTAGTGTGGAGTTAATGGGTGTGTGTGGTGAGGTAGTGTGGAGTTAATGGGTGTGTGTGGTGAGGTAGTGTGGAGTTAATGGGTGTGTGTGGTGAGGTAGTGTGAGAGTGAGTATGATTGGTGTGTGTGGTGAGGTAGTGTGGAGTTAATGGGTGTGTGTGGTGAGGTAGTGTGAAGTTAATGGGTGTGTGTGGTGAGGTAGTGTGGAGTTAATGGGTGTGTGTGGTGAGGTAGTGTGAGGGTGAGTATGATTGGTGTGTGTGGTGAGGTAGTGTGGAGTTAATGGGTGTGTGTGGTGAGGTAGTGTGGAGTTAATGGGTGTGTGTGGTGAGGTAGTGTGAGGGTGAGTATGATTGGTGTGTGTGGTGAGGTAGTGTGGAGTTAATGGGTGTGTGTGGTGAGGTAGTGTGGAGTTAATGGGTGTGTGTGGTGAGGTAGTGTGGAGTTAATGGGTGTGTGTGGTGAGGTAGTGTGGAGTTAATGGGTGTGTGTGGTGAGGTAGTGTGGAGTTAATGGGTGTGTGTGGTGAGGTAGTGTGAGGGTGAGTATGATTGGTGTGTGTGGTGAGGTAGTGTGGAGTTAATGGGTGTGTGTGGTGATGTAGTGTGGAGTTAATGGGTGTGTTTGGTGAGGTAGTGTGGAGTTAATGGGTGTTTGTGGTGAGGTAGTGTGGAGTTAATGGGTGTGTGTGGTTAGGTAGTGTGGAGTTAATGGGTGTGTGTGGTGAGGTAATGTGGAGTTAATTGGTGTGTGTGGTGAATGAGTGTGAGGTAACGTATTTGTGCTGGGAGTGTCAATTAAATTTTGAATGTTCGTAGTGAGTGTGTGCGGTAATAAATGCGTTTGGAGAGTGCAGAAGTTCATTTAAATTGGAAATATACGAGTAAGCTGTGCATTACTTTAGGCGAGTAGTGAGTACGTCAGACAGGTAACTGAAATATTTAGAGAGTGAGCCAGTAGGTGAGTACGTCAGACAGGTAACTGAAATATTTAGAGAGTGAGCCAGTAGGTGCGTACGTCAGACAGGTAACTGAAATATTTAGAGAGTGAGCCAGTAGGTGAGTACGTCAGACAGGTAACTGAAATATTTAGAGAGTGAGCCAGTAGGTGAGTACGTCAGACAGGAAACTGAAATATTTAGAGAGTGAGCCAGTAGGTGAGTACGTCAAACAGGTAACTGAAATATTTAGAGAGCGAGCTAATAGGTGAGTTGATTTAAACGTCTGGTGAGTTAGTTAGATAGATTATTTAAATATTTAGAGAGTGAGCCCGTAGGTGAGTTGATTTAAACGTCTGGTGAGTTAGTTAGATAGGTGATTTAAATATTTAGAGATTGAGCCAGTAGATGAGTTGTTTTAAACATCTGGTGAGTGAATGAGTGTGTGCGTTGATTTAAACTTGTGATGATTGAATGAGTGTGTGAGTTGATTTGGTTGGTTGGTTGGTTGATAATGCCCACAATGGGTTGGTAACCTATTTGTTCGCCCTGAAAAGGACGGAGCTTGTGGCAGAATGTAGTAGCTTTCCTGATATCCCGAGCGTGCTGATGAAGTGAACCGGGGTCCTCTAGGCGGTTGTGCAATGCTTGGCTTCTCTACGTGTTACTCACTACTACGGGGATCAAATCGATTATCACCTTGTTAGCCAGACTGTTGTCCTCGACAAACAACCCGTTTCCAGAAGGACAAACGAGCAGGTCAGGTGATGGCCTTCGAAAGTATATTTTTCCTGATCCTGGCTAACATTATTTGATCAGTGTGTTTTCCCTGACCAGACGTTAGCCTCATAGTGTCATGTGAGTCGATTTAAACGTGTGATGAGTGAATGAGTGAGTAAGTTGATTTAAACGTGCATTGAGGGAGTTAGATTGGCAATTTATATACCTGAAAGTTACTAGTGTGTGAGTTCATTTTTCAAATAAGTGATATCCTTGTTTTATTGCGTCCAAAACATCTTGATCTGCATGCATTAACACGCATACAACTGATGTACTGATTTCTTCCAGTTACGTATTACATTATTATGTTCAGTTTTTCTCTGTTTTCATGAAAACTCCATGATAAATTGTGACATGGTAAGTTTAACTGAGTAGTAATCTTAAGAGTTTACTGGCTCACAGCATCACTGTAAGACGTTACACTTCAATCACAGAAGACACTTAAACTATCGTTAACCATTAAAACACAATAATATAATTTATTACACGAATAATGGTTACACAATATCAACAAAAGAAAGGACGTACTAACTGAAGAAATATCATAAACAAACACGGAGGATTCAAGCACTAACTATTGTTGGTACCTCCATTCAGTTTTACATGAAGAGTTAAGGTCATCCCCAAAAGCAATTATTGCAATGGGACTGACCTTTACTTTGCATGTGGACTAAACAAACGACTGAGAATGTATTACAGAACTGTTCCTTTTATGGCTATTTAGGAAGATACACCGGCTCAATTATTCAAAGCTAAGATAAAAACTAGGGAACACGGTCGAGTTCATGACGGCATCTATTCTGGCAGTGTAAACATCAAGGCTGGGATAACAAGAACAAGAAGCAGAAGAAGCTGAGGACATGTTCCAAACAGCAATGATATCAAATCTACTGACAATATGAAGATAGTTCTTGAGTTGCAGTGCTTGAGTTATTTATCAATATCTAAAAGATTCAGTGAGAGGGAAGTGCATTTTTTATTAGTCAATCTGTTCTCCATAGACGCATTATATGTTGTAGCCCAGTACTACTGAAGCGTTCGATTAACAAAGTGCGGGTTACAACTCCCTTTACCTACACGCACAAGTCGACCAAGCTGCAAAGACTTACCTTGATTACTTTTAGTGATTAAAAAACACGTTGGAAGCCAACTTTCCACCCCACCTCTTAAAGGAGCTGTGGCTTTGTACAATGAAGTATATAACAATTCATCCCCGACAACATAGTATGTTATGGGACCACCTTTCCCTTTACTAAGTTAGTATGATTTTTATTATTTTGCAACATAATGTGCACCAGATTCTTTAATAGACAAGGTGGTCGTGCAAGAGTTGCTGCTGTTGGAGAAACAAGTCTTTGAGAATTCATCCTCAGATATATCCAGGCTGTCATCCTCAAATCTATGCAGGCTATCTTCCTCAAATCTATCCAGGCAATCATCCTCAAATCTATCCAGGCTGTCATCCTCAAATCTATCCAGGCTGTCATCCTCAAATCTATCCAGGCTGTCATCCTCAAATCTATCCAGGCTGTCATCCTCAAATCTATCCAGGCTGTCACGCTCAAATCTATCCAGGCTGTCACGCTCAAATCTATCCAGGCTGTCATCCTCAAATCTATCCAGGCTGTCATCCTCAAATCTATCCAGGCTGTCATCCTCAAATCTATCCAGGCTGTCACGCTCAAATATATCCAGGCTGTCATCCTCAAATCTATCCAGGCTGTCACCCTCAAATCTATTCAGGCTGTCATCGTCAAATCTATCCAGGTTGTCATCCTCAAATCTATCAAGGCTGTCACCCTCAAATATATCCAGGCTGTCACCCTCAAATATATACAGGCTGTCATTGTCAAATCTACTCAGGCTGTCATCGTCAAATCTATCCAGGCTGTCATCCTCAAATCTATCCAGGCTGTCGCCCTCAAATCTATCCAGGCTGTCATCATCAAATCTATTCAGGCTGTCATCGTCAAATCTATTCAGGCTGTCATCTTCAATTCTGTCCCGAAGCAGGTTAAGCGTAAAGGGTCTCAGACAAAACATGTAATCCGGGCGTCAAATATCAATTAAGGACATGATCGATTCGCTGTTCTTAAACAAATACAAATGGGCCTAGCATGTAGTACCCACGGCTGACAATAGTTGGATACGAATAGTTACGTTCTGATTACCCTACATATAATATATACATTCAGCTAACCGGTCTGATGGATTGTGTCAAGCATTTAGTCATTCATGATCTTCCAGAGAAGACGGCAGAAATACATTAAAATAACGTTTAACTATTTTACGTGATAGACACAAACTGTGGTGGGGTGGGGGTGCTGAGGAAGTGGGAGGGTGAGGGGGGGGGGTGGATACCACAGGAACGATTGAAGACAAACGCGAATGGTTAGATTTCGAATCCCACACTTTTCAGAGGAGGTGATACCAGCGGCAAAATATAAAGGCAGTAACAGTAGTAGTAATCCGCCTCGGCATAGAGGGTTCATCACGCCAATCGTCCGTGTCCTCGTTCTGTGGTCCAACTAGATCATTCATGTTTGGCCAAGCCGAGGAAGGAGGGGGGGGGGGGGGTAACCATGTGTGAGAAGGCCATTGACTACCCATGGAGAGCTTCAGTAGCTTGCTGACCAGGAGGACCTCGAGATTTCAGGTCACCTTTCCGGAGACAAGTAGCGACGATGTATTGTAAATACTATACCTATCTATTCAGTTGGACTTCAGCTTTTGGGGTAAGATTGCACCAGTTGATGTCGAGATTGCACATCTGGCGTTGATTGAGGAAAGTTTACAGGTGCTTCTGGTCATGCTGCAGAATAGCAAGGTTTCCAAGCCATGTAACAAGATGGGGAGGACAAATGTGTTGTAGATGGGATCATATAGGAGATGGATGAATAACTCGGAGGTCCCGTGTATGCGCTGTAACCGTAAAAGAACCCGTGGCAGTTGAACATTGAAAAGAGTAGGTCATAGGCTGCCATTCGGACAAACATATAGAAAGACAATTACATTACTACCAAATACGCCAACTACCTTCGGCAAAATGGACGTACAACCAATAGCTTAAGCTATCGGCAGCAACCTGCCTGTTTGAGTCCACCGATTCCAGTAGCATCAGATGTAGAGTCTGCTTGACTGAATTCCAGAATTCTAAGTAGCAATAGATGTAGAATCTGCTTGACTGAATGCCAGAATTCTAAGTAGCAATAGATGTACAATCTACTTGCCTGAATACCAGGATTTAAAGTATCAACATATGTATATTTTGCCTGACTGAATGCATGATTACAAAAGGTAGCTTTCTATGTAGAATCTGATTGACTGAATGCCGTGAAACCAAATCGCCACAGATGCAGAATCTGATTGACTGAATGTCAGGATTCTAAGTAGCAACAGATGTATAATCTGCTAGACTGACTTCAACGATTTCAAGTAGCCACAGATAAAAAAAAATCTGCTTGCTGAATTCCAGTTTTCCAAGAAGCCACATATACAAAAATATGTGTTACTGAATTATATGTTTACGGTATTGCTGATATGGGCTAAGCAGTTCCCTTTTATGCTATTTCACCTTCCCTAGTTCTAGCAGTTAGCTACAAATTTACAGCCGTATTGACTGATGTGTGACATGAATGTGATAAGTAACAGGTCATAACTTGACTTACCGTGTTTATACTGGTTTAGAAAACTCTGCTGAGTCTGTGCACAACCAGTTTCTTTTACATTTCCTTGATCTAAAAAGTATGCGCACACATTCTATTCTTCAATGCATTAATTGTTCCTGCCTCCAGTACTTCATGTGACAATGTATTCCAGTCATTCATCACTCGCGGACTAAAAAGATGTTTCCTAATATCTCATCTGAACATTTCTCAAATTAATTTGTAGCTATGCCTTTTTTGTTCTTCTAGGTGGTTTTATTTTGAAAACAAATTTATTATAATCGAATGTATCCATTTTCGTTGAGTATCTGACGAACCTGTATTAAATCACCTCGAATTATTCTCTTTTATCGATACTGTACGCCAGGTTTTCTGAGTCTTTCCTCATAATTGAAACTCTGGAATTCCACTATCAGTTTTGTCAATCGTCTTTGTATCATTTCCAGGATGTTTACATTTCCTCAACTATAATAAGGACTCCACACACAGTACTATGTAGGTCTAACTTATGCTTTATACAATTTTACTATCACGTCCTTGCTCCTGTGTTTAATATTTCTTGTTATCCTACCTAACATTGCATTTGCCTTTTTCATTGCTACGTGTACATGCTCCTTCACATTGCCTGTATGATCTATTATAACCCCAATATCCCTTTCCGTTCCTATCTTTCTAATATTGTTCAATTCCATTCTATGATTATGTTCCAAATTAGATCTACACATGTGGATGACAGTACATTTATCTACATAACTCCTTTTACCAGATGACAATCTGGCTCGAATTGTATCTAAATCCGTCCTCAATATATCCACTTCTACTTTAGATGATACACTACTGTATCATTTTGTGTATTCCTCGATAGTTGCAATCATGGATCCGATATCATTGTCCTAATCGTGTATATAGATCAAGAACACAATTGGTCCCAAAATCGAGCCCTGCCGCACTACACCTGTTACTTCACACCACTCAGAGTACTCCTTATTTATGCCCACCCTCTGCCTTCTTCCCGATAACCAATTTTCAATCCATTTTGCAAGTTCGCCACCTATTTCATGTGATTTTGAATGGCCAAATAATCTGTCATGAGGTACTCTATCAAATGCCTTTGCAAAATCTAGATAAATAATATCCACTGTCTCCCCTCCATCTACCAATTTAGTGTTCTCCTCCATGAATTCGAATAGATTTGTTAAGCACGACCTTCCTTAATAAACCCCTGCTGACTATTTCTGTTTAGTTTAAACTTGCCTCACTGTATTACAATGTTTGATTATTGACTCTTCACATTTTACATACTGTACTTGTTAAACTAACCAGACTATAATCTACTGGATCTGATTGTTTCCCTTGCAGAATAATGTTATAGCGGAAGGAGCTCTAACTAGTGCATCTCTGGAATCTCTATAGTTTGTGTCAGGACCAAGGAGAATATGGTATTGCTGTGACATGTACAGTTTCCATAACCGAGATTATAGACAGCATGGTTTAAGGGTTATACATGCATCTCACATTCCTAACGCACCGGGTTTGAACCCGCCGTGTCCAGTCTGGCAAACACGATATGTATTTTTCATCATGCAATCTATTTTATTCACCGTGAAAGGAAAGTAATGCCATGCTACTGTATCTGAAAAGAAACTTGTAAGATCCACGTTTGATGACAGTTGTAAGGGGCGATGTTCTGCAAAGGACATGCTAATGACATTTTTAATAGTTACCGAGATGAGCATTTTGGGGAAGAAGATTTAACGTCCATCAGTCACAACATACTGATCATACATGCTAGTCAGGGTCAGTCACAATATTCTGATCAGATATGCTAGTCAGGGTCAGTCACAACATACTGATCAGACATGCTAGTCAGGGTCAGGCACAACATACTGATCAGACATGCTGGTCAGGGTCAGGCACAACATACTGATCAGACATGCTGGTCAGGGTCAGGCACAACATACTAATCAGACATGCTAGTCAGGGTCAGGCAAAATATACTTACTAAGACCTTCACCTCCGTATCATAGTAGCCCTACTGAAAAATACGCTGTTTTCAAGACACCCAGGTTAACGGGGGGAGGGATCGACTTGATCTACGTAGTAGTGAGCGAGACGCAGATGAAGTCTAGAAAAGCACAACTGCCTGCAGGACCCCGGTCCACCTTCATCATCAAGCTAGAGATATGAGGAGAGCTACTACAACCCGCCACTTAACGTCCTTTTCAGGGCGCACAAAAGAGTAATCCTACTCATTATGGGCATTCGAAACAACAGATGAGCATTATAAACAACAGATGAGCATTATAAACAACAGATGCGCATTATAAACAACAGATGAGCATTATAAACAACAACAATAATTGTTATTGTGCGTGAACCAAACAGATACAAGCCAGGCAATGGGTTCCAGCCAACAACTGAATCTTCTTCTTCTTCTTCTGCGTTCGTTCTCAATTTCCCGCTACCAAACCCTGAAAGGGCTTAAGTAGCAGAATGTAGTCCAGAGAACGGAATGCGTTGTGTTGTAGTTTACAGCTTGACTGCGATATTTACACCTTTCGTTCCAACACATCCGACTTCAGCGATAATTTTGTTAGCACCGGGTTAGCATTCCCTCTTCGATCCCTTCTCCTTAGCCAGTCTGCCCTGCTGCAGCCTGTTACCCAGGATCACCACGTGGAGGTGTAGAAGGGTCTTGGCAGCTCTGGTTCGCTGGCCCTGGCGCCGCCGTCAGCTATGGGTCGCTGACCACTGCAGCTCATGCGCTGCTCAGCGTCTTGATCCCAAACAACAACTGAATCAACAGTGACCAATAGGATCATTTTAAATGAAGCTTGCTGTCTTGCGCTAGGTGACTGAGAACTTGACTTTGGCTCGTGCAGATGTCAATTTTAGAGGTGCATATTTTGGGCAGATACTTTGTTCAGACACTTTTTTTACTTTACGCATTGCATGAAATTATATCAATAGAGTTAGAACAACATGACAGAGTAACATATATCAATAGAGTTAGAACAACATGACAGAGTAACATACTGCTTAATGGTATGATTTGTGTCATTGTTTTTAACACCCTGTAATGTGTCCAGTACCACATGAATTGATGTTCAGACAAAGTAAGGCGGCAGAGAAGAGAATGTGACAGCTCCAGCTGGAGTATGGGCATTTAGGGCATGGAAAAATGGGCTGGTGGATTTAAGAAACAAAAGTTTCCGGAATGCGTTGGATGAACGCAGGACACGCCAGGATCAATCAACGTTACGACACTACGTCGACAAAGGAAACAAATGGTTTAGGTTGAAGACTTTGTCTAGTACGGGGGTAGGTGTCGGACTTTGTGTAATGGGGGTTGGTGACAGTCTGGTGCTGCTACCACATTTAGAGTGACAGTGACTCATGAATAGTCAACCAATGACATTTTAGATGGGTGTAGTCCAAACTGGAGTGATGGCTAAGTCAGAACACGCACAGAAGCCCATTGGACAGCCACGTTGTTACTTGAGACTAAAATACTCTGCAAGGATAAACTCAGTCGACTGACAGGACGGCTGAGAGTGAGTCTGGAAGTGAGATAGTTTGCAGCGTGACTCTACCATCATACGCCTCGAGCTTGGCCAGTCACGCTGAATAGGTGCTTATGAACAGTAAGAGATCTGAATGTGTGTTATATTTACAGGATACCTTGGCAAAGATGTGTGTTCTGATTAGGTGTGTGCGTACGGATTCGTCTGAGTAGGTAAGGTGATCTGAGTACTTGTAAATGGACAGATTGACTGAGTACGTGATCCAATTATAAATGACATAATCTAAATTACATGTGAATGCACAGAACCCCCGATCACACGTTGATCGATTATATGTAAATGTACAGATCGCCTGTTTGAAAATTATCTGATTATCTGTGAATGCACAGATCAACTGAGTAAGTAATCCGATCTAGAGGACGAATTTGTGATTGTGTACTGAGAGTGCAGAAGAAAGACAGCTAGCTAACTGGAGCCATTTAATTGTAACTTGAATAATTATGGAGGATGTGGAGTTTTATTATAGCAGGTTTAGACACAGGATTTGTGTTTATGGGTAGTTAAGAACATATATCAAAAGCTAGTGCCTATATCTTCTGTTGTAGTTTTATATATATATATATATATATATATATATATATATATATATATATATATATATATATATATATATATTGATTATTTATTTTATACAAATTTTGCTTTTTGTTAATATTGTGCAACGGTTATTTTTGTAATAAATAATATTGTTTTGTTTGTTGGTCAGGATAGTGTTTACTGTTTTTGACTGTGCTGAAGTCCTGTCGGGGTGTAGATATATGTTGTAACTCTTATGCTGCCACACGTCAACGTTGGTCGAGTGACCCGGATATCTTTCATAGGATAATTACTCAGCTAAACCTAGACTATACCACGAAAAGATATCTGGTCCCACCACATCACAAACCGCTGAGAATTAGTACAATAAAGTCTCCTACACGTTATCCTCGACAGCAGTTAGCTATGACGTTATTCTAATTTCAACTTTTGACCATATTTTGATTTATGGCTTAGACGCTCTTTTTTAATTTTGTGGATGGGTATGTCTACTGCTTGCTCCTGTGGCATATAGGCTCTACAAGAGTTTACATGACCAACCATCTTTAGTCGCCTCATACATACATATATATATATATACATCACGATTATGTGACGTTAATACGCTTTCCTTTTCTCTTCCCATCTCCAGGCTAAACAATTATTCGTTGCTTGTGTCTTGTACATGCTGTGCTTTCTTCAGGCATTTCATTGAAACCCACGTAGCAACTTCAAATTCGGCAGCTGTTGGTGTTTGTGAATGACTAGATGTGCGATTCCATAAAATGGAAATTCGTTAACCTGAGAGGTTTTTCAAGTCGCGCTCTCTCAGCTTAAACTAAGCAAATTTACTCACAGATTATTCATCAATCTAAGTAGGAAGACTAATGTTTTTTTCCTAATGTCAGTCATTGCCTCAGGACGTTAAATATACGCGTATACGTGACGACGAGATGTTCGGATATTGCTGACTAACGCGTTTGGTTCCATTTCAAATGTCACAAGTTGAGATAGAAACGAGAATAAAAACAAATTAACTTAAATGACTGAGATTATAAGGAACAACACAAATCGTTCTATGACTTGAGGTTGGGACAGAAACGGGAATAGGGCTACTGGTACACTGAAAGCGCACATTACAATGTGACAGTGTGCTCTAACATTTTAAGGGGAAATATTTTCCAAGTAATTATCTTACAAATCTTGTTGTTCACAATAACTAGAGAAGTGTGGAGTCGACGGACATCACTATAACTATATCCCTGTATAGTTTAGTCATTAGCTCTTAGTTAATGGAGGTCGCATAAGAAGCAAAAGAAGATAATGAAGAAGAAGAAGAAGAAAAAGAAGAAGAAGATGGAGAAGAATACTAAGAATGAGATAAAAGACAACAGATAATGAAACGCAACAATCGCTTAGCCAAGAGAACTGGCTGCTATAGAATGTCCACGTGTCAGATGTCAGAAGGTGACGTCACGTTAATGTAGATGAACGTGACGTCACCTTCTAACATGAGCTGTAAAATGGCACGAGAGTAAGGGGTGGACAGTGGAAAAAGATACAAGGACACTCTTAAGAGATCACTGATCCACTGCGGTATTAACCAAGATCCCTACCCGTTGCATAGGCTGATTCAATATTATTGCTGAGGCTGTTCACATACATAATATACTTGTATCAAGAATGAATGAGGCTATCCAAAGACGATCAATCCGTAAGTCAGCTCATAACAATCCTTCTTCCACCCTGGTGGAAGTGGGGTGTCCTATTTCCTTGTACTAAATGCAACATCACATTCATGGCTCATAATGGCTTTTCTTTTCGCCATCTTTGAAGTCACAAGAACAAGGGAATGATGAACAAATTATCTAAATCAATTACTATGAACGAACACTATGTAGTTGGTGAATAAATAACATAAATATTATAAGATGCACACTTAAAGTGTTTCATTTATGAAGACAAAAAAATTGGCAATAACAGTAGTTGCAAATTAAGGGTTAATGATTCTGATGGATAACAAAAACAAACCACATAAAGAGTTCTAGAATGCAGTTAATGTGTAAGGCATTTGAAGAAGCTTAGTTGAACACATACCGAACTGTTTGAATACATGTCTCTTCTCTTAGACTGGGGACAAGGGTTCGAACCACTTCAGTGACTAGAATGTGTCTACTGGGAATGAGTTAGAAACAAGGCATGCTTAATCTGCAGTGACATATGAGGCACAGGGACTTGTTTCCATCAGAATTAAACATGAAACCCCTCTCCCCGCCCCCTTCCTCTGCGTAATCCGGGACTGCATACTGAAAACAATATCTTTATTATTGCATTTATCAATGAGGCATGCAACCGTATTATCTATCTAACTAATTAACTAACTAATTAGAAAACTAGCTAATTAGCTAACTAACTAATAAACTAACCTACTAGCTAACATTCTAACTAATTAACTAAATAATCATAATACTTAATTATCAGTCCAATTGTACTCTGTTGAGCGACAGGGAGAGCATGTCGCCTCTCCTGGGTTAAATGCGTCGCATCTGATGTCGTCAATCCTTGACACTATAAAATCCTCTTCATCGTGTCTATCCAACCTTCCCCTCGGTCGCTCTCTCGATCAGAAGCCAGTTCGTCGAGCATAGAAAGTTTCCAAGGAAAGCTGATCTAGGACCATTCTCAGGAGATAACCGAACCGTTGCATCTTCTGTATGGACGTGTATTCGACACACGGAATGCAACCATTTCTGTGTTTGTCCCAGTTTCTCTGCCTGCCTCTAAAGACGGAGACCATTTTTGTGTTTGTCCCAGTTTCTCTGCCTGCCTCTAAAGACGGAGACCATTTTTGTGTTTATCCCAGTTTCTCAGTCTGCCTCCCTCTAAAGACGACGACCATTTTTGTGTTTGTCCCAGTTTTCTGTCTGCCTGCCTCTAAAGACGGAGACCATTTTTGTGTTTGTCCCAGTTTCTCTGCCTGCCTCTAAAGACGGAGACCATTTTTGTGTTTATCCCAGTTTCTCAGTCTGCCTCCCTCTAAAGACGACGACCATTGTTGTGTTTGTCCCAGTTTTCTGTCTGCCTCCCTCTAAAGACGATGATCATTTTTGTGTTCGTCCCAGTTTCTCTGCCTGCTTCGAAAGACGGAGACCATTTTAGTATTTATCCCAGTTTCTCAGTCTGCCTCCCTCTAAAGACGGAGACAATTTTTGTGTTTGTCCCAGTTTTTCTTTCTGCCTCCCTCTAAAGACGACGACCATTTTTGTGTTTCTCCCAGTTTCTCAGTCTGTTCTCTCTAAAGACGACGACCATTTTTGTGTTAGTCCCAGTTTCTCAGTCTGCCTCCCTCTAAAGACGACGACCCTTTTTGTGTTTCTCCCAGTTTCTCTGTTTGCCTCCCTCTAAAGACGACGACCATTATTGTGTTTGTCCCAGTTTCTCAGTCTGCCTCCCTCTAAAGACAACGACCATTTTTGTGTTTGTCCCAGTTTCTCTGTCTGCCTCCATCTAAAGATGACGACCATTCACATTTGGCAGAAGCAGATTTTGCTCTCCCATCTTGAACATGGCCGACGTTTGACCCTGGCAGCACCGATTGGATAGGAAGACGCTGTGAATCAGTTGCTGTGTCGTCTACAGACTAATGTGTATGTTCGAGCAGTTGTACTAGATAATATTTCACTTCGGCTGGCTGCTTGTATCTTGTATCAATTTTTCTGTCGGGCCTGTCGTTTTCCGAGAAAGGTCCTGCCAGAATCCAGACCTGCTGAGCCTGTGAGATAACCACGTTATGAATGTCTAAGTAAGCGCCTCCTGCGCTCTGCCCATCCTTATATGGATCGTCTTTGCTGTGCTGAAATGCATGCTACACTTATCTCAACTTCTACTTTGTCAAATGATAATGGAGTGTCTGTTCGTCTGTATCTGCGAGGCATATAAGGAGCTATGATCTGCCTCTGAAAAGTTTTTGTCAAAATGAATGTTAAAAAGCAGTTAGCACAGCACACATCTCAGACACACACTTTTTACAACTGGAAAAACCTCTGTGACTCCGTCCTCCTAACGAACCACTCTCTCGTTCCCTTGATACAGAACCCCCACATTGTCAAGTAACTGTCTTAGTATACCATACTCCTCAATAACTGTTCAGTCTATTTCCTCCAGACCTGTCAATACTTTTCGATAAATGCTAAGTTGAGATGCTTGCGATGTATAATAGTATTCCAACAAGTCTGCCTAAGAGTCAATAAATAATCTGTGCACTCTATGTTCCTCGCAGAAACCGACTCTGTTTTGCTAAGCTGAGGTTCAGACATCGGTAGAATTCTTCATTTAACAAATGTGCATAAATCATCCCTGTCTGACATAACTCCAACAGTTTCACTTTGAGCCATTTCCTTTCCATGTTGCTGTCATGCAGTCAGCTGCCAGTCGCCTGGGACTATTCGTTCCCTCCAGGCCGTTGTGACTATCCTCTTTAGATGCAGCACTCGTTTCTGCTCTCGCTTGAACTGCAAGGATGACGTCTTCACCTGTAGAAGCGTTCTTCTGTTTGTTGGTGTGTCCAGCTCGGGCTTCAGTACATCCGGTTCTAGGTGCTACGTGTGACGGGGTACACATGATATGTCCACTTCTTGTACCATTTATTCCTTTCAATGCTCTCTCTGCTCTGGCCGTCACCACGAACCATATATTGAAAGGGATAAATGTAGAAACAATTTAAAGTAGGATTGAGTATCAAATCAGTGCTAACAGTTGATCATTATTCAATGCAGTCTCATGTAAGACAATTGCTATCAGAGATGAAGTGTTGGAGTCACAGTGTTTGTTAGACTGTATTGACCAGTCCTCTCCCATTTATAAGCGTGTTTATACTGAGGATTAAACCCGGAATTGAGCTTTAAACATTTGACGCGAGAAACGAAGAAACACAGCTGACCAGACGCTTGATACAACCAGGGAAAGAAATATATCAATACTGGACTGAACATGTTTTATCAAATTGTGCCCAAAAACGACAGGGACGGAAGATGTTGGGGATCCTTTACGGTCAGTGATCAATGTTATCGAGATGGTATCTTAATAAAAGCGGCTCACGTCAGAGACAGTAGACAAAGTTAAGTATAAGTAATAGAATATATTCCATCAGATTCTTTTATAAGACTGAAGTAACATTGTGCACATTTGTTCTGTGATGTTCCTAAACATCGAATTCTTCTTCTTCTTCTTCTTCTGCGTACACAGTCAGACAGAAACATCTAATTCAATACGCTTCAGTCGTATCCATAATCGCTGTCTCTTTCAGCCAATGGTGAAGGGTGTGGATGCTGATGGTTCATGTAGCTCGTTGGTTGTACACACTCCTGCTCCGTCCTCGCATGTGCCCCACGCAGTTCGGATATCGTTTAGCTTCAAGGTCCTGCATTCTGTGTAAAAGTGATTTATCTAGTCCAGTGTTATCATTCAACCTGCGGTTACTGATGCTATTGTTGCTACAAAGTCAGCAGTATTCAACAAACTATAACCCTTTGGTCAAATGCCAAGTAATGGTATACGCACGTGTTTTTTAATTGCTGTTTAATACTATAAAAAGTCTTCAATTTATCGAGTTATGCGGTAATTGATATACTTTAAAATGTTAGCTCTATCCATTTCCAATACTCCTAAAATAGGTGCGAGTAAAGCCAGTATAAAAGATCCTTAGTGGCCTGGAACTGCAGCATCACCGGGACGGAAGATGCAAACCAGCCCGTGGAGGTTTGAAGTCTTTACATCTGCTCTTCACTTGCGTCTCAGTAAGTTCTTCTATACCACCACAACTAAGGATTGGGAGTCATGTTTTAGTCATGTATGTCTTGCTGGAGGTTTTAGTCATGTATGTCCTGCTGGAGGTTTTAGTCATGTATGTGCTGCTGGAGGCTTTAGTCATGTATGTCTTGCTGGAGGTTTTAGTCGTGTATGTGCTGCTGGAGGTTTTAGTCATGTAGGTCTCGCTGGAGGTTTTAGTCATGTATGTCCTGTTGGAGGTTTTAGTCATGTATGTGCTGCTGGAGGTTTTAGTCATGTATGTCATGCTGGGGGTTTTAGTCATGTGTGTGCTGCTGGAGGTTTTAGTCATGTATGTCCTGCTAGAGGTTTTAGTCATGTGTGTGCTGCTGGAGGTTTTAGTCATGTATGTCTCGCTGGAGGTTTTAGTCCTTTGTGTCTCGCTGGAGGTTTTAGTCCTGTGTGTCTCGCTGGAGGTTTTAGTCAAGTATTTTCCTCTGGCTGGAAGTTTTAGTCGTGTATGTCTCGCTGTAGGTTTTAGTCGTGTATGTCCTGCTGGAGGTTTTAGTCAAGTATTTCCCTCTGGCGGGAAGTTTTAGTTATGTATGTCCTGCTGGAGGTTTTAGTCATGTATGTCCTGGTGGAGGTTTTAGTCAAGTATGTCCTGCTGGAGGTTTTGGTCATGTATGTCTCGCTGGAAGCTTTAGTCATGTATGTCCTCCTGGAGGTTGTTTTTTGTATGTCCTGCTGGAGGTTATTTTTTGTGTGTCCTGCTGAGGTATATTGTTATATGTGCCCTCATGAGCGGGTTTTGTCATGTATACCCTTGTCCTATCTGCAGCAACCTGAAAAAACAAACAAAAATTGACAAACATAAAAATTGCTGCTAAAAACGCCATGACATTACTGTCCAAGAAATCCATTTTGTCCGTTTTTGACGTCTACACTGGTTCGATTGACCCTCAGACCTGGGCTGCTTCTGAGTGCAGACATCAATGTCATCTTTGAACTTCTAACCTTTTAGCGTATATCATGCAGGGGCGTAAACAACAGCCGGGTAGACTCGGTACAGTCGGGGGTCCTATACACATAGTGAGTCTTGAATAACATTTTTGGCTAGTTGTAATTTTGGGTATCGAAGTAACAACTTGATTAGACGAATATCTTCTAGCAGCAAAAATACGAATTTTGCTTCCATGCTTGTCTAGCCAGATGTAAATAGCTAACACTGTTTTGAAGGAATATGCAGCGAGGAAAGACAATGGTCACACTAAGTTACTAATTAAGACTAAAAAAAAGCATCTAACACGCCGTCTACTAAGTGTCTACTAAGTGGCTACCTGTACGTTTGTAGTCACTGGTAATTAGTAAACACTCCTTATACATATTTATACCAGTGTATCGTTTATTGATATTGTAGTTGGAGCGAGCAGTTATGGATGCATCCGCTTTAATATACGAGGACAATCATTCAGTAACATCAATTTTATGATAACGTGCTTAGGAAAGTATGCACAATGAAAACGATCATTTCAGAACACAAAATGACTGTTTAGCAATAATCTATGTAAGGATTGTGACGATTAAGCAGTATGCGCATGTACAATATAGCGTACAGAATGACCGCTCCACTGTCGACTTGCCGTCATTCGTTTGTTGAAGTCGGAGCATGTGAAACGTTCTAAAGTCTACAGAAAAATGAAGGTTCAGTATGAAGACAATCGGCTAAGTGTATGAACGGGTAGGAAGACTACATTTTATTGAGCTAGTCCGTGGCAACAGGAAATCACTCTTGATGAAAAAGCCCTAGATTTCAACATGTCACGGCGCTGAGCACAAACTTAAGCCTGATGGGCTCAGTTGTATGACAGTGTGCAGCAAGCATGCTGGCCCTAACGGAGCCGCCTGATGATCACAAGCCAGCACGCAGACGATTTGTCATAAGCATTTGGTTCGTCAAGCTCGTGAAGTAGATGTGCTTCTCCATCAAACCGTGGCATGTGGTGCGTCATGAGTCCACCATTACGAACTAGAGAGAAAAGGGAAGTTGATGCAATAGAAGCATCAGTTGTCTCCAGCTAAGAACAGATTCTTCTTCTGCTTTTTCTTCTTCTTCCTCTTCTTACGCTGTCAGACGTCGACCATTATTTTTTCGAAAAAAGCAGCGATCATCCTGAGGCTGTCGACACTGCCATAGAGCTTGTCTAGTGTTAATACTGGTGATGGCCACATCTGCTCTCTCTGATTCTCGTATGTCGGGCAGTTTTGCAGAAAATGTTATGCGGTCATTTTCCCGGTACCACACGGGCATTCGTCGGTGCCACCTATCTTCAATTTGTTGAATAGGTGGTACCTCAGTCTATTGTGGCCAGTGCGAAGTCTGAAGACCACGACCTGCTCTCTTCTGTTCAACTGGTAAAAGGCAGCGTTTTTTGTGTAGCCAGTATGTTCTTTTTCCCATTTGGTCATGTATCTAGCTCTAATAAGCCGTTTTGACTCTTCGTATGTCACACTAGTATCTGGTTGTGGTAGTCTTGCACCTTCTTTTGCCAGTCTGTCTGCCTCCTCGTTGCCTTGGATGTTGCAGTGGGATGGAACCCACTGTACCACTACTCTTTTTGGTGCGGACAGCTGGCATAGTTGACAGAGTACTGCTCTTAAATCATTACGTTCAGCACTTTTCTGGCTTTTCAGTGCTGTGACTACGGCCAAGGCATCGGTAAGCAGGACTATATGGCTTTCATTCCTTTTATCTGTCACCATTTCTTCCACTGCCGCCCTCAGTGCCTCTGCCTCCGCTATGAAATTGCTTGTGTATTTTCCAGTTGCCAATGACGGTGTTATTTTTCTGCCATTTGGTAGGCTCAGGAATGCCCCTGCCCCTCCGTTCTGTGTTGTGTTTGTTACAGAGCCGTCGGTGTATGCGTGGTTCCTGTCCATGTTTGGGTAGTTTTTCGTTATGTACCTCAGGGTTGTATCTCGTCTTTCTTTTTTCAGTCTGGCAGTTTTTTTCCAATACCTGGTATATTTTCTACCACCTCTAGAAATATATGCTGCCTCCAGGTAGGTTTTCGTACAGTAGGGATGGGCTTTGGTGTTGTTAGTGCGTTCATAGGGTCTTCGTGCATCTTTTCTTTGGCTATCTCTGCAAAGTTTCTCCGCTTTAGTTTCCCATTTCCAAAATTGTTTAGTCTCTGGTGCATTGGATGGTCAGTCAGTCTTCTGAATTTCAGAGCAGATTCAAAACACAGACTTGTGCTGTGAAAGTCATGACGACCATCTTTAAGACTATTGACCCTATATTTGTGTATTTCAAGGAAAGGGGTGAAGCGGTGACGTGCTTGACACAGTTCACATGCTATTGGATAAGCTCAAGCTCGTGATACTATCGAAACGGTGTGGACTTCTCTCAAGAGGAGTATTGCTGACAACGGCCGTCTGCATACTGTGGAGCATACAGTGGATACCGATAGTGTTCTGAAATCGAAATATCCAGTACACAGTTCTGACTTGTTTGGACCCATGAAAGAACATTTGAGGGTTCAGAAGTTTACAGATGACAATGAGGTAATGAAAGCAGTGCAAAATGGGTTAAGGGTCACGCCATAAGACTTTTTTTTTCTAGAGGATATACACAAAGAAAAGCTGAACACAGTGTGTTGTTATTCACGTGAACTATGACGAAAAAAGAACATAATTGTATGGTTCGCACTTTTCTAAAATTGTTATTAATAAAATGGACTGTCCCTCGTATGTTTCCATTTCCTTGATACAGTAAGTACTTCGTTGAAAAAGTATCAAAATATGTGGTAATTACTAGAGACAGTTTAAACTATTACTACAATTACTTGTTCGACTATTACCTCTACCTGCAAAATATACTAATATACTTGCATTATTACTGATATTACTGCTGGTAGTACTATGTTCACTACATAACTACTTCTGCTAATATTAATATTACTTCTACTACCATTACTACTACTACTATAGCTATTACTACTACTACTACTACTACTGCTACTAGTTGCAATTACTACTACTTCAACTACTATTACTGCTTGTACTAATATAGTTTTACTACTACTACTGCTACTGCTACGCAGTTACAATTACATCTGCTACAACTACTATTACATCTGCTACAACTACCATTGCAGCTTGTACTACTATATCTACTATTACTGTTACAGGTAGTGCGTATACTACTACAATTGCTACTATTTTCACTGCTAGTGCTACTACAACTATAACTACTTCTATTGTTGCTAAATCTACTACTATTAATAGTACTACTACCAATGTAGACAAAGTTACTACAGCTACTGTTACTAGTGCTACTACTACTACTACTACTACTATTACTATTACTACTACTACTACTACTACTTCTGCTACTGATACTACTACTACTACTACTACTACTACTACTACTACTACTTCTGCTACTAATGCTACTACTACTACTACTTCTCTATTATGCTACGAAAAATTACGTTTGGTATTACTATTACTACTGCTATTAAATTGTATATGAAGTATACATGTTTCTGTGATCATTGCCACTGGTTTTTAAATTCGCCTCTGGCATAGAAGATGACGTCAAAACTCCTCAGAAACCAAACAAATGTTCCAGCTTGTCCAGCATCAGACGGACAAGGATACCCATCTATTTCCAAAGCTTTACACGAAATTGGCATCATTTTAAGTACGTTGTTATCTGTCAGTGTGCAAAAGAAGCTATCGGAAGAGAATACATTAATCATATTATGGCTTGGCTTCGTTCGTTCTCAATCTCCCGCTACCAAACCCTAAATGGACTTAGGTAGCAGATTGAAGTCCAGAGAACGGAATGCGTTGTGTCGAAGTTTACAGCTTGATTGCGATATTTGCACCTTTCGATCCAACTTCAGCAATCATTTTTTAAGTACCGGGTTAGCATTCCCTCTTCGATCCCTTCTCCTTAGCCAGTCTGCCCTGCTGCAGCCTGTTATCCAGGATCACCGCGTGGAGGTGTAGAAGGGTCTTGGCAGATCTGTTTCGCTGGCCCTGACGCTACCAGTCAGCTATGGGTCGCTGACCACTGCAGCTCATGCGCTGCTCAGCATCTTGATCCCAAAATCATATTATGATATATATATATATATATATATATATATATGTATGTTTGTATGTATGTATGTATGTAGATGTATACACATACACACATACATACATACGTACATACACGCATATATGCATACAGACAGGCATACATACAAACACACTTGCATGCATTCATCTATATATATGGGGGAGTAGGACATAAGTGTACAGGAAAGCACATCGCAGTGAGTCACAACCACATATATCATGATCAGGCGCCTTTTTTTGACTGCCACACTTCTACTTAGCTCACGGATGGATCCTAGAGTATGTCTGTGAACCGCAGTGCAACCACCATTGCTGCGCCTGTGACTGGCCGCCTAACCTAATTAAGGGAACCAAGGGCAGTCCGCACCAGACTAGGACACCCAGCTGATGGTGGAAAAGTCGGACGACCGAACTTGTCGACATCGACTCTGAGCAGCAGCTAGAAAAGCTTGGTATCGGGCTATGGGCTAGCCAAGAACCAACGTTGGTGAGCGGCCAAAACAACGTTCAGAAAGCAACGGCAAACTACTGAATTAGAAATTGACACGAAAACCCATGACGTCAATAATGACGAAACTCAAAGATATGATGGATGGAGAGAGAGGCCCTCAAGGCAGGCAGATCATCGAATCAAACTGGGGAAGAGGACCATTTCAGAGCCAATACAAGTGATATAGATGACGGCCAGTAGCCCGTCTGCATTACGGTGATAAACTCAGAAATTGGACTAACATTACAACTAAGGAAAGGCACTTGGAACATCAAGTGCTTATACCAGCGTAATTATTAATGATTTGGAAAGAGATTTAGAACTATGACATATGTTTTTGTGGGCAGGTCAAGGACACTGTGTAAGCATTTCTGGAGAAACCTTTATATTCTCTGAGAATGACCAGAGTGAAAAGAGCGGGGTCTGTTTCATCCTGTCAAAGAAGTCGGTACATTTACTACTTGGCTACAACCCAGCTAACGACCGCATCATTCAGATTAGACTAAAGAGATAGAAAAGAAGTCTGACAATAATAAAAATCTAAGCACCAACATTTGCATCAAATCATTACATAATTGAGGAATTCTTTAACACCTTACAGAAAACACTAGAACACACAGAAAGAAGAGATATCTTGATTATCACTGGCGATTTTGCAAGAAAAATCAAATTAGGAAACAAATGTCCGAGGACCATTACCTTTCGGTTTAGAGAACATACATGTGAGAAGATCAAACTGGTTTAATCTTCATGGACAATTAATCTCTTTATCTCCAACACTACAGTGAAACAAGATCTGAGATGACTATACACGTTGATCCCCCGTGATCAGGTGACATCAGGAACAGATAGCTGACATCCTAGTACAACAATGATGGAGGTCAAGTGAGTTGTCAACAAAAAAGTTTCTAGGAGAGGACTGCGGCACGGATAACGAACTAGACTCAGAACAACGCCTGTGTCCGCCGATCCCCCCCCCCCCCCCCCCCCCCCCCATTCCGTCTGATCTAAACGCTGATGCTCCACATTATTTTTTTTTAGCAGTCGAAAATCCGCTGTTGACTTGCCAGGTCAATCTCAGCGTCTGTTACCAACCGTTAGGTTGGCAGCAACTGGAATATACGATCGTCTATTTTTGGGACTGGGGGTGGTGGAAGAGTTCTTTAGAGCAAAAGTAGCCCTGCAGCCTGTCATGCGCAATCTGTGCCGCTCCGTTATCTACATAACCAAGACCTGATCTAAAACCACACAGTCCCCTTTTTGCGACATATTCCCTGTGGGGCGAGAATCCGTAGAATAACTTGAGTAGATTTTTAACGTGATTTTTGCCCGAGCAGCGGACGTTAAGCCTACTCTTTTCGATTTCCAACTACCTATGGGATATTTTACTTACGAGCCACTGAACGCGGTTTTCTGATCTCACTACTCAGAGCTCAGGAGATGATCCACGTGAACAAATATGAGTCATCATCGTAATTTGAACCCACGACTTCCAGCACCCGAGACGAAAATCTTACCTCCAGACCACTGGTCCCCGTCGCACGAATTGACAACACATGAAATGAACATTTCAATCTATGTTGCGTTAACATTTTTCCCAGAGTGGCGCACAAGGTACAAAGCTACATTTCGGAAGAAACACGAAGCTCGTAGTAAATAGGAGAAATTTAAAGCGACAGTGACTTTAGAGAACAAGTACCCTATACTACAGAAATTGTACAAGAAACAAGAACAGTCAAAAGAGAAATACGAAAAGACAAGACAAGGTACATAAAACACTATGCAAATATTGAAGAGTACAATACTATGGCAAAGAGAGAGATGAATTTAAGGAGATTAGAACACTGACAATACAGTTCAGTCCAGTACCACATGTCATCAATGACAACATTTTAACATAAAACAAAGATATTTGTTTAAAATGAGGTGGTATACGAAGACACCTCAAATCAACAAGTTTTAATAATATCAAACGAAGAGACAGAAGTACAAAGTACATTAGACGAAGTACGAGATCAAGAAGCTGAGCAGCGCATAAACTGCAGCGGTCACCGACCCATAGCTGACTGCTAGCGTCCAGATCAGCGAACCAGAGCTGCCAAGACCTTTCTACAGCTCCACGCGGTGATCCTGGATAACAAGCTGCAACAGAGCAGACTGGCTAAGTAGAAGGGATCGAAGAGGGAGGGCAACTCGGTACACAAAAAGGCTTGCTGAAGTCGAATGTGTTGGACCGAAAGGTGAAAATATCGCAGTCAAGCTGTAACCCACGACACAAGCATTTTGTTCACTGGACTAGATTCCGCTACTTGCAAAGTAGCTACACAGCTTTACAATTCAAGCAAACCAACAGAAGTCAACAATTTGAGAACCTGTGTTTTTTCCGTGGCAGTATACGGTTCCAGACATAGACAGTTAATCAAACCTCAAGGAGGATAATCGACAATTTTGAGTAGGATTGGTAGCGGGAGATTGAGAACAAACAAAGAAGAAGAAGAAGAAGAAGTACGCACGGCAATCAAAAGCTTACATAACTGAACAAAAGGAAAGTCAGTGACGCCCAATTACATCCAAGTGGAACTAATACAGGACAGCAGGAAAGACCAGTACTTGCAATTATCATGTACTGGGCAAGAGAATTTGGCACAGCACAGAGTGACCAAACGCATGGAGGAGATCCATCTATATTCCTCTACCAAAGATGGCAACCTGAAGCTGTGCACAAATTACTGCACTATACGCCACGTTAGAAAGATACTTTTGCGGATTATATTGAAGAGAATAGAAAGGCAATGGAATGCACAGTTCCTAAAGTGCAAGCGGGCTTTAGAAAAGACAGAGTAATCATAGATCACATATTTATTATGAGAAATGAGAAGGATATCTGACACATATAGAGTGTATAACAAAGATATGTGCACAAGCTTTATCGATTGCACCAAGGCCTTCAATTGTGTAAAATATCAGATTTTGTGAAAAATCCGGATGTATATGGGGTTCCCAGTACATCTAATCCATCTAATCGAATCATTATATCAGGAATACCATGCTAGGGTCATAGTATTTAGAGAAATACAAGATTGTTCGAAGTACAAAAGGGAGTAACGCAAGAATGTATCCTCTCCCCACACGTATTTTACATTTATGCAGAATGCATAACGAGGAACGTTAGAGAAGATGAAAATATATAAAGTTACGACCCTTTTATAATCGGTGGATACAGAGTCTCAGAGCTAAGATTCGCAGACGACACAGTGAAACTATTCAAAAACGCATAGGGGATAGCGCAGCTATCTGCCGTAAGCAGATGCAGCTATGATCAACATATCTTCACTAACATAAATAAAACAAAAGATAATACCACCAACAAAACAAGAAGTCAACATTAATTCAAATTCGGGTTATGGAAATATAACAGGTCACGAGCTTCGAGTATCTGGGATCCAGAATTGATAGTAATGGCAGCTGCTCCAAAGAAATCAGATAGAGATTGCCAAAGGTAGAGCAGAAGCTATACAGCTTTACAATTCAAGCAAACCAACAGAAGTCAACAATTTGAGAACCTGTGTTTTTTCCGTGGCAGTATACGGTTCCAGACATAGACAGTTAATCAAACCTCAAGGAGGATAATCGACAATTTTGAGATTAAATGCCATAGAAAATACCGAATAAATAAGAATGTAGACATTCGACAAGGGTTGGGCATAGAGTAGAACTGGTTCATAAATTTCATAATAAACATAAAATTGTAATACCTTTGTCACATCACAAGACACAACGGACTTCAGCAAACGGTAATGAAATGTATGGTGCGGGACCAGAGATTCAGAGTCCGGCCAAGAAGGCAATGGCACGAAGTTACTAAGAAATGCTTGAAAATGACTGAAGCAGGCTGGAGATTTGGCAAAAGATCGAGTTTCTACTGAGTGGACTGTCATTCTGGAGAGCAAAGTTATGTAAGAGATATGCTACATGATGATGCCAGAAATATATACACACAATTTGTGTCAGTCTTGCTAATACTATGCATTCCAAATCTAAAATTAATCAGATTCTAAAACACTGAAAAATAAATGATAATAGGCGGGACTAACAAAACTGTGAATATCAATATCACTATCACTATTAATATCAATATCAATATATATATATATATATATATATATATATATATATATATATTTATATATATATACATATATATACATCATCATCATGTAGCATGTCTTTTAAAGAACGTCGCTCCCATCACAGCCTGCCTGAAAAAAACTCTTTTGCTTGAAAAAACTCTAGCCTCCGCCACAGCCATTCCTGGATATATCGTGTCATCGTCTCTCGGTCTGCCATTGCTTTTTTGCCTGCTACTATACCTTCTATCACTGTTCTCTCTTGATGTGACTAAATTATTTCAATTTTCTAGCCACGATGTAATTGATAAACCAGCTGTTCTATTGCCGAATGTCTATATCTGTCCTTCTCTCAGTCCATGGTACTCGTATGATCTTTCTGTAACATTTTGACTCGAATGACTTGATTCATTTCAGTGTCCGGACCTGGAGTATTGAGTCAAATTAAGCCTCAGGTTCGACTCATGGTTGGTGCCCTTCCGTCAATTCCTTTAAGTTTATGACTCGCACTTACTTGGAATTCCTCGTTCATGGGGAAGAATTACAAGCCCCAATCCCTTGCACGGAAGAGATTCAACGGGTTTCCCAACCATTTCGAGCCAGGGAGGCATCCACGCTGATTCCTTCAGTGTATCTCGCGTGCGGTTTGGACATCTAAGGGCATCATAGACCTATTATTGCTTAATCGCGTGTGCCTTAACGCCCCTCGTCCCTCTAAGAAACTGCGCCGGCGCATCGAGGGACCGGCGACCTATTTAATAGACTAGAGTCTCGTTCGTTATCGGAATTAACCAGACAAATCGCTCCACCAACTAAGAACGGCCATGCACCACCACCCACCGAATCAAGAAAGAACTATAAATCTGTCAATCCTTACAGTGTCTAGACCGGGTGAGTTTTCCCGTGTTGATTCAAATTAAGCCGCAGGCTCCACTCGTGGTGGTGCCCTTCCGTCAATTCCTTTAAGTTTCAGCTTTGCAACCATACTTCCTCCGGGACTCAAACACTTTGGTTCCCCGGAAGCTGCCCGCAGAGTCATCGAAGCAACTCCTGCGGATCGCTAGGCAGCAACGTTTATGGTCAGAACTACGACGGTATCTGATCGTCTTCGCGCCTCTGACTTTCGTTCTTGATTAATGTCAACATTCTCGACAAATGCTTTCGCAGTAGCTCGACATGTGGAGATCCAAGAATGTCACCTCTAACGCCGCAATACGAATGCCCCCGTTTGTCCCTGTTAATCACTACCTCCAGTTCCGAAAACCAACAAAATAGAACCAAGGTCCTATTCCATTATTCAATGCACCATTATTCAGGCAGCCGAGGCCTGCTTTGAACACGCTAATTTTTTCAAAGTAAAAGCACCGGCAACCCAGGAAGCTAAGCGAAGAGCACCCGAGGCAGAGAGCCGACAGATGGTAGGGCAGGAGACAACGGGCAGTGAACCGGCGCGAGCCGGTCCGCCCGCCTGCGCCTGCGATCCAACTACGAGCTATTCAACTGCAACAACTTTAATATACGCTATTGGAGCTGGAATTACCGCGGCTGCTGGCACCAGACTTGCCCTCCAACAGATCCTCGTTAAAGGGTTTAAAGTATACTCATTCCAATTACGGGGCCTCGAAAGAGTCTCGTATTGTTATTTTTCGTCACGACCTCCCCGTGCCGGGAGTGGGTAAGTTGCGCGCCTGCTACCTTCCTTGGATGGTGTAGCCGTTTCTCATGCTCCCTCTCCCTTATAGAACATCGCTCCCATCACAGCCCGCCTGAAATAAACTCTTTTGCTTGAAAAAACTCTAGCCTCCACCACAGCTTATCCTGGATATATTGTGTCATCGTCTCTCGATCTGGCATTGCCTCTTTTGGCTGCTACTATACATTCTATCACTGTTCTCTCTTGATGTGACTAAATTATTGCAATTTTCTAGCCACGATGGAGTTGATAAACCAGCTCTTCTATGTTCAACTTTTGCCGAATGTCTATATCTGTCCTTCTCTCAGTCCATGGTACTCTTATGATCTTTCTGTAACATTTTGACTCGAATGACTTGATTCTCTTCCTAGATGTGTTGGTAGCTGTCCATGCTTCTTTGCCCTATGCTGCCACGAGAAGGTCACATGCTCTAAAGACTTTTACTTTTGACGTTTTACTGGTGTTCTGCCAAAATGTCTTCAGGCTATTTAGCCTCTACGTTGCCATGGCTAGTTTTTTTGTGATTTATATTTAGCAGTCGCTGTTTTTTTCAATTCTTCAGCCCAGATATTAAAAATACTTCTTGATAGTGGCACTATGTCTTCTGCTTATCTAAACCCTGGAATCTCGTAACCACCAATTGTAAATGGATCGAATTTTAATATTCTCGTCTTCTCCAACGTTTCCCATTATACATTCTGTATATATGTCATTTATATACGGTGAGAGGATGCATCCCTGTCGTATTCTCGTTTGTACTGCGAACTAATCTCACTTTTGACTAGATACTTAGAAAGCGAGTGATATAATGATTCAGATGGATAATTGTATAGAAAACCCATTTCTTTTATAATGTTCTACAGGTTCTATTGTTTTATGGAATCGAAGTCCTTGGTTTAATCAAAGATACACGTGTGCAGGTCTACGTTAAACTGTCTATATTTGTCATTCATATTCCTCATTTTAAATCTGTAATCTCTGGTCCCTGTATCAATTCTAAAGCCTGCTTCGACTTCATGAAATTCAAATTCAAATATGTTTTCCATCCTCCTCAAAATGATCAGCAAGATTATCTTTCTAGCTTGATAAATATATATATATATATATATATATATATATATATATATATATATATATATTTATATATATATATATTTATATATATCTATACATATTTATATACATATATGTATTTACATAAATATATAAATATATGCATATATATATTTATATATATATATAAAAAAAAAAATATATATATATATATATATATATATATATATATATATAGATAGATATACGAGACGTGTTCAAATGAAACTGGACCTAACTGTACCAAGTCAACATTCGTACGATACGCATGATGACGTCACTTCTGATGTAAACAGCACATACCAACAGTCAAGTTTGCAGAATGTCATTCTCTTCCGACTCATGGTTTCCTCAGCAGATCGTTAAAACATGGCTGATGTGATACGGAATCCGTCCAGAGTTGATCAGCGAACGGTGATTCGATTTCTAACACCTAAAGGATGTCGACCAGTTGACATTCATCGCAGAATGAAGGTTGTGTATGGTGGCAAAAGTGTGTTGAAAACAACAGTGAAGAACTGGACAACGATGTTTGAAAAAGGACGTAAATCTGGGGACGGCGTGGCCTAGAGGTTAAGTGGCACGGCTCACAACCGGAAGGTGCTGGGTTCGATCCCCATCACAGCACCGGCCGTTACCCCGGGGAAGCAAACCCTTAGAAAATGCCGAAGGAAGCAGACCTTTACATAAAATGCATGCTGAAGTCGGATGCACTGGGCCGAGAGGTGCAAAATAAAAACCAGTGTAACGCACACACGCCTTGGGGAATAGCTAAATAAGGCGAACGCAAAAAAAAACAACAAAAAAACGAAAAATCTTCCAAGACCAGGCGCATATTGTTGGGTCAGAAGATGCCCTCGCCAAAATTGATGCCGCAATTCTGGTGGACTGTGACCGGAGCTTACGTTTGTCACACTTTTGTCACCATACACTGTCTGCATTTTGTCAAGTGTTGGAAACCGAATCACTACTCGCTGATCAACTCTGGACGGATGCCGTAACACACCAGCCATGTTTTAAACGGTCTGCTGAGGAAACTATGAGACGGAAGATAAATAAATTGTGTAAACATGACAGTTGGTATGTCAAGTTTAAATCCGAAGTGCCGTCATCATGCGCATCGTACATATTTTGACTTGGTGCAATTAGATTCGGTTTCATTTGAACACGTCTCGTATACATATGTATAAATATATATACTAGTTTTAATATCCGATTCGAACATAAACAAGATAGATCTGATTGAATTGGTGTAATTCTTGTAGTGGAAACATTTTCCACTTGGTGTGATTCTTTTTAGTGTGTGGCTTCTATCACGCAAATGTGTTCTCATCTTTTCTCTGACCATCTTTCATCATCATAATCATGTGCCCAGCGGTTGGCATAGCGATTGCCCATTCCTCCTTTTATCACGTTTGCCGTTTATCAGTTCCGCTATTGCTCGTCTCCCATCTCATTCGATGAGCTCTCTGATATGTTCTGTATGCGGATATGTCCCTCTTCACTGTGATTCTGTTCGTTATCACGGTGTGTTCCTTCTTCTTCTTCTGCGTCCGCAGTCAGACAGTAACCATTATTTTTTCGAAAAAAGCGGCGGTCATCCTGAGGCTGTGGCCACTGCCATAGAGCTTGTCTTGCAGTTCCACTGGTGATGGCCACATCTGCTCTCTCTGATCCTCGTATGTCGGGCAGTTCTGCAGCAGATGTTCAGCGGTCATTTTACCAGTACCGCACGGGCATTCGTCGGTACACCCTATCTTCAATTTGTTGAATAGGTGGTACCTCAGTCTATTGTGGCCAGTGCGAAGTCTGAAGACAACGACCTGCTCTCTTCGGTTCAACTGGTAATAGGCATCGTTTTTGGTGTAACCAGTATGTTCGGTTTCCCATTTGGTCATGTATCTGGCTTTGATAAGCCGTTTTGACTCTTTGTACGTCATACTAGTATCTGTTTGTGGTAGTCTTGCACCTTCTTTTGCCAGTCTGTCTGCCTCCTCGTTGCCTTGGATATTGCAGTGTGATGGGACCCACTGTACCACTACCCTTTTTGGTGCGGACTGCTGGAAGAGTTCGCAGAGTGCTGCTCTTAAGTCATTAAGCTCAGTATTTGTCTGGCTTTTTAGCGCTGTGACTACGGCGAGAGCATCTGTAAGCAGGACTATTTGGCTTTCATTTTCACTGTGTGTCACCATTTCTTCTACTGCCGCCCTCAGTGCCTCTGCCTCCGCTCTGAAATTGCTTGTGTACTTACCAGTAGCGAATGACAGTGTCATTTGTCTGCCACTTGGTAGGTTCAGAAATGCTCCTGCCCCTCCGTTCTGTGTAGTATTTGTTACAGAACCGTCGGTGTATGCATGGGTCCAGTCCATGCTTGGGTAGCTTTTCGTTAGGAAGCTTAGGGTAGTATCTCTCCTTTCTTTTTCAGTCTGGCAGTTTTTGTTTCCAATACCTGGTATATTTTCTACCACCTCTGGAAATATATCCTGCCTCCAGGTAGGTTTTCGTACAGTAGTGATGGGTTTTGGTGTTGTTAGTGCGTTTATGGGATCTTCGTGCATCTTTGCTTTGGCTATTTCTGCAAAGTTTCTCCGCTTTAGTTTCCCATTTCCCAAATTGTTTAGTCTCTGGTGCATTGGATGGTCGGTCAGTCTTCGGAGTTTCTCTGACTGCAGCTGGGCTCTGCAGTCTCTTCTATCGGTCATGGATTGAAGTTTTGTAATCTTTTCAAGTTCTACAATTGGCGTTGACTTCATGCCACCTGTTATAATTCTCATGGCTTGGTTTTGAAGTTTGCTAACTTTATCGAAGTTCGCCTTCGCTGCTGTTGTCCATGCCGCAATGCCATACTCGAGAACTGGTCTCACTCTTCCAGTGTACAGTTTCTTTAGTATGCCTTCGTCTGCTCCCCAGCTTGTGCCAGCAAGTTTCCTCATGATTGCCATTCTTTCTCTGGCTTTCATTCGGTTTCTCTCAATCTGACTTTTCCATGTCATGCGTTGATCAAATGTGACTCCCAGATAGGTTGGGTTGTCGTTTGGCTGCAGGATTTTGCCATTTAGACTTAATTTGGTACTTTGGGATTTTAATGAAAGCGAGAATATTGTGCATGTGGTTTTCTCCTCGTTTATTTTGACCAGCCATGAGTTCGCCCACTCTTCCAGCGATGTCAGGGCCGTCTGCATCTGCTTTCTTGCTATGGTGAGATTCTTTTCAGAGGTCCACATAGCCAGATCGTCTGCAAACATTGAGCTATGGACTCTTCTTGGTATATTCTCTGTAATATCGTTTATATATACCAGGAAGAGTGTGGGTGACAGTACTCCCCCTTGGGGTACTACCTGCTCGAGTGTCACCTTTTTGCTCATCTGCCCTTGTACTTGGACTCTGGCCGTTCTTTGTTTGAGGTAGTGGTTGATCCACTTGTACATTTTCCCACAAACATCACTTCTTCTTAGCTTGACTCCAAGTCCATCTTTCCAGACTTTGTCAGATGCCTTTTCCAGATCCACCCAAACAGCTACTGTGTGTTTCTGTACCTGGTAGGCATCTTCTATCTCCTGGGCTATGAGGATGATCTGGTCCTCAGTGGATCTGTGCTGTCTAAAGCCGGCTTGCTGTGGAATTAGTATTCGTTTTTCTTCCAGATGCCACATCAGTCTGGTGTTTATCATCCGTTCCATCAGCTTGCCGACACAGCTCAGTAGGCTTATGGGCCTGTATCCATTTGGATCTGTTTTGTCCTTTCCTGTTTTTGGTACTGGTACCAGTATTGCGTCTTTCCATGCCTGTGGTACAATTCCCCTTTTCCAGCTTTGGTTCAGGACCGATAGCAGTTTCCTCTTCGCTGTTTGACCCAGACGCATCAGCATTTCGTTTGTTATCCCGTCTTTTCCGGAAGATTTCCTTTTCTTTAGTGTTCTCATAGCCTCTTCCATTTCGCGCATTGTTAATTTGGCCATCATGTGCCGTATTCATGTTTTTGTGCCCCGTTAGCTCTTCGCTAATGTCTGTTTGCTTATCTGCAGGGACCTCGATGTTGTTTGCTCTGGCATAGTGATCGACAAAGGCGTTTGCGGCTTTCTTTCCTGTGATCAAGTTCTCGCCCTGCTTGATAGTAATTTGTTTATTTGACCGGGTTTTGTCGTTCATGGCTCTGAGTAGCTTCCATAGCTTGTTCCCGTCTTTGTCCAGGTTTAGGCTTTCCGTTTTATTTTTCCAGCTTTCTCTTGCTGTTTGCTTGAGAGTGTGTTTGTACTTCGCCGTGGCGGCTTTGAGGGCGATGTTTGCCTCCATGGATTTTTCTCGCTCTGCCATGTTCCTAGCATTTGTTACTGCATCTTCCACTTTCTGCAACTCATCATTCCAGTAGGGCTTATAGTTTTTCCTAGCTCCTCTTGGGATGGTTTCAGTGGCGGCTTGCATTATTGCCTTGCTTAGGCTTTCCACCATGGGCTTCATTTTGGTGTTTCGTGTGTTGATGGTTTCACACAGCCCATCTGTCAGGATTGCAAATCTGTCCCAGTCGGCTCGTTTGTAATTCCAACGTGGGAGCGGTTTTGTTTCCTGTGGGCCTACTTCCATGTCAATGGTTAGCCTGATCGGCCTGTGGTCGCTACCTGCCAGTTGGTTTAGCACCTGGCGGTCTATTTTATGGTGTATGTCCTGTGTGGAGAAGGCCAAATCTGGAGTCGAGGTGGTATGCCATGTTCTTGAATAGAAGCTAGGGCTATCCTCCGGCCTATTGATTAGGGAGAGATTTGCATCTATCTCCCAATCTTCCACTTTGTCATCTCTGCTGTCTGTGTCAGAGTATCCCCATCTCTCCGAGTGGCTGTTGAAATCTCCAACTACTATGCAGTTCGAGTCTCTGACCTCCATACTCGAGAGCGATATGTCTCTATTTGGTGGACGGTGTGTTCCAACCTGCCTCATCTCATGACATGCACACACAATGATGACCGTATGTTCTGAATTTTGCTTTAATCTGTCTTTGTGTATGTGACTCTTCAAATACTACGTTATTAGTCTTCTTTGCTGTCCATGGAGTTACTGACAATCGGCCCATCGTTACCACAAACTAACCCTCCATCCCTCCCACATGGAAAAATGTTTTCATTTCAAAAATTCCGCTAATTTAATCAAATCTGAAATGTATATTTCACGTGAAATAAAACAATTTAAATTAAATTACATTTTAATTCGAAAATAAATAAAATAATTGTGTCAGGGAAAAAAGTAACAGCCGCATATAGCCTTTGTTATGGAGGATGCTTAATGCGATGTGGGCATTGGGACATTAAGACATTTAGGCAATGTTTAAATTAATCTATGACAGGGGAGCTAGAAAGCTCTTGAGTTCTAGATGCACATGTCCTGGGTCACCCGTAGTTCCACCCTGTACTATTCAACACAATAAAAGTAGCCAACATTCAACCTAGATCCAGAACACACGTGTCATTCATTCACAAAATTTCCCACCAGGTCTAACATGTTGTGGGGCCGTAAAAAACATGATCTGAAAATAACTGAATTATGAGAAAACTAAAAATGTGGAGCGCAGCTGGAGTGCGTCAAGTTGATGAGCGAGTGTTGAGTGACGAACCACAGTTAACGCGTGCACTCGAAACGAGCTGAAACGACCTTTACTGGAATAAGGAAAAATGAAGTGATCAACACTGTAATCCATAAAGTGGAAAGCGTACTCAATAATCTCGCATTGCACTACAGGCAGGAGGACCCCAGTCCACCTTCTGAAGTACGCCCCTGGGTGAAAAAAGTGACACTGTAACCAACAACAAAATAAACTTCAAGACCTACGTTAATTCGATTCAGCTAGAGTTGCTTCCAACAACAAAATATTTACTAATTGTTTTCTGCACTACTAGAACCTTATAAACAATTGGGCGATAAGGACAATAGAAGCACATATAGGAAATGGCTCAGTGACCGCTCCAAGATGATACATAAGTCGCAGCCGCAAGACTATCGTCAGAGACAAAAACATGAGAAAACTAGCACAAAAAAATCAAAATAAAAAACAAAACGTGCTGTAAAAAGAGCGCTTTGGAGTTAGACGCCATATTGATTTCTAAAATATATGTAAGACCATCAGTCGTCCTTACTCTGTTTTTGCTCCTATGATTCAATGCTTTTACATTATCAAGTAACTGGCCCTGAGTACCATCATATTTTAGTACCGTCTATGGTTTAACCCTCTCTACCCATTTAAACGTTTCTCGATCAATGAAAGCAATGTATCGATTTTCATAATATTCTTTTGACCTTTCGCTTAATTGCCTTAAAGTGAATAAGGTTTGTGTGCAGGCCCATCGTCACCAAGTTAGTCAGTCCGCAGGCTGCTGTTGAAATATATTGATTATTTCAAATCACTGTCCTCTGTTCCCAGCAGTTCTTTTTCAGCTTAGTATAAGTCTGTACCCCACTGTTCTTGCACGCCTGTAGAATGTGTTGTTGTTTTGTTTGTTTGTTTGTTTGTTTTGTTTTTGTTTTTTTTTTTTTTTTTGGGGGGGGAGGTCCTTCTAGTATTTTCAATAGGTCATTGGGAATACCACCGCGAATTCCAAATTGAACTTTTGACAGCTGAGGTTCATCAATATGTCGTGTTCTCTGTTTTAGAATATATGCATACATTTTACCGGTATGCCTAAGCTTTTCAACTATGAGAGTCGGAACGAACCTGAGAAAAATCCCTCCAATACCAACAACTACAGAAGATAACCAACTAATAACGAAGGAAGAGGTAGCTAAACTTGTAAAGACATCGAGAAAAGGGAAGGCAGCCGGCTTAGACAATATACCAGCAGAGCTCTTACTGGCAAGTGATGAGGTAGTAGGGGAAGCCTGATACACATCTGCAACAAAATATGGGCGACAGGAAACTGGCCGGACTTATTAAAAAAATTAATGATCATACAGTTACCTAAGTCTGGAAACTTAAAGCTGTGCCAAAATTACTGAACAATAAGCCTCATCAGCCACCCTAGCAAGGGCATGCTTAGATTAATCCTCGACCGATTGAAAACTAAAGCAGAGAACATCATTGCTGAGGAACAGGCAGGGTTAAGACAGGGAAGAATCACTACAGAACAGATATTTAATTTAAGACTGCTAAACGACAAATATCTAGAACAGCAGCAAAAACGGTATCATGTGTTTGTTGGTTTCAAGAAGGCGTTTGATAGGGTAGAGCATAAAGCGCTATAGGCAACCATGAGGATGTATAAAGGCAACGGAAATATTATAAACGGCCTTGAGCACTTATATGACAAGGCATCCAGCGCAGTTCTTGTGAATGGGAGGCGCGAGGACTGGTTTAGGATATCAGTCGATGTGAGACAAGGCTGTACAATCTCTCTAACTCTTTTCAATATATTCCTCGATGGATTTTAAGTGAGACACTTGGAGGTCACATTGATACTGTCAAGATTGGGGGGCATGGGGGGGGGGGGGGGAGGAGGACAGAACGATTACTAACCTTCGTTTTGCAGATGCCATCGACGAGTCTCGTGACACAGAAGCAGAAATCCAGGACTGGGTCAGAAGGCTCTATGAAACAGTTCTTGACTATGGAATAGAGATAGCCGCTAAAAAAACAAAATTAATCACCAACAACGCCCAGAGTTTCAACAGAAGAATAAAAGCTAATGGCAAGGAACTCGAAGTGGTCGTCTATTTTAAATATCTGGGTTCGATTGTCAGTGATGAAGGATAGCACAAACAATAGCGGAGCTTGCAGGCTTAACAAAAAATGGCAAGATAAACAGAAAGCAGTATGCACGAAAATCAGATTAATGCGTACTTGGTCCTGTCAATATTTCTCTATGCTTGTGAGATATGGACCATTACAGCTGCCCTTTAGAGAAAGATACAAGCCTTGGAGATGGGATGTTTCCGATGACTTCTAAACGTCACGTACAAAGATCGAGTTACAAATGAGGAAATACGAGAAAAAATTACAACAGCAATAGGACCTTTTGGAGACCTCTTAGCAACTGTCAAAAGAAGGAAACTCGCTTGGTACGGTCACATATCGAAATCAAATGGTATTGCAAATACGATCCTGCACGGAAAGGTGCCAGACAGACGACGAAGAGGCCGTTCCAAAAAGAGGTGGTAGGGCAACATAAAAGAATGGACCAGTCTTCCACAGAATAGGCACAGGCAGCGGCCGCTGACAGAGATGGGTGGCGGGGAGTTTTGAGGATGTTTTCATGTGTGCCATTACAACCTCACTGGTTACGGGATAACCTGCCCTGACATTACCTAAGTAGCTATATACTTCTGTTCTGCTCTTTTTCTCCTAAATTGACACGACGTAGCATGCTGTCGGTTGCCTAGTACACGTATATCTTCTAATACTTTTGTAAAGGTATCTTTCAATTACATGAACTCTTCTTCTCTCTATGTCTAGATCGCCTCCGATTTTATGTCGTCTATGCCTGGTAACCCATTTTAAAACATTAAAAAAATGGTATTTCTTAAATCATTATATTACGATCTATATGCTATTATTTGCGAGGTAGAAACATTGTATCCCTCACAGTAGGATTTACAAATTCTTGGAATTATTCATTTCAGCAATCTTTTCTGTTGAATTTCTTAAATATAAAAAAAACCATGCTGTTGGTTGATAATTGAAATAGGATTGAAGCACTCTCTTTTTTTTTTGCATCACCTTGATACTTTTAACAAAGAGTCTATAAAGCGTTTTTGAAATATTGGTGTTAGGTGCTCACTATAATGTTTCTAAGATTCTTCTCTTGTGTGTTTTATTATTCTCCTGGTGTTTCCTCACGATGTCTGGTAGGCAAGGTAATCATTTTGTATCTTGGACGTCAGCAAGTCCGTGTAAGCGCACATGTTAGACTATATAGACTCATTTCCCACATCACTCCACCGAGATGTTCGTTTCTAGACTATTCCGTTTCGTATCTTCGCTGTTCGACAGTACTTCTGAAAAAAAACGGTCGCCAAAGTTGTTTGAAAGATAACCCATGTCAGTAGTTTGTACTTTAAGGGAAGTAACCACATTTGTTACTTGGCATACACCTTTCGCCTATAGCCTCTACAAATGTGTCACCAAAACTGGTTTGACCTTCTTCAGACTCGTCATGTGTGGAAGTACTCGTGTCAGCACGACTGACCGATCATCAGCTTCCATTCAGATGTTAGGAATGACTCTTGAATGCGTCACGTTTCTACTTTGTCTGTGTCTAATGAGAATCAAATTGATGTGTGAAACCACCTCAGTGTTGTTCCAACATTCCCATGTGTTGATGTGACTTTGTCGGGTGTTAGAAGATGATATGTCTTATTATTAACTACTCTAAATACCTGGGTTGACTCAGCATCGTGGTTTTTTTTTTCAAACTCGCCATTTGGAGATGGATTAGTCTTTCAACGATGTATTCTGTATTTATAATGAACTTGGTCTTTTCAGTATATATTTGTAGCATTATTTTTAGAATTGTCTTAATTGTCGAGGTCTATAGTTTAATTGTCGGTCGTCACAGGTTACTCTATCGTATATCACAGTAAGATGGCCTGGCCTTAACGGTTGCGCTCTCGACTCGCTCCGGTGTTTGTGCAGTTTTCTGATGTTTGGTGGTTCCTGTAGGGATTTTAATTCACAACTCCTTCCCCAGGTGATATCAGGGACATTTTTCTGTGGAATTCATGTGCCTTAAATCGGTTATCCTATTTGTTATGCTGCATCTCGCTGCATTTCATGCCTGGCTTAAACCGTGGGAAACAAGTACATGGAGTTCAACGCTCCGCTTAACTGCACACCAGAATTCGATCCAGGTTATCACTACTCAAAAACCTTTCTGCTCTGACTGAAGCCACCTTCCTCCAACCTGCCCTTCTCTCTACCGGAAGTTACACGATACCTCACCCAACTTCGTATTCTCAGCACAGCTTGGGTCACGCCCACCAAAACGTGGACACACTCTAGAAGCTTCGGTGGCGGAACACGAAAAAACTGGGAGTTTGACAAGAACAGAAACGGATAGCCTGATACAAACATTGGTCTAACACACTCCTCGCGGTCCTCATCCCAAGGCAGCGGAATACACGGCTCCACTTGGAGAGTCTGTAGGGATTTTGGTCGACACGCTATTCATGAACACAGCCTCAGCAGTTGGACACAGTAAAAGTGGATTGACGCAAAGACCTTTGACGTCTACGCAAACATTATTATATTATCTGAACTTTTTTTCTTACAACTATCAGTCCTTAACACACAACCCTGATGAGAACACTCACAATTATTTAAACTGCAGTAAAAACAAATGAGGGTTTATTTTACAAATACCATACACATTATAACACATAATCTAAACACATGAATCGTATTATATTTCCTATCAACAATAACGTCTTTCAAGAGTTTCGTGCAAATAACATTGGCATTTATCTTGTACTAAATTAACCCCAGGTACTATGACTTGATCATTCCTAGCTAAAATTTCATTTATAGTTCTATCTCACTGAGTTGACACAAAACTATTTAGCCAACTGTCCACTGCCAATATGCTGGTCTTCGCTCGTCTGATGGCTTTATGTTCCTCTTCTAAGCTTCTGCAACGTCTGGGTCTTCTTAGCCTACTGTCTCGTCTTCAAGTCAGGAATACGCTTTCAGCTGTTAGATCTTCTGGTTCTTCTTCTTTGTCGTCTAGTCAGGAACGCTGCGAAGACTACAGCGGTTCATGCAGCGTGGTAGCTCTCTAACTCAAGAATAACGGTATTGATTACAGAGGTTCTCTTGTTGACGACAGTGGTTTTGTTACTATAAGTCTCGGGTCAAGAGTAACACCTTTGTTTCGACGTGTTGTCGGGACGACAGCTTTGCGTTTAAAGTACCACATTTGCTTCTGACTAGTGGGTAGTCGAATGTCACTCCAGGGACTTAGGAGTCAGCGTCTCGTGTGACAAGGTGTCAGCGTCGACTAAATAGGGCAAAACGCACAGGCAAATCCTTATGGGATCAAGATGGTGAGCAGCACATGAGCTGCAGTGGCTAAGAAGAAGGGATCGAGGAGGGAATGCTAACCCGGTACTCAAAAAGTGCTTGCTGAAGTCGGATGTGTTGGACCGAAAGGTGCAAATATCGCAGTCAAGATGTAAACTACGACACAGCGCATTCCGTTCTCTGGACTACATTCTGCTACTTAAGCCCTTTCAGGGTTTGGTAATTGGAGATTGAAAACGATCGAAGCCAAGCCAAGCCAAATCCTTACAAGTGCTTGATCGAGAGCTTCCCTCTCCGTAATTAAAGTAAGTTTATGTGACTCTTCTGTTGTTCTACTGCTGTTTCTATCTCTCTGTTCTAAATACTCAACTTCAGTTGATGTTTCTGGCTCTCTGTTCTAGCTTCTCGCTCTGCCTTAGCTACCTACGATCTGCTCGTTAGTCTTCTGTCCTGTGGTCTATAGCGAATACCCCTGCTACATTATATTTCCTGTTTGGGTCCATGAAGTCAATCTTTGTCTAATTCGGACGAGTCAACTTTTCATAACACCTGCAAAGCATCAATTGTTTGATGTTAGAACTGTTTCTCCTTGTAAATTGCTTTTTACTGAAATTTTGAGGCTCTCCTACACGACAACCTGGAACCCAACCAACCTTAAATCAGGTTGGCCTGTATATAACATGTAAATATATAGTTCTGAGTAATGTCTATTTGTAATTTCTTCTTCATGTTCTTTTCCTTCATTCTATTTCCTATGTTGCGTCGTCTTCTCGTACTTCTCACGAGATATTGATTATCCTACCCTCCATTTAGAATTTTCTTAACCATTTCTCCTTCGTGCTCCACAAACTTCTCTACCCTGATGATTTCCAATCTAACGCCTGCCTGATTAGACAACTACAGCATGTGTCATGAATGTATTATTCAACTGATTTCTCTAGTTTCTCTCCTCAAAGTCTGTTTTTATTGTGTAGTCTTTCGTATTCCATTTCAAGTGTGACTGTGCAACCAAAATAACCAAGTGATCAGACGTAGTGTATTTTCCAGCCACTAATTGCCATTTATCATATTGGTTAATTATAATTGTTCACAGATCTTCAAGAACTGAACTCTCGTGCTGACGTATTCAGAAACAACTTGTAGTCTTTCTCTAGCATGTTCATTTTATTGCTCGGCGTAAAGTGTTTCGTTGCTCGTGTCAGCGTCAGCTGCAGCTGTCTAAGATCCCGCGTCACATCCCATCGTTGGAAACAGCATATGCTACACTAGCCTGACGAATGACGGGGTGATCTACAATGCTATAATTTCTGAGAAGCCTGGCATTACACTACAGCCAGGAGAGCCTAACTAGACACCGACCGATTCAGTTCAAAGCGTTTGAAATGATTCGGAAAAGTGTTTTAGAAGTGCTTCCGAGAATCTTCAATACATTGTGTGTGAACAGTTAAGAAAACTGGTATTTATATAAGAATGGGATGGGCTGGCGATAAACGGCTTGCTCAGCAGCTGTGGAATAACAAATACAACAACAACAAGTATACAGTTTTACTACTGCTGCTCACTTGGTAATGGGACATGTCAATCAACACGGGGACAAGACATTTCAGAAAGCAATTTTTGTCCATACACTCTTTCTTTGGCAGAACACGTTCAGGTGCTAAACAATTGTTCTGTACCACTAAACAGCACTTAAGGATTTGTTTGCACACTTGTCCTGAACTTCTTTAAAAAAAAGAACATCTGCTACATGTTAGTCCCTTGACAAGAAGACTGCGCCAAAGCACTTCATATAATTTTGCTAAAGTGGTTCTTGGAGCAATTTGTGTTAAATGTTACTGTTGCAATGCACAATCATCTTTAAACGCCGCTTGCGACATGTTTGAGTAGTTACAGTCGTCCTTTTTCTTTGTTCCTATGGATCCCCGCGTGTAAAAATAAAAGTGAGTTGCACTTTTGTTTAAAGGGAGTTCCTGTTTTCCCTTCGGCGATTTAAGGTCAAGATTTAGGGCAAACAATGTCACAGATTTTTGTTTCACATTTTGTATCCAATCAATGGTTAAATAGTTGTTTCTGCTGAAAAGCGAGTATTTTAATGATTGTGTGCTCATATGTGAGATGTGGTCGCTTGCTGACAGAATAAGATTCGATTTCGTGTGCCTTCAAGGGACAATACAGTCACTAGCCACAAGCATTTGATAAGAGATATTTCTTTAGAAAGAAATATGTTATTTGTTGATCGTTTTGCCCTTGGATGCTGTCAATAATATCGATGATCGTGGCCCTATTGTGGGTGGAGCAAGAGGGATTACCTGAGAGGTGAGAGCAGAAGGTTCTACAACCGGAGTTCGTTTTTGTTGGTGAAAATATACATATCTACACTTCGTTATTTGATAAAAAAGACTACATATTCATGTGCTAAAAAGGCAGCGACAAACAAATGCCAACTACACAACCTGTGCTAATAAGGCAGCGACAAACAGATACTAACTACACAACTTGTGTTAAAAAGGCAGCGACAAACAGATACTAACTACACAACCTGTGCTAAAAAGGCAGCGACAAACAGATACTAACTACACAACCTGTGCTAAAAAAGCAGCGACAAACAGATACTAACTACACTACCTGTGCTAAAAACGCAGCGACAAACAGATACTAACTACACAACCTGTGCTAAAAAGGCGGCGACAAACAGATACTAACTACACAACATGTGCTAAAAAAGCGGCGACAAACAGATACTAACTACACAATCTGTGCTAAAAAGGCAGCGACAAACAGATACTAACTACACAACCTGCGCTAAAAAGGCAGCGACAAACAGATACTAACTACACAACCTGTGCTAAAATGGCAGCGACAAACAGATACTAACTACACAATCTGTGCTAAAAAGGCAGCGACAAACAGATACTAACTACACAACATGTGCTAAAAAGGCAGCGACAAACAGATACTAACTACACAACCTGTGCTAATAAGGCAGCGACAAACAGATACTAACTACACAACCTGTGCTAAAAAGGCAGCGACAAACAGATACTAACTACACAACCTGTGCTAAAAAGGCAGCGACAAACAGATACTAACTACACAACCTGTGCTAAAAAGGCAGCTACAAACAGATACTAACTACACAACCTGTGCTAAAAAGGCAGCGACAAACAGATACTAACTACACAACCTGTGCTAAAAAGGCAGCGACAAACAGATACTAACTACACAACCTGTGCTAAAAAGGCAGCGACAAACAGATGCCAACTACACAACCTGTGCTAAAAAGGCAGCGACAAACAGATACTAACTACACAACCTGTGCTAAAAAGGCAGCGACAAACAGATACTAACTACACAACCTGTGCTAAAAAGGCAGCGACAAACAGATACTAACTACACAACCTGTGCTAAAAAGGCAGCGACAAACAGATGCCAACTACACAACCTGTGCTAAAAAGGCAGCGACAAACAGATACTAACTACACAACATGTGCTAAAAAGGCAGCGACAAACAGATACTAACTACACAACATGTGCTAAAAAGGCAGCGACAAACAGATACTAACTACACAACCTGTGCTAAAAAGGCAGCGACAAACAGATGCTAACTACACAACCTGTGCTAAAAAGGCAGCGACAAACAGATGCCAACTACACAACCTGTGCTAAAAAGGCAGCGACAAACAGATACTAACTACACAACCTGTGCTAAAAAGGCAGCGACAAACAGATGCTAATTACACAACCTGTGCTAAAAAGGCAGCGACAAACAGATGCCAACTACACAACCTGTGCTAAAAAGGCAGCGACAAACAGATACTAACTACACAACATGTGCTAAAAAGGCAGCGACAAACAGATACTAACTGCACAACCTGTGCTAAAAAGGCAGCGACAAACAGATGCCAACTACACAACCTGTGCTAAAAAGGCAGCGACAAACAGATACTAACTACACAACCTGTGCTAAAAAGGCAGCGACAAACAGATACTAACTACACAACCTGTGCTAAAAAGGCAGCGACAAACAGATGCCAACTACACAACCTGTGCTAAAAAGGCAGCGACAAACAGAAACTAACTACACAACCTGTGCTAAAAAGGCAGCGACAAACAGATACTAACTACACAACCTGTGCTAAAAAGGCAGCGACAAACAGATACTAACTACACAACATGTGCTAAAAACGCAGCGACAAACAGATACTAACTACACAACCTGTGCTAAAAAGGCAGCGACAAACCGATACTAACTACACAACATGTGCTAAAAAGGCAGCGACAAACAGATACTAACTACACAACCTGTGCTAAAAAGGCAGCGACAAACAGATACTAACTACACAACATGTGCTAAAAAGGCAGCGACAAACAGATACTAACTACACAACCTGTGCTAAAAAGGCAGCGACAAACAGATACTAACTACACAACATGTGCTAAAAAGGCAGCGACAAACAGATACTAACTACACAACATGTGCTATTAGTGTAGCGACTAAAGGAGACTAGCTGCATAGCCCTCTGTCCAGAATGCAATGACTACGGGAGACTAACCACATAATCCTCTGTCCAGAATGCAATGACTACGGTAGACTAACCACATAATCCTCTGTCCAGAATGCAATGACTACGGGAGACTAACCACATAATCCTCTGTCCAGAATGCAATGACTACGGGAGACTAACCACATAATCCTCTGTCCAGAATGCAATGACTACGGGAGACTAACCACATAATCATCTGTCCATAGAGAAGTGAGCAAGGAATATTCACCGCTTAAGCCTCTGCATCATCCTATATATGCAGCAAAAGTACCAAATCACCGACGGAATGATTTCCTGAATTCGTCCCAGAAAGCCTTCTGTGTAAGCTTTCTAGACATTGCACTCTTGGTTTGTGCAAATTCTAACATATTTAAACCAATCCACATTTAATATGCGAAAAACTCGTTTATGGTCTTCACTTTTCTTACAGCGGTAGTATGCACCAAGGACGAGGTAAACAGTTTTAGAAGAAAAAACAATTCTGCTGCTCATATCTAACACACAAAAAAGGTATCTTTTTTGTTTTATCTGTGCTTCCACACAGAGAGCAATATATAAGGACATACCTATCCTGTCTAATAACTATTCCATCACATTTTCTGGCAAACCATCAATTCGCTTCATGTCATTTCACAAATGTATTATGGAAAGATCCTTGGTAGCTTTCCCGTTGATCACAGCAGAAACCATGATTTTTGCACCTGGTAATATACGTTATTCAGTTACTGTGTTTGGTTGTCCAGCTCTTACTATTAGCTGAGCAACTTTAAATGAGGCCCTCTGTACATTTGTATTATTACAATCAGCTGCAGCATTCTTTTTTTCATTTTCTTACTTTCCCAAAGCTCCCATTTATTACGCTTAATAAAATGCGATGCTCTTTGCGTCATGTTTCTTACGTTGCTATCGAGATTTGTGCAAATGTTGACGGTTTCGACAAAATGTTAAACCATAACACACACTGAGGTAGTTGATTTTCTTCTTGGCATATACACGTGAAGACAATCGACATATATTTCTTGTTATAACGGCAGCGCTTTTAAAGATGACTGGAAGAAGCTTCATTCTGCGTTGAATAGGATGACCTTCCAATAATATCATTATTGGTTCATTTGCGCTTCAAATTTAGTCAGATATCCTTCCTGAGGCTTAGTCTGAATGTATTTTAGATAAATTCAGCGCAATGTTATTTATTATATTTTTCTCACGATCGTCTCAGTCAATCCTAGTGCTGAGTGTCCTTCGTAGAGCGATCTTGGACACAATCAATCAGAACGCTGGTTCAAATCTCTTTGACAACAGAAAACCTGTATCTATATTTCGGTTGGGTATTGTGACCTTGTCCGGTGCTCATCCTTTGATATCCGGCTCAGTGGTGGTGTTTGCATAAGTCTTCAATCTCGCTCGACAGTCCCGCTGTGACTTCTGGTCATCTGCGTTACCCACTGAATTTCCTATGGGGCGTCTGTGTATTCGCCATTTGTCTAATTCTGTGAAAGTTATCTAAATTACCTCCTTCTGCGTGTATCATTGTTTCTGCATTCCTATGTTGTATACCCTTCAATTTATTTTTCGATTTTAAATGCAAAGATAACATTTCTCCAAGCCCTCGTGGACTTATTAAGAGACCTCGCTGACCCTCAGGGAGTTCCCGTGCCACAGGTTAAGAACCGCTGTGCTATAAAACTAATTTTGTATTCACCAGCCCTTCCCACCCCCATCTCCGGTCTCCTTTTTATACATAGATATATCTGTTTTTATAAATATTAATTTCTATTTACATGGAATAAACATATAATTCATTGTTCGTTCCTTTGATCTACCTTTAGGACTTGTAGTTGAAAGCTGTGATATACATATCATGTAATATGGTTCTATTTTCCACCATTTGTATTGCCTCGCTTATTTTCCTTCGTCGTTCTTCTCCTCAGCTCTACATGTATATAGATATCTATTTTTCATGTCTCTCCTATCATTCTTTTGTTTTCTTCTCCTTGTCTCTGACAGAATACAATAAAGATATGTGAAAATGATGTGTCTCTATGTCAGAAATATTGGTTGCGATTACAACGATTCTGCAACCTGCTACTTCTCATTACTTGGGATAGGAATACTTGACATTTTCCTTTCGTTCTACTCCATTTCTTAGCTCTCATGTACAGACAAACCAGTAGCAGACAGCACAGTCTGGGATAAAGTCTTGGAGATTGGGTCTAAATGTTTTGTGAGACAGGATGACAAAATGTCTTACTCACTGTTCTGTATATCAATAAACTGTATGTATAGGTCTAAGTAGAGCGTGTCGCTAGTAGGCATCGAAGTAAGCTATAATAAATCTCTTAATCAGACAATATAAGGTAGTGGGAGTAACTTAACAGGAAAAAAAACAAAGACATCACAAGAATAGGATGTTTATTTGTGTGGTACGTTAAAGTCAGACACCTGAAGTGACGAAGACAAATATCAACTTAATCAGTCAATAAAACATATATGTTAACAGTGTGAAGACATGTGTATAAAGTTGCATTCCAACAGAGTGACTAAAAGTCTTCCACAACCTCGGCCTTTTAGCAACGCTACTCGTCAATCCTAGAAAAGAAAAAATTGGTCCAAAGGAAAACTGTTGTTTGATAGATAACTGTACCGGACTATATCGAAATATCTCCAAACAGAGAAATAGTATAGATATACTGTTTAATGATATATTTATGTTGAATGATAATAACAAAAATATCATCTTGAACGGTTAACAAATTAGTCATAGAACAGTCGTATATAGATCAGAAATTAAATGTTCCCACAATGTGCTATTTTTTATTTACTTCTGTAGGTTTTTGAATAATGTAACACTTGGGGTATCGTTGTCTACATTCAGCCATTGAACCATTGGAATTGTCGGCATATGACCTTTCGTACATCAGCTTGACTTAAACCAGCCCTTGCTCAAATAATTAGTCTCTGTACCAGCTTATGGGTATCTAATGGTTTATATCCATGAGGCAGAGGATATATATTGAGTGTGAGAGCAAGAACTGTGGTAGATTGTAGACGAGCTATGTTGGATGTGATTCTAGACATGATATAGGTATGGAAAGAGATGTGTTGAATGTGATTCTAGACATGATATAGGTATGGGAAGAGCTGTATTGGGTGTGATAACAAGACCTGTTACAGATCGTTCTATAGATCTCTTCCTAACCTGACCTTGAAATGCCAAACAGGATAAGCAGAAAGAAGAAGCATGATTCAAATCCAGAAGTAAATAGCTGTAGCTTAATCTATTCCCTCCTTCTGAGCTCTCTCTTAGTCTGCCTGTTTCGTGTCTACATATGTTGGTTCCATTAGTAAGATTAGTGGTGCAATGTGTCTTACACATCTGTTCTCTTCTGTCATGATCATTCGATTTACTCTGCCGACAATTATATTTGTAATGTGTGGGCGTGTGGGTGTTGCGTGGGTGTGAGGGTGGGTGTGTGTGTGTTGGTGTGGGTGTGTGTGTGTGTGGGTGTGTGTGTGGGTGTGTGTGTGTGTGTGGGTGTGTGTGTGGATGTGTGGGTGTGGGTAAGGGGGGTGTGGGTGGGGGGGGGGGTGTGCCGAGCGCGCGGGTGCGTGTGGTGAGGGTGGGTTTGATTAAGTTTGTGTGAGTTTGGGTGTGTTAAAGGTACGTGTGTGTGAGGGTGGGTTTGATTAAGTGTGTGTGCGTGTGGGTGTGTTAAAGGTACGTGTGTGTGTGTGGGTGGGTGTGCATGGGTGTCTGTGTATGGGTGTGGGTGTGTGTGGATGTGGGGTAGGGAAGGGGGAGCTGTTGGACGTAGGTGGTCGTCTTCATTTTTTGGAAAATACTTTGCCAGATCGCTCAAATTGTGACCTGACTATGATGTTTAAATCTATTGGACCATGTGACTAAATACGGAGAAACCTTAAGCTGGACTGAGATTGGACTGAGCTTGCGCTGAACTGTGCTTCGGAAAGGTTAGACTTGGGCTGGGCTTAGCGTTGAAAAAAGTCAATGTCCTTCCCCAAGTGGATTCAAGTGCCTCTACTGAGGATGATACAATAGATCTACTGTACCCTGTACTAGCATGCATGTTGTAAGAGGCGACTAAAGAGGGTTGTTAAATAGATAGCGATCTCATGGTCCAGAACGCATTACTGCAGAAACCGAACCTACAACAACCCTCAGTGCTTTTGAAACATGCTAACTAGTGGTGGTCGTCTAACTCCAGCTGAAGTTTAAAAGGGACAAACGAAGATGATGAAGAAGAAGAAGAAGAAGAAGAAGAAGAAGAAGAAGAAGAAGAAAAAGAAGAAGAAACACGAAGAAAAACAAGAAGGAGAAGAAGAATAAATACGAAAGAATAAATGCAGAAGATAAAAATAGTGTCTACACAAGGACCTGGTAAATAGTATTAAATAAGTTTAGATTGAAAATAAAATGCTAGACAAGGTAAGCGGCTTTTATTTGTTGGACATAATAGGATTTGGGGCATTGGACAAGTAGTAGATTTGTGTGTATGTACATCTGCGTGTGTTTTGTTCTCACGTTGATGTCATTATCAGAAGAAGTGTTGTTTAGTGAAGCAAAGAGATGTTGCGGATTCTTCGTGCAACCATTGCCTTACCATTTTTGTATTTTTCGTCCGCCTCCTTTAATTGGTCCATGAGAAATCAGATTAACTGCCTGTGCTGAGTTCCTTCTTCAGTTAGTCTTGGTCCTCGCAACTACTCTATTCTCATGTGTGCTCCAATCCGACATCTGTCTGATTAGATTATAATGCTTCATGTTACGTGTGTCCTATCTATCTTTGTTTTTCAAGTAGTCAAAATGCCATTTATTTGTCGATAGAATCTCCTGCAACGTGTATGCACTTATCCCAGTGTTTAAGCAATGCTTGAAAAGCTTCAGCGCAGAAAGATTTATCAGTATGTCTGAACCAATCCAAGACAGCCTATTACACTTCGTCATCAGTGCTTAAATATAGACCATCTAGGAATTCTTTTAGGGGTACAAACAGGTAGAAACCGTTTGCAGTGAGGTCATAGCTGTAATGTGGATGTGGTACTACCTCCCAGCAGAGTTGCTGTGTAACAGATCTCACTGTTTGCCCTGGCCGTTATTCTAATTTAGAAAATTCTCACACTCATCCACATCATCATGACCACACACTGCAAATAATATACCACACATCAGATAGAATATTTATTACATAATATTCATATCATAAAAATGAGTAGTGAAATTACAAACACAATACAATACAAATCATCGTAACTAATTATTCATATGTTATATATAAGTTAATACAAATATTAAATAAAGTGGAAATTTTAAGCATAAGCTATTGATGGAATTCCCAACTATCTAAACCCAGTTCTATTGTCTTGCAATTACATCACACACACCTCGTCTTAACTGCGTCCTCAACACACCTTATCAAATACTCTTCCTCACTCAAATCCCCTCAGGCGGGCGATCTGGACATACCTTGTTCACATTGTGTCCTGCTTACAACACAACATTCAGATTATCCTTTAATACAAAACTCACATACCTACTTGAGCGATCCTGTTCTATCACTAACATTCGTGCAACAGTCTATCAATCGCTCCTCTATCTAAGTCGGTGAGTTAAACATTCTATATAAATTCAGTCTCTCTCTCTCTCTCTCTCTCTCGCTCTCATCTCTCTACCCTCCTCTTCATCCAGCCTCCTGAGCTAAACTTTGTCTCGAGTTATATACACTGAAGCAAAGTCAGAGCTTGAGCAATGGATCTCAGGGGATGGCTATATTCAGTCTTATTGGAACGAAACACTTTGCACACCTGTCACTCATTCTCTCGCAGCGAGCCCCGCTGCCAATCCGTCTGTCAATCATTCTCTCCCTACCCAAATCGGAAGACCAGTAGTCAGCTCCTACCTGTCCACATTCTTTGCCCCAACTCTGTTCTCCTTTGTTGAGACGGTGAGTGACCTTGACACACATTCAAGTACATTTGTTATCAGCAACCACATCACCCCTGTCCTAAACTCTCTGCTCCGGCGGCAACTGTTACATTATAGATGGTAAATAATTACGTGAGCCGTATGATGCAGAGCGTTATCTTGCAGGAGCAGGACGCCCTTTGTGATCAAACCAGACCATTCTTTCCGCTGACGATCATGCACGTAACTCAAAATGCGTATGCACTGTTCTTTGTTGATATTGGCACCACGTGCTAGAAAATCAACATGAATGATGATAGTGGCACCACGGGCTAAAAAATCAACATGAATTATGCCAAGTTTGTCCCACAAAACAATCGCCATTACTTAACCTGCAGTTGCAATTGTACGACTTATTTTGTGTATTGGTGATTGCGTATGTTTCCATTGCTTGGATGTGTTTTTTTTCGATTCATGAGTATAATGATGCGCCCAGGTTTCGTCACATATAATGAAGCGATCCAAAAAGGCATGACCTTCCATATCAAAACGTTGCTTGAATTAAGTGGAGGCTCGAACTCTTCTCTGCAGGTCAAGAGCTGAAAGCTGTCTTAGCACCCTACGTCCACTAACCTTCCGAAAATGCAAATGTTCATGAATAATAGTGTTAACCGTATCCAGAGAAAGACTTGCCTTTAGTGCAATTTCTCGACAGGTTATGTGTCGATTTTCCAGGATAAGGCGCTCCACAATCTGGAAATTCACAGGGATAACAGTGGTCGGTTGAGACACCACGGTCAGGATCATGCCTGACGGATGTACGACTTCTTTAAAACGTTTACACCATTCGAATGTCTTACTGCGGCTGAGTTTCTAATCTCCGTACTTCGGTTGCAGTCTTCCGTAAATGTCTGCTGGTTTGAACTTTTATTTTACAAGAAACTTCATCAAAACACGCTGTTTCATGCAAGCACTAACAGTGTTTCCCGCCATTTTTATTTATCCGTATGGTGACTGGTCCATTGCATGTCGGACACTTAGCAGTAATAGGACACAAGTGTCTCTAACTAATGATAGTAGTTCCAGCATGCTATAACCCATTCAGGTAGAACTAGAACAATAAGTCCATGTTCGATTTGAAGGCTCCTTTTATATATATATATGTGTGTTTGTGTGTTTTGGTTAGGGTCTGCATTCTGGTTGTTGACTTCCGAGTACCATGTCGTGTAACCGAGCCCCAAACTAACAGTGATTTCATTTAGTTTTGGAATCGTATTATCCTGGCATAAAGCTCCCATGTTCCAGGAGGAGCGAAAATAGTTGAATGTAAATCTGACGATAACATCTTTGTAAATTGTACTCTCTCTTTCTCTCTCTCTCTCTCTCTCTCTCTCTCTCTCTCTCTCTTATCTTAATCACTCCTCTTCAATCCCTTAATATATATGCAATAAAGCAGGAGGACAAAAGGCAGACCTGATGTTTCGTTGGATACTGTAGCACAGGCCTCGGTCAGATCTTCATGCGGGTCACTATTGGCTAGTAATGTCATTACGTTTATAATGTTTGCCGCCTGGACAACGGCTTACAGCCTGGTCATTTCGATGTTCAACCGTCAATGGTTATTGTGTGCGCCCAGCCGGGACACAGTAACTTTAAGTGTGTCGTCCTTAACCGATAGGACTAGACGATCTATGTAGTCTGTCTTTTGAATAGGAGAAGCTTGAAATTTCAGGTTTCGAACACCCACCTGTTTGTTTTTTGTGAGGCAAGCGACTTACCCCTCAGCTATAGCAACCACTAACAATGAAAACTCAATCATTAAATTATGTTATCGATAATGATTATGAGCAATTTGTGTTTTTTACTATTCTAATTAGCCTGTGTTTTGTTCACGTTAATCGGACAAATCACCATAATTACCTCGTTATTGCCATTTTTCGAGTCAACTGAAAAGACTTAACGGGATAAGAAATAAAGGCAGCTTATCCCTGCAGTCAGTTTGCAGTGTAAAGACCACGTTTTTTTTTAATATGCAGTAGAAACAAAATTCCTTTCCCCGATTTGAGCGAGTGCCATATTGGTTATGAGACCAGCATGCTAACAGCTCGTCCCATTGGATCTCCACATTAAAATCAGTTAACACGTAAGCCAGCTTGTGTTCCTTGCTGGACTATAATGCCCGTATATCTTGTTGCTTACCCAATTTTAGACACAGACAACATTCATGTAGTTTGCTCTAGTTAAATAATAATGCAAGCAATGACGAACTTTACCAAATGTGTCAACCAAAATATAGTTTATTTTCACTACGGCTTTTGCGTTCAGGAAGATTCTATTTTATTATTCACTTCTCCTCGTACTTGTTTCGCACAGAAAGCGCTTCTGTACAGGTCTTCACGTTATCAATGTATTTCAGTTTGTCACCATAATGTCCAAAAGTTTGCCATTTAAGACATCAATAACCGCCATCAAAGATGGCACAAATCAGCATAAATTCAGATTCCATTTATCCGAGAAGTTTCACTTAATTTTTTTTTAAATTATAAAAAGTGTTGCTTTCTGTTTCTTATTTCAATTATTCACCAGCCTATTAATTGTTATCCTTGCTAGGTAATATAAGCCGAACATGTTAAGTTATTGTATCTTTCAGCGGGACATTTAGTAACAATTTTATCCGGAATGTGTTTTCTCGCTAATTAATTGTCCTCCTTTTAACACTTCTCATTTTGCACGCCTGCGACGAGTCTCGGTCAATAAAGGAAAACATAAATTGCTCACGAAGAAACACAAAAACCGTGATGGATAGCTGTTCATTTGGGTCATCTTGCTCTGATCTGGGAGTTTAAAGTGGTATCGGAAATAGAAGAGATTTTGTTTTCCTTCTTTCGTCCAACAGGGCTCTTTCAATGGGTATTCCCTCTCGTGAATTTTCACAAGCAACGCCACGCCTTATAAAGCTAATCAGATCATGGACACCGGTATAGAGGAGCGTTTCTCAATGTGTTGTCCCTGGGAGTCTACCTGTAGAACTCTTCATGGGCAGCCCTAGAACTCTGCATAGACTAACCTAGAACTCTTCATGGGCAGCCCTAGAACTCTGCATAGACTAACCTAGAACTCTTCATAGGCAGCCCTAGAACTCTGCATAGACTAACCTAGAACTCTTCATGGGCAGCCCTAGAACTCTGCATAGACTAATCTAGAACTCTTCATGGGCAGCCCTAGAACTCTGCACAGACTAACCTAGAACTCTTCATGGGCAGCCCTAGAACTCTGCATAGACTAACCTAGAACTCTTCATAGGCAGCCCTAGAACTCTGCATAGACTAACCTAGAACTCTTCATAAGCAGCCCTAGAACTCTGCATAGACTAACCTAGAACTCTTCATGGGCAGCCCTAGAACTCTGCATAGACTAACCTAGAACTCTTCCTCTCCATGACCTCATATAGACATCTTTAGTGTTTATACCTGTTCATGGAATCTTTAGGCTGACATAGAACACGCTTTAGGCTGACCTAGAACACACTTTGGGCTGACCTAGAAAACGTCTTCGGCTGACCTAGAACATGCCTTGGGCTCACCTATAACTATTCATGCGCTCACATATTACCATTCATGAGCTCACCTATAACCCTTCGTGCGCTTATCTATACCCTTCATGAGCTCACCTTTAACACTTTATGCGCTCACCTGTAACACTTTATGCGCTCACCTGTAACGCTTCATGCGCTCACCTATAATTCTGCATGCGCTCACCTATAACCCTTCATGAGCTCGTCTGTAACACTTCATACGCTGACCTATAACCCTTTATGAGCTAACCAATAACCCTTCATACGCTCACCTGTAACACTTCATACGCTGACCTATAACCCTTCATGAGCTAACCAATAACCCTTCATGCGCTCATATATAACCCTTCATGAGTTCACCTGTAACCCTACATGAGTTCACATGTAACCCTTTATTAGTTCACCTGTAACCCTACATGAGCTCAAATAAAACCCTTCATGAGCCTACCTTTAGACTACATGGATATTGTATGACACGTATGGTATGCTATAGAATGCCACGTTATATTGTGTCATAGTATGTCCCGTTACGTTATGCTACATATGTTACCTTATGTTATAACTTAACTTACTTTAACGTGTTTATACTTGTTAGAAGACTGTGCAGAGTATACCAGTTGCTTTTATATGTATGTTTTAAAAGATCTATTCAATAGATTGTTTAATGCATTAATTTACCCCGCTTCCACTAATTCCTGTGACAATGCATTTCCGGCATTCACCACTCTCTAACTATAAAAATAGTTTCTGGTATCTAATTGGCTCTTTCTTTAAATTAATTTGTAGCTGCGCCCTCTTGTTCTTGTAGGTGGCTGTATTTTTTTTTTTAAACTGGTAGTCTAATTTATCTTTTCTGTTGATCATCTTATAAACCTGTATAGGCCGGTTTTTCCTCATAACTATAATTCTGGAACCCTGCAATCATTTGTGTCGCTTGTCTGTGTATCCTTTCCAGAATGTTTCAATCTTATCTACGATTACGGCTCTACACCTGTACACACCTATGACATAATGTCAAGTCATATTGATCTACATTATATTATGTCGTATAATACTGTTATATCATATTATGTTATGCTATACTATGTCATGGCATGTTGTGATACATTACGCTATGTTATGTTATTATATATTATGTCATACTGTAATGATATGTTAATATATTGTATGCAACCAATTAACATTACTGCCATTACTGCATGTCCGGCAGATGCATAGTTGCTCAGTCTCTTTCAGCATCTCCACACTTAGGTCCACCTTGACGTGGTTGGACAGCTTGTGTGCCCTAGTGACCTCGAGAGCTATACCGACCGAGCACGTAAGCCTTGTCAGGCAATCTGTCTATGGAAGGAGGCATCCGGATTGAAAATGTCAACCGTCGAAGTTGGAAGATGTGGGTCCAAGTGGAACGGGAGTAGAAAACGGACATCTACGCAAAACAATGGATTATATGCAACAAACACTAGACTGTTATTGTGTCGTCCATTTGGGACGTGGCCAGGTAGGGACGATGCTGCCGCCCCCCCCCCCCCTCATATGAAGGGGTCCACCCAATGCTACTGGAACCACAAACTGACACTTCTATGAAGTCCATGGAAGATCAGAGTAATGGACAAAAACGTAAAATTATGCAGTGGAATACAGAGGGGGTGGGACCTAAGAAACTATAATTAGAATAGTTCATGAAAGAGCAAGAAATCGGTGTGTTGTATACGGAAGATATACCTCACCATGGATCACATATTCTTGATAAGAGGATATGAGATCTTCCGATTGGACAGAGAAGATGGACAAAAGGGGGGTGGGATGGTGTCATGACTGCCATCAGGAACAAGTATCCAGCCTTGGAAGTTCAGAGATCTGCTCTACGTGACACAGAGCACATAAGTATTGGCTTGGGAAACTTGGACGGAGACCTCACAATATGTAATTTATATTCTCCACCAGACAAACATATGCACCTGGAGAATAGCAAACTGGGTACCCTCGACTGGATGATCGTTGGGGACTTTAACAGTCATTCTCCAAGCTGGGAGTACACAGATCTAAATGCCAAGGGTGAGGAGGTTGAAGACTTTATCATAGACAACAGCCTACTCATGCTAAATAAATATGACGACCCACACACATACTTCACTAGGTCCTGGGGGAAAAGAAGTAATCCAGATCTTGCCATGGCTACAGAAGAGATAGAAAAGGTTTCGAGTCGAAGCATATGTCAACAACTGGGAGGCAGTGACTATAGACCAATAGTAATTACCATAAAGAGAATAAAAGATACTCCAATGGATAACTCCATGCCTTGAGGGAACTATAGGAAAGGAAATTTGAGCCTATTTACATCAAAGACTGACAGCTTTCTGACCAACACTGAAATCGGTCTAGAAACACTAAGCTTCAAATTTTCAATAGGTGCGTTCTTGATGCTGCCAAGAAAAGTATCCTAATAGGCTGCAGAAAAGACTACCAACCCTTCTGGAGTCAAAAACTGGAAGAGCTGCAAGGCGAATTTAGTACGTGCAGAGAAATCAAGAAGACGAATCCAACAGATGAAAATACAATCGTGCACAAAGAAAGCAAAGGCAGCCTTGATAAAAGAGCAGAAGAAGACTATGAGAGAAAGCTGGCACAAACTGACCAGCTCTTTAGACCTGAAAAAGATACTATAAAACTGTGGAATCTCACCAAAACCCTCAACGGCGACAACACAGAGAGATCGAAAACCGTGTTACATACGACCGTAGGACAGGTGACGTGCAAGGCGGCAGCAGACCTTACGGCCAGAACATATTAATTAGAAAGCATGATGCAAGTTTCAATAGATATAGAATTTTTAAAAAAAAAGTAAGATCAGAGCTTTAAAAAAAGATGGCGCCGTAACTGGCTGCGAGTCTACATTTCTCTTCTGTTTTGGATCATTATGGATGCCGCCAGACCACGGATTTGCCTGGAATTCACACTAGTCGATGACTTACACTTGTGTTCACGGATACGTGGAGTTGTTTTCCGTCTGGACTTGTTATTTCGTTCTTTTTTTTGTGATTTCTTCCATCCGTTTATCCTGGTCTGGACGCCGGCTGAATGGCGCTACACTTAAACTAGTTATACCTGTGTCGTATCTCACGGGTTAGTTCTGCCGGTTCACCTTCAAGAATATGGCGTGTGGGAATTTTAGATGCTACTATGATGAACTGAATACAGCTGGGGAGAGATAACAGACTCACTCACACGCTGAGTGTTGTCCATACGACCTCTTGTGGTTATCGAAAAGGCACGACAAACTGCATTAGATGCCTTCCCACCTTTCTACCCTGCGGGTTACATGTTTACGGAAAGGCTTCGGTGGTAACCCTGAGGCAAAATCTGCATCCTATGCTATCTCCAGTCGTCTTGATGAATGTCTTGCCACTGGCAGAAGGTAGCTTAGGCTCTGTGAGTGAGGTTGATAAAAGGCGCAGTTTCTTCCTCACTTTAATCCAAATCTCCGCGCAAGTCACCAATTTCAGCGGACACAGCAGGAGATACGACTGTCCACACGGCTGAACAAAGAGAGTAGTCTTCATCACTTGTGATGGACAAACTAAACTAAACTTGCTGCAAAAGACAGTAGAGAAGTTGGGGAACTAGGCAAAAGAGTGGAAACTGAAAATAAACCACACCAAAACCATCACCACTCTCTTTTCACTATCGCCCAGAAAAGAGATAAAGATTGGAAACAAACAAATACCACAGTTCGACAAACCAATATTCCTTGGAGTCATATTTGACTCGAGACTTACCTGGAAGTCCAATATAGAGAACATCCATACAAAGGCCATAAAAAACTCTCAGTGATGAGAAAACTGGCTGGTAGTTCTTTGCGAAAACAAAAATCCTCAAGCTTATCTACACTGGTGCAATCAGACCAATCATGGAATATGCCTCTAGCACTTGGTCAACAGCGGCCAAAACAAACACAGGAAAACTAGACCGAGTCCATAATATGGGTCTTAGAATTACACTTAGAGCATTGAAAACCACTCCAATCACAGAGATCGGAAAAACAGCAAATACTGAGCACCTTCAAATAAGGAGGAAATATAAATCCATTATTTAGTTTGAAAAACTAAAGAAGTATCATATCGTCCTCTTCACCAGAAGCTCCAAGAGAGAACAAAAAACAGACTGCTAAGGAAAAGCCCCAAGCATCTGGTCAGACAAATCCACAGAAAACACTCAGACATCCCCGAAGCTGAAAAAATCACTCTATACCAGTAGGAGAGACCTCTATCAATTTCAGAGCTGAAGCAAAAACTGTACATGCATCAACTCAAGTTCTTATCAGCCAAAACATAAATACAAGGACAAACGGTAGTTCTAACAGACTCCTGGCGTGTACTCCAAGCCATCTGAAGCTCCAAACAAGAGAGATTCTTACATGAAATAAAATCCAACATAAGATTGTTGTCTCGAAAACAGATTTAATCCAACAATGGATTTCGCCCCACTGTGGAATCCCTGAAAACGAGAAAGCAGATGAGCTCGCAAAAGCCGGAAGTGGTGGCACGCAGATTCCCCATCCACAGAGCTATAAAGAAGCAAAGACACTCATCAAAAGATCCCTAAGGGCAGAATGGAGAGACGAGCACAAAGAAAACAAGCCAGAAGAGAACAGCATAGACAAACTTGGAAGAGCTGGGTAGACAAAGATCTTCAGACTCAGAACGGGACATTTTTGACTCAAGGCCCACCTTCACAAAATGGGTCTCAGAGACAATGCCACGTGCGATTGTAGAGCACCCAAGCAAACACCAGAACATATTCTGCAGGATTGCCCTACCTATGCAGACCAACGAGAGGCAGTCTGGCCTGGGAAATGGACATTGCTCGAAAAGATGTGGGAGACTGTCGAAGACCTGAAATGCACAGTCTCGTTCGTGAGCCTCACCGAATTAGAAACATAGCATCAGTTGATCGATGAAGAAGAAGGTCTGTTTCAGCATGGTGTGTATGATATGACAATTGATCGTTGATGTGACTCACTAGTCGTACACACTACAGCAACGTCCAGTGGACATCGCAGGAATAAAAGAAGATGTGCTGAGCCTAGCTAATGCGCAATGACATTCCACTACAAGCATTGGAAAAATCAGAGGGAAACTTCGTTTTGATAAAAGTAAGGATGGGGCACACACTTCATAGCATTTGGAAACATTTCTGTTGAAATGGTTAGAGACCAATATGTCGTTTTAATTTCATTTAATAAAATACGGTCAACTGGAGAATTGATACAAAACACTTAAGAAAAGGAGTGATCACTTAAACTTAACGTAATGTCTTTATACTGGTTTGGAAGTCTTTGCAGAGTCTTCTTCTTCTTCTTCGTACGCAGTCAGACAGTAACCATTATTTTTTCGAAAAAAGCGGCGGTCATCCTGAGGCTCTCGCCACTGCCATAGAGCTTGTCTTGCAGTTCCACTGGTAATGGCCACATCTGCTCTCTCTGATCCTCGTATGTCGGGCAGTTCTGCAGCAGATGTTCAGCGGTCATTTTACAAGTACCGCACGGGCATTCGTCGGTACACCCTATCTTCAATTTGTTGAATAGGTGGTACCTCAGTCTGTTGTGGCCAGTGCGAAGTCTGAAGACAACGACCTGCTCTCTTCGGTTCAACTGGTAATAGGCATCGTTTTTGGTGTAACCAGTATGTTCGGTTTCCCATTTGGTCATGTATCTGGTTTTGATAAGCCGTTTTGACTTTTCGTACGTCATACTGGTATCTGTTTGTGGTAGTCTTGCACCTTCTTTTGCCAGTCTGTCTGCCTCCTCGTTGCCTTGGATGTTGCAGTGTGACGGAACCCACTGTACCCCTACCCTTTTTGGTGCGGACTGCTGGCACAGTTTGCAGAGTGCTGCTCTTAAGTCATTAAGCTCAGTGTTTTTCTGGCTTTTTAGCGATGTGACTACGGCGAGAGCATCTGTCAGCAGGACTATATGGATCTCATTTTCACTGTGTGTCACCATTTCTTCCACTGCTGCCCTCAGTGCCTCTGCCTCCGCTCTGAAATTGCTTGTGTACTTACCAGTAGCGAATGACAGTGTTATTTTTCTGCCATTTGGTAGGTTCAGGAATGCTGCTGCCCCTCCGTTCTGTGTAGTGTCTGTTACAGAACCGTCGGTGTATGCATGGGTCCAGTCCATGCTTGGGTAGCTTTTCGTTATGAAGCTTAGGATAGTATCTCTCCTTTCTTTTTCAGTCTGGCAGTTTTTGTTTGCAATACGTGGTATATTTTCTACCACCTCTGGAAATATATCCTGCCTCCAGGTAGGTTTTCGTACAGTAGTGATGGGTTTTGGTGTTGTTAGTGCGTTTATGGGATCTTCGTGCATCTTTGCTTTGGCTATTTCTGCAAAGTTTCTTCGCTTTAGTTTCCCATTTCCCAAATTGTTTAGTCTCTGGTGCATTGGATGGTCCGTCAGTCTTCGGAGTTTCTCTGACTGCAGCTGGGCTCTGCAGTCTCTTCTATCGGTCATGGATTGCAGTTTTGTAATCTTTTCAAGTTCTACAATTGGCGTTGACTTCATGCCACCTGTTATAATTCTCATGGCTTGGTTTTGAAGTTTGTTAACTTTATCGAAGTTCGCCTTCGCTGATGTTGTCCATGCTGCAATGCCATACTCGAGAACTGGTCTCACTCTTCCAGTATACAGTTTCTTTAGTATGCCTTCGTCTGCTCCCCAGCTTGTGCCAGCAACTTTCCTCATGATTGCCATTCTTTCTCTGGCTTTCATTCGGTTTCTCTCAATCTGACTTTTCCATGTCATGCGCCGATCAATTGTGACTCCCAGATAGGTTGGGTTGTCGTTTGGCTGCAGGATTTTGCCAATTAGACTTAATTTGGTACTTTGGGGTTTTAATGAAAGCGAGAATATTGTGCATGGGGTTTTCTCCTCGTTTATTTTGACCAGCCATGAGTTCGCCCACTCTTCCAGTGATGTTAGGGCCGTCTGCATCCGATTTCTTGCTATGGTGAGATTCTTTTCAGAGGTCCACATAGCCAGATCGTCTGCAAAGATTGAGCTATGGACTCTTCGTGGTATATTCTCTGTAATATCGTTTATAAATACCAGGAAGAGTGTGGGTGACAATACTCCCCCTTGGGGTACTCCCTGCTCGAGTGTCACCTTTTTGCTCATCTGCCCTTGTACTTGGACTCTGACCGTTCTTTGTTTGAGGTAGTGGTTGATCCACTTGTACATCTTCCCACAGACATCACTTCTTCTTAGTTTGACTCTAAGTCCATCCTTCCAGACTTTGTCAAATGCCTTTTCCAGATCCACCCAAACAGCTACTGTGTGTTTCTGTGCCTGGTAGGCATCTTCTATCTCCTGGGCTATGAGGATGACCTGGTCGTCAGTGGATCTGTGCTGTCTAAAGCCGGCTTGCTGTGGAATTAGTATTCGTTTTTCTTCCAGATGCCACATCAGTCTGGTGTTTATCATCCGTTCCATCAGCTTGCCGACACAGCTCAGTAGGCTTATGGGCCTGTATCCATTTGGATCTGTTTTGTCCTTTCCTGTTTTTGGTACTGGTACCAGTATTGCATCTTTCCATGCCTGTGGTACAATTCCCCTTTTCCAGCTTTGGTTCAGGACCGATAGCAGTTTCTTCTTCTCTGTTTGGCCCAGCCCCATCAGCATTTCGTTTGTTATCCCGTCTTTTCCGGGAGATTTCCTTTTCTTTAGTGTTCTCATAGCCTCTTCCATTTCGCGCATTGTTAGTTTGGCCATCATGTGCTCTTCAGGAGCCGTATTTGTGTTTTCGTGTCCCTTTAGCTCTTCGCTAATGTCTGTATGCTTATCTGCAGGGACCTCGATGTGGTTTGCTCTGGCATAGTGATCGACAAAGGCGTTTGCGGCTCTCTTACCTGTGATCAAGTTCTCGCCCTGCTTGATAGTAATCTGTTTATTTGACCGGGTTTCGTCGTTCATGGCTCTGACTAGCTTCCATAGCTTGTTCCCGTCTTTGTCCAGGTTTAGACTTTCCGTTTTATTTTTCCAGCTTTCTCTTGCTGTTTGCTTGAGAGTGTGTTTGTACTTTGCCGCGGCGGCTTTGAGGGCGTTGTTTGCCTCCATGGATTTTTCTCGCTCTGCCATGTTCCTAGCATTTGTTACTGCATCTTCCACTTTCTGCAACTCATCATTCCAGTAAGGCTTATAGTTTTTCCTAGCTCCTCTTGGGATGGTTTCAGTGGCGGCTTGCATTATTGCCTTGCTTAGGCTCTCTACCATGGGCTTCATTTTTGTGTTTCGTGTGTTGATGGTTTCACACAGCCCATCTGTCAGGATTGCAAATCTGTCCCAGTCGGCTCGTTTGTAATTCCAACGTGGGAGCGGTTTTGTTTCCTGTGGGCCTACTTCCATGTCAATGGTTAGTCTGATCGGCCTGTGGTCGCTACCTGCCAGTTGGTTTAGCACCTGGCGGTCTATTTTATGGTGTATGTCCTGTGTGGAGAAGGCCAAATCTGGAGTCGAGGTGGTATGCCATGTTCTTGAATAGAAGCTAGGGCTATCCTCCGGCCTATTGATTAGGGAGAGATTTGCATCTATCTCCCAATCTTCCACTTCGTCACCTCTGCTGTCTGTGTCAGAGTATCCCCATCTCTCCGAGTGGCTGTTGAAATCTCCAACTACTATGCAGTTGGAGTCTCTGACCTCCATACTCGAAAGCGATAGGTCTCTATTTGGTGGTCCGTACAGATTGAAAATGCGGAGCTTCGTCTCTTGAGTCATTATGTCAACTCCTACAATTTCTGCTTGTCCTGTGTGATTGACAGATACCGCGCTACTCGGTATGCAGTTTCTGGTCAGTATCAGGACCCCTCCTTTGTGGCCTTATCTATCTAGACGGAAGGTCTGGTATCCTCTGATTGAGAATTTATGGTTATTGTTGAGGTGCGTTTCCTGGATACATGCCACGTCAATCTTACCTTCATGCATGTGGTGTGTTAGGGAAAGTTTTTTGTTAATGACTCCCTCCGCATTCCACTGTAGTATTTTGAGGGTCTTGAGGTTTTGGCCAATAGAAGTTGCCCCATAGCCATGTGCCTTGACTCCACGACACATGGGTGGGTGACCACCAGTAGTCAAGGGTGGGCCCCTTCGAGGCGTGAGGCCCGACACAATCGCTGCCTGGCGGGACTCCGCAGGATGAGCGCCATGCGTTTTTCTAATAGGTTGTACTGCCATCATACTGCGATTTACGTTGCACTGTTTTGTTAGGCTTGCGGTCCCGTGCATCCGATTTCAACAGGCGTTTCTGTATTGATGCTGTCCCCAGCCTATCTGCAAGGCAGCAGTTGTTTATGATCAGAGTTGTCTCTCTTATGGAAGTTGTCTTACTAGACTATCGAGTCTTCACTACTCGTGTCTATAGGGTGCAATGATGATATGTGAGATAAATGAGATGGGCTGGTTTACCCGGAAGAGAGGCAGTCCAGTGTGTCTGTATCCCAGGATCGTCACGTCCTGCCAGAAACGTAGCATTTGCATGTGAGTGGGGTATCTCTTTTTCCCTTTATTTTCTTGGCTTCTATGCAGGGATGGTACGCCTAGCATTCCCCGCCACCTGGGGTGTTGACACAGTGGGGCAGGTGTGCAATGTCCGCTGGTCTGCATCTCTTCTGCGTCCAGCATGATAGTTATATGGCTGATAACGTACAGAGGTAGATATCGTAGCCGACGTGCATTTAGCCAACAGACAAGCCTGGTAATGTCACAGAGATGTTGTTCGCCTGGTGTGCGGACAGCTCTCATGGTCATTGGTTGAGTCTCGACAGTTCACAGTGTGGTGGCTGCTCTACTGTTTTCGACACCCCGACCAGGTACTAAGTCTTTAGTTGGTGGTTTCGCACCCCATCACCGTATAAGGTGAGTATCTAGCAGTTGTCCGCCCGCTTTGATCGGCGGACGGCAAGGACCTCTTGCTGCGGCTCTACCGAATATGGCTGGGGCGCAAGCCCCAGGTATCGAGCATGTAGGAGCCTCCCATTGCAGTGGGGCTGAGATTTTGGGCGGGATTGCGGCTTACAAGGGTTCGGCCGTAATCCCCCACATGGTAGCCTTGCGCCATTGGCTTATCAGCCTGGTACGTGAACCAAAGTGTCTGCGGCTCCCCTCGATATGAGCTGGTTTTCCGTAGCAACGCCCTGTCATTAGTAGGGTAAAACTGACCTGTCTTCAGATGGTCTATTTCCAGCACCCGTTCACTATTTGGTCAGACGAATTTATTGAGGGCTTTTGTTTGTCAATGACCAGGTATTTGGAATCTGCGGTTTCTGCGGGGTTAAACACGATTTCCGTGGCGTTCTTTCATTAGAGTGTTTGAGAGCTGACTTGTCTTCCTTGATTCTAATACCAGTGTACGTTCATTATTAGACCCAGACGGTAATGCTCTCGATTTGTCCGTCGTTCTACAGTGTTAGGCGTGTTCAGTCAAATAAAGCCGCAGGTTCCACTCCTGGTGGTGCCCTTCCGTCAATTCCTTTAGCGAGACAATCAGGTTACTTAGAGGGTGGCCCCAGATTTTCGAGGGTCTAATTCCAGCACATGTTCACTATTGGACCCCCCGAAGGTGCTCTCTTTTGACTATCATTCTACACTATTGGCGTGTTTAGTCAATTTTAGCCTCAGGCTCCACTCCTGATAGTGCTCTTTCGTCAATTCCTTTATCAAACACTGTATGCAGACCAACCGAGCCTCAGAGGGCATAACCCCAGATTTCTGAGGGTCTAAATCCAGCACCAGTTCCATATTAGACCCCTGAGAAGTGGTCTCGGCATGTCAGTTATTTCAGTGTTGGCCGTGTTGAGTCAAATTAAGCCGCAGGCTCCACTCCTGGTGGTGCCCTTCCGTCAATTCCTTTAAGTTTCAGCTTTGCAACCATACTTCCCCCGGAACCCAAACACTTTGGTTTCCCGGAAGCTGCCCGCAGAGTCATCGAAGCAACTCCTGCGGATCGCTAGTCGGCATCGTTTATGGTCAGAACTACGACGGTATCTGATCGTCTTCGCGCCTCTGACTTTCGTTCTTGATTAATGAAAACATTCTTGACAAATGCTTTCGCAGTAGCTCGTCTTGCGGCGATCCAAGAATTTCACCTCTAACGCCGCAATACGAATGCCCCCGTTTGTCCCTGTTAATCATTACCTCCAGTTCCGAAAACCAACAAAATAAAACCGAGGTCCTATTCCATTATTCCATGCACCATTATTCAGGCAGCCGAGGCCTGCTTTGAACACTCTAATTTTTTAAAAGTAAACGTGCCGGCCACCCAGGACGCTCAGCGAAGAGCACCCGTGGGAGAGAGCCGACAGACGGTAGGGCATGAGACAACGGGCAGTGAACCGGCGCGAGCCGGACCGCCCGCCTGCGCCTGAGATCCAACTACGAGCTTTTTAACTGCAACAACTTTAATATACGCTATTGGAGCTGGAATTACCGCGGCTGCTGGCACCAGACTTGCCCTCCAATAGATCCTCGTTAAAGGGTTTAAAGTGTACTCATTCCAATTTCGGGACCTCGAAAGAGTCCCGTATTGTTCTTTTTCGTCACTACCTCCCCGTGCCGGGAGTGGGTAAGTTGCGCGCCTGCTGCCTTCCTTGGATGTGGTAGCCGTTTCTCATGCTCCCTCTCCGGAATCGAACCCTGATTCCCCGTTACCCGTTACAAACATGGTAGGCATGTCACGTACCATCGACATTTCTTCTTCTTCTTCTTCTGCGTACACAGTCAGACAGTAACCATTATTTTTTCGAAAAAAGCGGCGGTCATCCTGAGACTCTCGCCACTACCATAGAGCTTGTCTTGCAGTTCCACTGGCAATGGCCACATCTGCTCTCTCTGATCCCCGTATGTCGGGCAGTTCTGCAGCAGATGTTCAGTGGTCATTTTACCAGTACCGCACGGGCATTCGTCGGTACACCCTATCTTCAATTTGTTGAATAGGTGGTACCTCAGTCTATTGTGGCCAGTGCGAAGTCTGAAGACAACGACCTGCTCTCTTCGGTTCAACTGGTAATAGGCATCGTTTTTGGTGTAACCAGTATGTTCGGTTTCCCATTTGGTAATGTACCTGACTTTGATAAGCCGTTTTGACTCTTCGTACGTCATACTGGTATCTGTTTGTGGTTGCCTTGCACCTTCTTTTGCCAGTCTGTCTATCTCCTCGTTGCCATGGATGTTGCAGTGTGACGGAACCCACTGTACCACTACCCTTTTTGGTGCGGACAGCTGGCACAGTTTGCAGAGTGCTGCTCTTAAGTCATTAAGCTCAGTGTTTTTCTGGCTTTTTAGCGCTGTGACTACGGCGAGAGCATCTGTCAGCAAGACTATGTGGCTCTCATTTTCACTGTGTGTTGCCATTTCTTCCACTGCCGCCCTCAGTGCCTCTGCCTCCGCTCTGAAATTGCTTGTGTACTTACCAGTAGCGAATGACAGTGTTATTTTTCTGCCATTTGGTAGGTTCAGGAATGCTCCTGCCCCTCCGTTCTGTGTAGTGTTTGTTACAGAACCGTCGGTGTATGCATGGGTCCAGTCCATGCTTGGGTAGCTTTTCGTTATGAAGCTTAGGGTAGTGTCTCTCCTTTCTTTTTCGGTCTGGCAGTTTTTGTTTGCAATACCTGGTATATTTTCTACCACCTCTGGAAATATATCCTGCCTCCAAGTAGGTTTTCGTACAGTAGTGATGGGTTTTGGTGTTGTTAGTGCGTTTATGGGATCTTCGTGCATCTTTGCTTTGGCTATTTCTGCAAAGTTTCTCCGCTTTAGTTTCCCAGTTCCCAAATTGTTTAGCCTCTGGTACATTGGATGGTCCGTCAGTCTTCGGAGTTTCTCTGACTGCAGCTGGGCTCTGCAGTCTCTTCTGTCGGTCATGGATTGCAGTTTTGTAATCTTTTCAAGTTCTACAATTGGCGTTGACTTCATGCCACCTGTTATGATTCTCATGGCTTGGTTTTGAAGTTTGTTAACTTTATCGAAGTTCGCCTTCGCTGCTGTTGTCCATGCCGCGATGCCATACTCGAGAACTGGTCTCACTCTTCCAGTGTACAGTTTCTTTAGTATGCCTTCGTCTGCTCCCCAGCTTGTGCCAGCAAGTTTCCTCATGATCGCCATTCTTTCTCTGGCTTTCATTCGGTTTCTCTCAATCTGACTTTTCCATGTCATGCGCCGATCAAATGTGACTCCCAGATAGGTTGGGTTGTCGTTTGGCTGCAGGATTTTGCCATTTAGGCTTAATTTGGTACTTTGGGGTTTTAATGAGAGCGAGAATATTGTGCACGTGGTTTTCTCCTCGTTTATTTTGACCAGCCATGAGTTCGCCCACTCTTCCAGCGATGTTAGGGCCGTTTGCATCCGATTTCTTGCTATGGTGAGATTTTTTTCAGAGGTCCACATAGCCAGATCGTCTGCAAACATTGAGCTATGGACTCTTCTTGGTATATTCACTGTAATATCGTTTATATATACCAGGAAGAGTGTGGGTGACAGTACTCCCCCTTGGGGTACTCCCTGCTCGAGTGTCACCTTTTTGCTCATCTGCCCTTGTACTTGGACTCTGGCCGTTCTTTGTTTGAGGTAGTGGTTGATCCACTTGTACATCTTCCCACAAACATCACTTCTTCTTAGCTTGACTCTAAGTCCATCCTTCCAGACTTTGTCAAATGCCTTTTCCAGATCCACCCAAACAGCTACTGTGTGTTTCTGTGCCTGCTAGGCATCTTCTATCTCCTGGGCTATGAGGATGACCTGGTCCTCAGTGGATCTGTGCTGTCTAAGGCCGGCTTGCTGTGGAATTAGTATTCGTTTTTCTTCCAGATGCCACATCAGTCTGGTGTTTATCATCCGTTCCATCAGCTTGCCGACAAAGCTCAGTAGGCTTATGGGCCTGTATCCATTCGGATCTGTTTTGTCCTTTCTGTTTTTGGTACTGGTACCAGTATTGCATCTTTCCATGCCTGGGGTACAATACCCCTTTTCCAGCTTTGGTTCAGGACTGATAGTAGTTCTTTCTTTGCTGTTTGGCCCAGCCCCATCAGCATTTCGTTTGTTATCCCGTCTTTTCCGGGAGATTTCCTTCTCTTTAGTGTTCTCATAGCCTCTTCCATTTCGCGCATTGTTAGTTTGGCCATCATGTGCTCTTCAGGAGCCGTATTTATGTTTTCGTGCCCCTTTAGCTCTTCGCTAATGTCTGTATGCTTATCTGCAGGGACCTCGATGTGGTTTGCTCTGGCATAGTGATCGACAAAGGCGTTTGCGGCTTTCTTACCTGTGATCAAGTTCTCGCCTTGCTTGATAGTAATTTGTTTATTTGACGGGGTTTCGTCGTTCATGGCTCTGACTAGCTTCCATAGCTTGTTCCCTTCTTTGTCCAGGTTTAAACTTTCCGTTTTATTTTTCCAACTTTCTCTTGCTGTTTGCTTGAGAGTGTGTTTGTACTTCGCCGCGGCGGCTTTGAGGGCGATGTTTGCCTCCACGGATTTTTCTCGTTCTGCTATGTTCCTAGCATTTGTTACTGCATCTTCCACTTTCTGTAACTCATCATTCCAGTAGGGCTTATAGTTTTTCCTAGCTCCTCTTGGGATGGTTTCAGTGGCGGCTTGCATTAATGCCTTGCTTAGGCTCTCTACCATGGGCTTCATTTTGGTTTTTCGTGTGTTGATGGTTTCACACAGCCCATCTGTCAGGATTGCAAATCTGTCCCAGTCGGCTCGTTTGTAATTCCAACGTGGGAGCGGTTTTGTTTCCTGTGGGCCTACTTCCATGTCAATGGTTAGCCTGATCGGCCTGTGGTCGCTACCTGCCAGTTGGTTTAGCACCTGGCGGTCTATTTTATGGTGTATGTCCTGTGTGGAGAAGGCCAAATCTGGAGTCGAGGTGGTATGCCATGTTCTTGAATAGAAGCTAGGGCTATCCTCCGGCCTATTGATTAGGGAGAGATTTGCATCTATCTCCCAATCTTCCACTTCGTCACCTCTGCTGTCTGTGTCAGAGTATCCCCATCTCTCCGAGTGGCTGTTGAAATCTCCAACCACTATGCAGTTGGAGTCTCTGACCTCCATACTCGAGAGCGATAGGTCTCTGTTTGGTGGTCCGTACAGATTGAAAATGCGGAGCTTCGTCTCTTGAGCCATTATGTCAACTCCTACAATTTCTGCTTGTCCGGTGTGATTGACAGGTACCGCGCTACTCGGTATGCTGTTTCTGGTCAGTATCAGGACCCCTCCTTTGTGGCCTTCTCTATCTAGACGGAAAGTCTGGTATCCTCTGATTGAGAATTTATGGTTATTGTTGAGGTGCGTTTCCTGGATACATGCCACGTCAATCTTGCCTTCATGCAGGTGATGTGTTAGGGAAAGTTTTTTGTTAATGACTCCCTCCGCATTCCACTGTAATATTTTGAGGGTCTTGAGGTTTTGGCCAATAGTCGTTTCCCCATAGCCATGTGCCTTGACTCCACGACACATGGGTGGGTGACCACCAGTAGTCAAGGGTGGGCCCCTTCGAGGCGTGGGGCCCGGCGCTATCGCTGCCTGGCGGGTCTCCTCAGGATGAGCGCCATACGTTTTTCGAATAGGTTGTGCTGCCATCATACTGTGATTTACGTTGCACTGTTTTGTTAGGCTTGCGGCCCCGTGCATCCGATTTCAACAGGCGTTTCTGTAGGGATGCCCTCCTTAGCCTTTGGCTGTCCCCAGCCTATCTGCAAGGCAGCAGTTGTTTACGATCAGAGTTTTCTCTCCTATGGAAGTTGTCTTACCAGACTATCGAGTCTTCACTACTCGTGTCTATAGGGTGCAATGATGATATGTGATATATGAGATGGACTGGTTTACCCGGAAGAGAGGCAGTCCAGTGTGTCTGTATCCCAGGATCGTCACGTCCTGCCAGAAACGTAGCATTTGCATGTGAGTGGGGTATCTCTTTTTCCCTTTATTTTCTTGGCTTCTATGCAGGGATGGTACGCCTAGCATTCCCCGCCACCTGGGGTGTTGACACAGTGGGGCAGGTGTGCAATGTCCGCTGGTCTGCATCTCTTCTGCGTCCAGCATGATAGTTATGGCTGATAACGTACAGAGGTAGATATCGTAGCCGGAGTGCATTCAGCCAGAGGACAAGCCTGGTAATGTCACAGAGATGTTGATCGCCTGGTGTGCGGACAACTCTCATGGTCAGTGGTTGAGTCTTGACAGTTCACAGTGTGGTGGCTGCTCTACTGTTTTCGACACCCCGACCAGGTTCTAAGTCTTTGGTTGGTGTTTTTCGCACCCCATCGCCGTATAGGGTGAGTATCAAGCAGTTGTCCGCCCGCTTTGATTTCGGGCGGCAAGGACCTCTTACTGTGGCTCTACCTGATAGGGCTGGGGCGCAAGCCCCAGGTCCCGAGCATGTAGGAGGGGAGGAGGTATGAAAAGGATCATTTACAAATAGCCGCGATCGTACCACTGCATGTCAACTTAGAATCAATGCAGAGGAACGTTCTTTTTAGATAGCACAAAAGAATAATCCTACTCATTGTGGGTATTCAGAAACAATACCAACAACAATAGCAACAACAATACCAACAACAATACCAACAACAATACCAACAACAATACCAACAACAATAGCAACAACAATAGCAACAACAATAGCAACAACAATACCAACAACAATACCAACAACAATACCAACAACAATACCAACAACAATACCAATAACAATACCAACAACAATACCAACAACAATAGCAACAACTCCCTTCTTATAATCTTTATATCTAGCGGTTCTATATTGACCCCTATCTCGCACGCCACTGTAAGTGTTGATCTCATTCCCCCTCACAGATTAGTCTGAGAGCTTGATTCTGCACGCGGTCAATAGATGAGATGTTATTTGTACTCACAGTGGCCTGTATGGGAAAACTGTAATCCATCACCGGTCGTACATAATCAAGCAACAGTTGCAGAGGAGTTTGTTTATCACCTCCCCAATTAGTTCTAACAAGTCTTGTGATTAAGCTTAAACTCTTGAGTGCTTTACTTCTAACATTGCAGATCTGGCTGTAACATTTCTTTTATAGATGAGGAAATGAATGCAGCTTAGAGAGAAGCCCTGTGGTACTCCTTCTAACAACCTGCAAAGTTGGTATCTATGGTTATGTTGGTCAAAAATGCCCGAATCAATTTGATCATCTTTCCTTCTAGTCCCATTGTCCTCATTTTCATCAAAAGGCACTCCCTCCAGACCCTGTCATATGGCTGCTGTAGATCAATAAAAACTGCTAGTGTGCTTTTCCCGTCTTGGAATCCATCCATGACATGCTGTGTAAATCTAAAGAGGGGATCATCTGTGCGGTGTCCACGCCTGAAACCTGTCAGCTTTCTATCAATGATGTTTTTGCTTTCCAGCCACTAATATAGTCTGTTGTTTACCATTCTTTCAACAACTTTAATTAAACATGAGTTGAGCAACACGGGTCTATAGAATCCAGGTGTTCCTGGTTGTTTGCCCTTCTTCCGTATGGGTTTGATAGTTGCTGATAGCCACGTTGATGTCAACTGTCCTTCGCCCCATGTTCTGTTGATAAACCATAAACGTACCTCTTTCGTTTTTGGTCCTAATTTACTTATGATCTCATTTTTTATCTTTATCTGGTCTTGGTGCTTTATTTTGTGCAAGTTTCCTCGTCGCCAAGCTTAGTTCTTGTGAAGTGAAGTTCTTTTTAAAGGCAACTATATTGGTGAAGTCGCTGTTAAAGGAGTCCTTTAAAAGTACTTTATCTAGCAGTTTTCTTGGTTGCGCTTTATTTACTCTAGCGTAACATTTGTTTAAAATATCAACTTTCTTGGAGTTTGACACTTTTTCGTCCTTATATTCTCTGGCCAGGGTTGTTGGGTTTGACGTTCTCTTGTTTCCTTCTAGGTTGCTCAGTAATCTCCACGCCTTGTTCCCTTCTCTGTCTAGATCCAGCTTACCACAATTTTTGTTTGAAAGTCTCCCGCTTGCTATGTTTAATGATATATCTTTTATTTGCTATGCCAATATTGTTCTCTGTTTTATTTAGGGTATTTGGAGATTGTTCGACCTTCTTCCTGGCCTCTCTTTTCTCTTTGACGGCTGCCTCCAGCTCTGGACTACAGCACAGTTTATATTTATTGTACGTGCCCTGTGGGATGCATTTCATTGCAGCTGTTGAGATGGTGGCACGTGTTTGAAAGATGTTTTGGTGTCATCATTCTTACTCATTTGATTAAACCCAGCATCAGTTTGAAAGTTGTTTTGGTGTCATCATTCTTACTCATTTGATTAAACCCAGCATCAGTTTCCTGGCCATGACGGTCCCAGTTAGCCTTTCTGAAATTCCATGATTGTTTTCTTTGAGCCATCTTTCCCTCTGTAGTGTTTCAATAATTGTTAGGAATTTAGTGGTAGTGTTATCTACCTAGTCAGCCGATACAAGTGTTAGTTCGAACCGGCTGGTGGTACCGTGTACACTGTGCAAAATAGTTGGCGAGGTTTCCTGACTCTGGAGCAGTGTAATATTAGTACCATTACACTCTATTATTAAACTGGTGGTTTCCAAGATTTCGCATATAGGCATTGAAATCTCCCACCAACACTGTTTTCTTTCACGTAGGCTAAATTCAGGTAGACACGTTTTGGACGTGGGAGGACATTAAAAGTTATGTAGTATGTGTGTTGTGTTATCTTTGCTGCATTACTTTATTATTTGATGGTCAATATCACCCACAGGATTAATGGTTACAACTGCTTGTGTATCATTCCTGACCAGGGTCATAATGCCCTGGCACTTGTTGCATTCGCACATATAGCCCGTGATGTTAATTTGTCTTTGTGGAGGTATTGTTTCCTGGAAGAAGGGTATGTGCATTTGATCGTCTAGTAGTTTTTTGGTCAGTTCAGTTGCCTTGTTTTGTAATCCTGCAATGTTAAGCTGTAGTATGTTAAGGTTTACTTTTGCTAACTTCTCGCACAAAGCAAGCCCCAGGTATCGAGCATGTAGGAGCCTCCCATTGCAGTGGTGCTGAGATTTTGGGCGGGATTGCGGCTTACAAGGGTTCGGCCGTAATCCCCCACATGGTAGCCTTGCGCCATTGGCTTATCAGCCTGGTACGTGAACCAAAGTGTCTGCGGCTCCCCTCGATATGAGCTGGTTTTCCGTAGCAACGCCCTGTCATTAGTAGGGTAAAACTGACCTGTCTTCAGATGGTCTATTTCCAGCACCCGTTCACTATTTGGTCAGACGAATTTATTGAGGGCTTTTGTTTGTCAATGACCAGGTATTTGGAATCTGCGGTTTCTGCGGGGTTAAACACGATTTCCGTGGCGTTCTTTCATTAGAGTGTTTGAGAGCTGACTTGTCTTCCTTGAGTCTAATACCAGTGTACGTTCATTATTAGACCCAGACGGTAATGCTCTCGATTTGTCCGTCGTTCTACAGTGTTAGGCGTGTTCAGTCAAATAAAGCCGCAGGTTCCACTCCTGGTGGTGCCCTTCCGTCAATTCCTTTAGCGAGACAATCAGGTTACTTAGAGGGTGGCCCCAGATTTTCGAGGGTCTAATTCCAGCACATGTTCACTATTGGACCCCCCGAAGGTGCTCTCTTTTGACTATCATTCTACACTATTGGCGTGTTTAGTCAATTTTAGCCTCAGGCTCCACTCCTGATAGTGCTCTTTCGTCAATTCCTTTATCAAACACTGTATGCAGACCAACCGAGCCTCAGAGGGCATAACCCCAGATTTCTGAGGGTCTAAATCCAGCACCAGTTCCATATTAGACCCCTGAGAAGTGGTCTCGGCATGTCAGTTATTTCAGTGTTGGCCGTGTTGAGTCAAATTAAGCCGCAGGCTCCACTCCTGGTGGTGCCCTTCCGTCAATTCCTTTAAGTTTCAGCTTTGCAACCATACTTCCCCCGGAACCCAAACACTTTGGTTTCCCGGAAGCTGCCCGCAGAGTCATCGAAGCAACTCCTGCGGATCGCTAGTCGGCATCGTTTATGGTCAGAACTACGACGGTATCTGATCGTCTTCGCGCCTCTGACTTTCGTTCTTGATTAATGAAAACATTCTTGACAAATGCTTTCGCAGTAGCTCGTCTTGCGGCGATCCAAGAATTTCACCTCTAACGCCGCAATACGAATGCCCCCGTTTGTCCCTGTTAATCATTACCTCCAGTTCCGAAAACCAACAAAATAAAACCGAGGTCCTATTCCATTATTCCATGCACCATTATTCAGGCAGCCGAGGCCTGCTTTGAAAACTCTAATTTTTTCAAAGTAAACGTGCCGGCCACCCAGGACGCTCAGCGAAGAGCACCCGTGGGAGAGAGCCGACAGACGGTAGGGCATGAGACAACGGGCAGTGAACCGGCGCGAGCCGGACCGCCCGCCTGCGCCTGAGATCCAACTACGAGCTTTTTAACTGCAACAACTTTAATATACGCTATTGGAGCTGGAATTACCGCGGCTGCTGGCACCAGACTTGCCCTCCAATAGATCCTCGTTAAAGGGTTTAAAGTGTACTCATTCCAATTTCGGGACCTCGAAAGAGTCCCGTATTGTTATTTTTCGTCACTACCTCCCCGTGCCGGGAGTGGGTAAGTTGCGCGCCTGCTGCCTTCCTTGGATGTGGTAGCCGTTTCTCATGCTCCCTCTCCGCAATCGAACCCTGATTCTCCGTTACCCGTTACAAACATGGTAGGCATGTCACGTACCATCGACATTTGATAAGGCAGACATTTGAAAGATGCGTCGCCGGCACATGAGGCCATGCGATCAGCACAAAGTTATCCAGAGTCACCAGTGGGGACGCCGCAACCCCGCGAGGGGAAACGACGATTGGTTTTGAACTAATAAAAGCGCTCTTTCCGCGAGGGTCGGAGCTTGGTAAGCATGTATTAGCTCTAGAATTGCCACAGTTATCCAAGTAGGATCGTGTCATCTAAGGAACCTCGACTGATTTAATGAGCCATTCGCGGTTTCACCGTGAGACAGTGTGAACTTAGACATGCATGGCTTAATCTTTGAGACAAGCATATGATTACTGGCAGGATCAACCAGATATCTGTCGGAGACGTACGTACAGCACACACCGGTCGGCGGAGGAAGGGTGTGTAAAAAGCCTCGCTGGGACGACGGCCGCAGGGACCGACTGACGGGACGGACGGACGGACGGTTTGTTCCACCCGTCTCTCACTCCGTCGACTTAGGACCGCCTGACAGGGGCCTCCCACACGCACCAGACGACCGACCGACCGGGCTCGCTCGAGGAGGGATGGCAGCGCTCTGTGCAGAACGGATCCCAACGACCTCGGCGATGAATTTCACTGGGACTAGAGACAATTTGGCCTGTCGGCCTGCCCTTCTCCGTAGGAGAACGTAGGGCCTCGAGGCAACGATTCCTGCTTTCCATTTGCCGGTCACAAGCTCTTTGCGAGAGTCGGACCACCAGCGAGACGTACTGTCGAGCTCTGCTATAAGCCTTAGATAAATCACCACGGACGGACCACGTTTCCTGATACGGACCAGACCAGCGCACCTCGGTGGAGGAGCCGCTGCAACAAACCGCACCCAATTCGCTCTACGGGGAAAGGCAGGCGAGCGTTTTCCGCAAGCCCGCGCTATCGCTCCGCCTGGCGGGACTGAGATCGCTTTACGAACACTGGTTGAAATTGAGTCGCTGCGGCGAGACAACTACCCCAGATCTTTGCAGAGTCTATGTACAACCAGTTTTATTTACATTTCCTTGCTCTAAAAACTATGTGCATCCATTATATTCTTGAATTTATTAATTGTCCCTACCTCCACTATTTCCTGTAGCAATGCATTCGAAGCATTCACAACTCTCTGATTAACAAATAATATTTCCTAATATCTAATCTGGACCTTTCTTTAGTTAATTTATTGCTGTTGCCTCTTGTTCTTGTAGATGGTTGTATTTTGAAAAAGAACTTGGTTTGGTCTAGTTTATCCTTTCCGCTGATTATTTTATAAACCTATATTACGTCACTTCGAATTCTTCTCTTTCCTAGACACTCTAGGCCGATTTTTCTCATATCTTTCCTCATATCATAACTGTAATATTGGAATACCACTTTCAGTTTTGTCGGTCTTTTTTTAATCCTTTCTGGCATGTTTATCGACGGCATCTCTACACATGAAGAACAATGATATTGTACACCAGTCAGCCTTGCGCATGATGATGATGATTAAAAAGCTCAGTAGATCCATTTTTTGAGAACCATTGATGTGGAATATTAAGATGTGTATTTCAGGCCGGAATTCCCAATGTCACATAATTGTGTTATCAGCTTTGTATGTTGCCTCTGTCGTTAGAAACTAGAGGTTGTCATAGAAATATGTAACAAAAGTGATGGTGTTATGCAGCAAATAATTCTGACATTGGCTATATTCTTACACAAAATAAGCTTAGTCAGTATATGTGTCTTTGATAGTGGTAATATTGAACGAAGTTTTCAACAACACCGAATTCCGTGGGTGCAGGTGTGGATGCGAGAGAGGGGGAAAGGTGATAAAAAGGATTCAGTACCAATCATATGTGTTACAAATGTGCAATGTGTTTCGTCCCATTTCAATTTCCTCCACAGTAATTGTACTATAGCATTCAAATTAAAACAAGAAGGGGATGCAACAAAGAGTGACCTTTCCAGAGATGTACCACAAACATTACTAGTACTGTTACAATATAAGCAAAGGGATCATTACTGCAATAGTCATGTTATCTCCATCAAAGTACTGTTAACAGAACTACAAACATCTTACAATATGCATTATCAGTACAGTAGTAGTACCATCACCGTAATATGTCTGTACTGTAATAGTTATATATGCATTATAAATACTGTAATAGATATATCAACATTATTTGTACTGGAACTGTATTTACAACATTACCAGTACTGGGACAATACCATCAACAGTATTAGTGCTGTAATGGTATCATCCACATCTTCACTATAGTTCGTCTTTTAATTCATAAATAAGGTCCGAAGCAATTTTCTACAAAACTGCATGTCATATAAAAATCATTTTGCGTATGCACCCTTAGAATATCCATGACGTTAAGTAAATATTTCTTTCTTTAAGAAATGTGATCTATTTGTAAAATTTATTCATTAGGCCAAATTAAAAGCAACCTCACTGAAATGGACATGAATTTAACATAGTTACGGTACACAGTCGTGCTGTTTTAAAAACAGATGTTTTGACATTCGAATAAGCTGAGTTAAAAACAAATTCCTGATTTGTCAGTGCACAAATTAGACACTTTGTCGAGTGCCAAAAACAACCAAAGTTATTCATGCGAAACTGTCGTTCAGTTATAGGTGTTTCACAATATAATAGTTCGTGGGCTTGTTATTGTTAAATATAGTTGCTTTTACAAAACTTACATTGATATAAGTTTCAAAATGAGTTTGAAGTGTACATTTATAACAATGCAGAAGGTTAACATTTCACTATACAAGTTTTTTTTTCCGCAGGGAATCTAATATGACTCATTTATATTGCAATATTCATGACCCAGAGAAAGGAACACAATTGGCGATCGGTCTGGATAGATCATCCCTTTATTGTTGCTTTGGACAGGACTCAGAGTGTACCGATATCAAGCAATGTTTAAGGGAGCGGCGTGGGCTAGTGGTTAAGTGACACGGCTCACAACTCGAAGGTGCTGGATTCACTCCTCAACACATAACCGGCTGTTACCCATTAGAACATGCAGGAGGAAGCAGACCCTTACATAAAATGCACGCCAAAGTTGGATGCACTGAGCTGACAGGCGCAAAATTAAAAATATTGTGCAACGCACATAGTCTTGCTGAATTGAGAATTAAGGTGAGCGAAAAAAAAAAGAATATATATATATATATATATCAAGGAAGGTAGGAAAATTAAATTTAACGATTTCGACAGAGATGTCATTAAATGGGAGATTTTGAAACTGTTGACGAAAATTCACCTTGTTACTCTTCGGAAACTAAAATTAACATTGCAATCGGACTGCAGTATAAAATGTCCACAATTACACTTTGGAAAATGTAAGAACCGCCGGCTTTACATTCAGGAAAATTCAGGTGGCAGGAATATTATATGTGAAAAGGCACATTTTATTGCTGCCAGAAGCATATACATGAGACAGATAAGTGAACGGCGTAAGCTACGCTATGGTATTGTATACTAGGACGAATCCTGGGTCAATGCTCACAACACATGGTAAAGAATAGCAATCAGTTGACAGTGAACAGAAAAGACAAATTCCAAGCAGTAAAGGGCAGCGCATTATACTAATGTTTGCTGGAAGCAGTGAAAATAGACTTTTCCGTGACGCTGAACTTATTCTCCATTCAAGAAGTACCGGCGGTAGAGACTATCACACTGAAATGAATGGACATATTTTCAGGCACTATATGACGAATGATCTGCTTTCAATTCTGTATAGACCGTCATGCCTAGTAATGGATAATACAATGCAGTATCAGAGGAAGATAAATTACCAACTATATCAAATACAAACGCTCAAATTATGACATGGCTAGCTAAGGAAAAAAATAATTTTAACGACACGTATTTGAAGTTCGAATTGTTGCAGCTTGTGAGGAAGACAAATGAGACAACGGTGTATCATATTGACAAAATTATTGACGAGTACGGTCACACATCTCTGCGAATACTTGCATATCATGCGCATCTAAACCATATATATAGATTGTGTGCGCAAAAAGTCAAAGGACAAGTTGCCGACACGTGAGCACTTTTCAAAAATAGACATTCAGTTCTGGAAGAAGTGTGTTGAACATGGGCTCCGGAAAGAAGAATAGTACTGACAGTGAGATGGATTACAATTTGTCCAGCCAGTAACAATTATCAGCCTCTTTGAATCAACATATTCGGATGATTAATATAATCATTTGTGGACATATAGATTATCAGACTTGGATGAATAAGCGTCTGTTTATCAAAACAATTAAGTGTTCATACAATGACAGCAAAGACATTTCAATATGCAATTGCTTTAAGGAACATAAAATTAGCTGCGCAGATGATACTATTCTGGGGTCTGATGGTGACCGAAGGGCTGAACTAAAAGTTGCATGCTGGTGCCATTTTTAAGATTGTACATAAAGAGCAACACAAATAAGCAATTGATATATCAAGCCAATAAGGAGATACGTCTATGAACAAAATACGAAGATAAATTAAGCTGTGTGCTGTAAAATCTTAAATTTAAATCCATTTCTTTGCAAAGGTCCTAAAAGATCAAAGGAATTCTCCGATGTGCGAAATTCTTAACATCAATGGACTGAATAATATCATAATTTTAGAGTCATGGATATCTTCTTCTTCTTCGTACGCTGTCAGACGTCAACATGAATTTGTTCGAAGAAAGCAGCTGTCATCCTCAGGCTATCGACACTGCCATAGAGCTTGTCTAGTGTTGGCACTGGTGATGGCCACATGTGCTTTCTCTGGTCCTTGTATGTCGGGCAGTTTTGCAGCAGATGTTCAGCGGTCAATTTTCCTGTACCACATGTGTATTCGTCAGTGCCACCTATCTTCAGTTTATTCAATATATGGTAACTCAATCTGTTGTGGCCTGTGCGGAGTCTGAAGACCACGACCTGCACACTTCTGTTCAACTGGTAATAAGCATCATGTTTTGTGTACCCAGTATGCTATGTTTTCCATTTGGCCATGTATCTCGCTCTAATAAACCTTTTGGACTCTTCGTATGGAGTAATGGATATTACAAAGCTGGATGCGAAAAAATAATTTGGATATGACATACAGTTTTGTAGCAAATTTCTTCGGATCTTTTTCATGAATTAAAAGACGGGCTATAACATGACATCGCAGTCAACATTAACATCACTTATTAGCATCCCCATTACTTCGGCCTATCCTGCAGCTAGTTTGATGGATGTTTTACATTTACTCACATTCAATACTAGTTCCTGTAACACCTAACGTTTGTTCTCTCTCTCATTCTCTCTCTCTCTCACTGCTACTTCCTGTAACACCTAACGTTTGTTCTCTCTCACTGCTACTTCCTGTAACACCTAACGTTTGTTCTCTCTCTCATTCTCTCTCTCTCTCACTGCTACTTCCTGTAACACCTAACGTTTGTCCTCTCTCACTGCTACTTCCTGTAACACCTAACGTTTGTTCTCTCTCACTGCTACTTCCTGTAACACCTAACGTTAGTTCTCTCTCACACAACTAATTCCTGTCACACCTAACGTTTGTTCGCTCTCTCATTCTCTCTCTCTCACTGCTACTTCCTGTAACACCTAACGTTTGTCCTCTCTCACTGCTACTTACTGTAACACCTAACGTTTGTTCTCTCTCACACAACTAATTCCTGTCACACTTAACGTTTGTTCTCTCTCACTGCTACTTCCTGTAACACCTAACGTTTGTTCTCTCTCACACAACTAATTCCTGTAACACCTAACGTTTGTCCTCTCTCAAACAACTAATTCCTGTAACACCTAACGTTTGGCCTCTCTCACACAACTAATGCATGTCACACTTAACGTTTGTTCTCCATCTCATGGCTAGTTTATGTAACACCTAACGTTTGTTCTCTCTCACACAACTAATTCCTGTAACACCTAACGTTTGTTCTCTCTCATACAACTAATTCCTGTAACACCTAACGTTTGTTCTCTCTCACAAAACTAATTCCTTTAACACCTAACGTTTGTTCTCTCTCACTGCTAGTTCCTGTAACACCTAACGTTTGTTCTCTCTCACACAACTAATTCCTGTAACACCTAACGTTTGTTCTCCATCTCATGGCTAGTTTATGTAACACCTAACGTTTGTTCTCCATCTCATGGCTAGTTTATGTAACACCTAACGTTTGTCCACTCTCACACAACTAATTCCTGTAACACCTAACGTTTGTTCTCTCTCACACAACTAATTCCTGTAACACCTAACGTTTGTCCTCTCTCACACAACTAATTCCTGTCACACCTAACGTTTGTTTGCTCTCTCATTCTCTCTCTCTCTCACTGCTACTTCCTGTAACACCTAACGTTTGTCCTCTCTCACTGCTACTTCCTGTAACACCTAACGTTTGTCCTCTCTCACTGCTACTTCCTGTAACACCTAACGTTTGTTCTCTCTCACTGCTACTTCCTGTAACACCTAACGTTTGTTCTCTCTCACACAACTAATTCCTGTCACACCTAACGTTTGTTCTCTCTCACTGTTACTTCCTGTAACACCTAACGTTTGTTCTCTCTCACACAACTAATTCCTGTCACACCTAACGTTTGTTCTCCATCTCATGGCTAGTTTATGTAACACCTAACGTTTGTTCTCCATCTGATGGCTAGTTTATGTAACACCTAACGTTTGTTCTCTCTCACACAACTAATTCCTGTAAAACCTAACGATTGTTCTCTCTCACACAACTAATTCATGTAATACCTAACGTTTGTTCTCCATCTCATGGCTAGTTTATGTAACATCTAACGTTTGTCCTCTCTCACACAACTAATTCCTGTAACACCTAACGTTTGTTCTCTCTCACACAACTAATTCCTGTAACACCTAACGTTTGTTCTCTCTCACACAACTAATTCATGTAACACCTAACGTTTGTTCTCTCTCACTGCTAGTTCCTGTAACACCTAACGTTTGTCCTCTCTCTCACTGCTAGTTCCTGTAACACCTAACGTTTGTCCTCTCTCACACAACTAATTCCTGTCACACCTAACGTTTGTTCTCTCTCACACAACTAATTCCTGTAACACCTAACGTTTGTCCACTCTCACTGCTACTTCCTGTAACACCTAACGTTTGTTCTCTCTCACTGCTACTTCCTGTAACACCTAACGTTTATTCTCTCTCACTGCTACTTCCTGTAACACCTAACGTTTGTTCTCTCTCACACAACTAATTCCTGTCACACCTAACGTTTGTTCTCCATCTGATGGCTAGTGTATGTAACACCTAATGTTTGTTCTCTCTCACACAACTAATTCCTGTAAAACCTAACGATTGTTCTCTCTCACACAACTAATTCATGTAACACCTAACGTTTGTTCTCTCTCACAAAACTAATTCCTGTAACACCTAACGTTTGTTCTTTCTCACTGCTAGTTCCTGTAACACCTAACGTTTGTTCGCTCTCACACAACTAATTCCTGTAACACCTAACGTTTGTTCTCCATCTCATGGCTAATTTATGTAACACCTAACTTTTGTCCTCTCTCAAACAACTAATTCCTGTAACACCTAACGTGTGTCCTCTCTCACACAACTAATTCCTGTAACACCTAACGTTTGTCCTCTCTCTCACTGCTACTTCCTGTAACATCTAACGTTTGTCCTCTCTCACACAACTAATTCCTGTAACACCTAACGTTTGTCCTCTCTCTCACTGCTACTTCCTGTAACACCTAACGTTTGTCCTCTCTCTCACTGCTACTTTCTGTAACACCTAACGTTTGTCCTCTCTCTCACTGCTACTTCCTGTAACACCTAACGTTTGTCCTCTCTCTCACTGCTACTTCCTGTAACAATTAACGTGTGTTCTCTCTCCCCCGCCACTATGTCCTGTACTACTTAACGAGATTATCTCTCTCACTATTAGTTTCTGTTATACCTAACACGTGTTCTCTCTCACTATTAGTTTCTGTTATACCTAACACGTGTTCTCTCTCACTATTAGTTTCTGTTATACCTAACACGTGTTCTCTCTCACTATTAGTTTCTATTATACCTAACACGTGTTCTCTCTCACTATTAGTTTCTGTTATACCTCACACGTGTTCTCTCTCACTATTAGTTTCTGTTATACCTAACATGTGTTCTCTCTCACTATTAGTTTCTGTTATACCTAACACGTGTTCTCTCTCACTATTAGTTTCTGTTATACCTAACATGTGTTCTCTCTCACTACTAATTTATGTTATACTTAACATGTGTTCTCTCTCATTATTAGTTCACGTAATATCTTGCATTGCACGTCGTAAAATAAAACTAATCACGGTTGTGTCTCTGGCCAAATAAAGGCCAGAACAACTGAATTTACAAAGCCCAAATAGCTTCCGTGCAAGCTTCTATATTCGAGATGAACTGTAGTTGAGGTATACCAACAGTATCTGTGGTACTTCAGTCCTCAAAGTACATATGGGGCGATGGTCAAGCAGACTTTACAGTTAGTGTCATTTATTTGGAATTGTCACTCAGCGAGTTTATTCTTGATATGTTTCTTTACCTGAGCCTATTAATTTAGTGCCATACATTTCTAAACTGTATTTACAATTTCCTGAGACTGACTGGCCTTATTATGAAGATGTTTTGTATTTGGCCATGCCATATTAGACCGCCCATGTACATTGGCTTTCATCAGTTTGTGGAACATAGATATTAAACGCTTCAAGAATACCTTACTCGAGACTGTCCTGGTCTCTTTGCTGACAGAAACAATGAATGAGTTTCTACTTATTAAACTGCGTGTGGCCCAATAGACTGAGGTACCACCTATTCAACAAATTGTCGGTGTAGCTACCCAATATTTACAACCCTAATTAGTTGCCTCTTACGCAATATCTAGCAGGTTTCAGTGGTTCTATTATTTCCTCCATTTTCGATCCCTGCAACACCTCTAAATCACTTTAGTCCATCTTCCAGTCAACGGTATTACGTCATGCTCTCTCTACTTCCCTACTTCAAGCATTTAATTGAGGCCACATAAAGGCACACAGAAGACAGGAAATCCGATATAATCAACGTCTTAGAAGGGTACTCTCAGTTCAGACATTGTAGAGAGTATGAGCTGTAGAAGATCTGAAGTGAGCTGTACCTAAGACACAAGACACAAACGGGCCTACAGTGTCTCGAAGAGAGAAGAATTCGTGGTGACTTAATACAGGTTTATAAGATGATCAGAGGAATCGATAAATTAGACTATAACAAGTTTTTTAAAATACAGCCACCTACAATAACACGAGGGCATAGCTACAAGCTGATTAAAGAGAGGTCCAGGTTAGATATTAGGAAATATTTTTTTAGTCAGAGAGTGGTGTCTGCTTGGAATGCATTGCCAGGGGAGGTGGTGGAGGCAGGGACAGTTAATGCGTTTAAGAATAAACTGGATGCGCATGGATTTTAGAGCAAGGTGATGTAAATGTAACTGGTTGTATACAGACTCTGCAGGGTCTTCTAAACCAGTATAAAGACGTTAAGTTAAGTTAAGTCAAGTTGAGAGCTGTCTTTTCTTCACTACACCCGGCACCACCCTCCCTCACCCTTCCTGTCTTGGAAAAAAACTTCAAATAATGTCCATACCTCAAGGATCTTTGGTGGAACTATTGTTATATCTGAGCCGCAGGTAAGGACATGTGATCAGTAGGGTGTAAAAAAGCAACATCTGATACTGTGTTCTTGGATAGGTTTTGTCGGATTATGTACACAATAGCAATGTTAAATGATAAAGCTATTATAGATAACAGGTAACAAAAAAGTATGAATTACAAATCATAATTATCACCATCATCATCATTGTTACTTATCCACCTGGTCCTCATAGGGATATAGGGCCACAATATATGTACTTGAGTTACGCCCAAGTGAGCCCGATTAAACTTACTAACTTGCTTCCTCTTTCACCGTTGATCTCCAGGTGTTTCTTGGTCTTTCAATCCGTATCTTTCAACCCAGCGCATTTATGGATATACTTTTCGGTTTCTTTCCGAAAGTGTGTCCTGTTTATCCCAACTTTCTCTCCCCAATTTTCTGCAGAATTGGTTGTTGTGTTATTTCTCTCAGATATCTGTTTGCCATTATGCATGACCATTTAACATGAAGTATCCACTGAAGACACTTGTAATGTAGGTCTGCAGTCTGTATGTGATACTCTTAGTCACATGTCGTGTCTCCAAGCTATATATCAGGACCGGCTTTACATTCGTGTTAAACATAATAAAGGGACAGAAGCGCCGAATCATTGCTAACTGACATTATACAAACGTATAGAACACAGTGAATAATAAATATCAATTTTATGTCGACTGACAAGAAACTCTAGAATCAAAGTCTCCTGATCTTCAGATAGTTTTGGGATGCATGAAGTCCTAAACAAAAACAAACAAACACGGAAATTCTAGAATATCAAAATGAAAATTGCATGTGGACAAAGGATAACAACATAGGATATATTCTCATACATTTTTGTGAAGAAAACCATTCTTATAATTCTGTAATACATTCTTCCAACACGTTTCTAGAGGATTATTCTCGTGTAAATGCCGAGAAGATATAGTAAATGACCAGATTGACTTTATTATGATAAAAGACAGATTCCAGAATGCTGCAGCAATGACAGAAGACGATTCCACGTGCAGGCATACATTCTTATCACAATCCTCTAGTGTTTAAAATAGCCATCAGCATCATGGCATGGACAACAGCAGCAAAGGCGAACTTCGATAAAGTTAGCAAACTTCAAAACCAAGCCATGAGAGTTATAACAGGAGGCATGAAGTCAACGCCAATTGTAGAACTTGAAAAGATTACAAAACTGCAATCCATGACCGATAGAAGAGACTGCAGAGCCCAGTCAGAGAAACTCCGAAGACTGACTGACCATCCAATGCACCAGAGACTATACAATTTGGGAAATGGGAAACTAAAGCTGAGAAACTTTGCAGAAATAGCCAAAGCAAAGATGCACGAAGATCCCATAAACGCACTAACAACACCAAAACCCATCACTACTGTACGAAAACCTACCTGGAGGCAGGATATATTCCCAGAGGTGGTAGAAAATATACCAGGTATTGCAAACAAAAACTGCCAGACTGAAAAAGAAAGGAGAGATACTACCCTAAGCTTTATATCGAAAAGCTACCCAAGCATGGACTGGACCCTTGCATACACCGACGGTTCTGTAACAAACACTACACAGAACGGAAGAGCAGGAGCATTCCTGAACCTACCAAATGGCAGAAAAATAACACTGTCATTCGCTACTGGTAAGTACACAAGCAACTTCAGAGCGGAGGCAGAGGCACTGAGGGCGGCAGTGGAAGAAATGGTGACATACAAAGAAAATGAAAGCCATACAGTCCTGCTTACAGATGCTCTGGCCGTAGTCACAGCGCTAAAAAGCCAGAAAAACACTGAGCTTAATGACTTAAGAGCAGCACTCTGCAAACTGTGCCAGCAGTCCGCACCAAAAAGGGTAGTGGTACAGTGGGTCCCATCACACTGCAACATCTAAGGCAACGAGGAGGCAGACAGACTGGCAACAGAAAGTGCAAGACTACCACAAACAGATACTAGTATGACGTACGAAGAGTCAAAACGGCTTATCAAAGCCAGATACATGACCAAATGGGAAACCGAACATACTGGTTACACCAAAAACGATGCCTATTACCAGTTGAACAGAAGAGAGCATGTCGTTGTCTTCAGACTTCGCACTGGCCACAATAGACTGAGGTACCACCTATTTAACAAATTAAAGATATGTGGTACCGACGAATGCCCGTGCGGTACCGGTAAAATGACCGCTGAACATCTGCTGCAGAACTGCCCGACATACGAGGATCAGAGAGAGCAGATGTGGCCATCACCAGTGGAACTGCAAGACAAGCTCTATGGCAGTGTCGACAGCCTCAGGATGACCACCGCTTTTTTCGAAAAAATAATGGTTACTGTCTGACTGCGTACGAAGAAGAAGAAGAAGAAAATAGCCATCAGACTGACAAATATAGAAAGTAGATTTGAAAAAAGATATATAGATATGTGAACATTAAAGCAGCCAGACATTAAACATAAATATCATGTGCAGATCGAAAATGCATACGATTGTCCACTGCGAGAAAGCATGGAGCAGTATAATAGGAAAAGTTCAGAAGATAATGTGATACATAGAACAGTCCAAAAACGAGCATAGAACAATATACACAAGAAAGTCCAGAAGATAACGTGATACTTGGAACAGTCTAAAAACGAGCATAGAACGATATACACGAGAAAGTCCAGAAGATATGTGATACTTTGGAACAGTCTAAAAACGAGCATAGAACAATATACACGAGAAAGTCCAGAAGATAATGTGATACTTGGAACAGTCTAAAAAATAGCATAGAACAATATACACGAGAAAGTCCAGAAGATAATGTGATACTTGGAACAGTCTAAAAATAGCATAGAACAATATACACGAGAAAGTGTGAAAATGTGAGCACTGTGTGTAAGTTTAAAATAACAAGCATAACAAAAGATATTGTTTTTAATCATGAATGCTAGACGCCATCTTAAACACAATTAAGGAAAGAAAAAGAACCAAAACGTTTCCTAATATGGAATATAGGACAATATGTTACGAACTTAGTGTCGACATGCGAAAGAACAGTAGATGGAATACAAATGCAAGATAATTAAAGACATTGGATAGAAACACAGTACAACAGATGTGCTTTCAGAAATAACGCAACTTTTTAACACAAGTCTGGCTCAAGGAGGGAGATGCATTACGTAGACGAATGGAGACGCTTCATGAGTCAGATATATCGAACAAATAGCTGGAATATGTATGTCATTAGTTCGACGACAACAAAAGCAATAAACCATCAATATTTTATAATGGCGGTCATAAATTCTCAGACGAGAAGTAGAGAAAACAATAAAATATATGAGTAAGACGACAGAAACAAGCATGGATGCAATAAATATAGAAATGTTAGAGGTTCTACGATGTGCTGTGTAGATAAAATCACTGAATGGAATAATGACATGAGATACATGGTATATACCATATGACATACATACATCCGTCTTTATAACATCATACTTTATAACACTAGACACGCGAACAATTTCGAGCAATGAGAAACAAAAAAAAAGACATATTGTGTATAACGAAATAAAAATAAAAATATATACATACTTATTAGAAAAAGCATTTATAAGTACCTTATGGATTACCAAAAGGCCTCTGTCAGAATCCGTCATGAGATGCTAACTTCACGCATGGAAAACATTTGAATGGGAAGAAAAGACTCCAGAATACTCAATTCGTTTCTTCGAGCAGACTGCCACTTAAGATCTGACAGGCTTTACTCACAATTTATGGATTGCAACATGAATGCAAAAAGGATGTGAACCATCCTTTTGTCTATTTAACATTTACACAGCACACATTTTTAAATAGATAAAAGACATACCAAGTCAGATATATGGACTGAACATGAAGACCACGAAAACAAAACTAAACTAACTAGCAGTGTAGAAAAGACAAATGGAACGAAGATAAAAATAGATGACTAGACACTAGAATAGAGGAAGTGCTTCTCCTGTATTATAAATATAATAACAGAGAATGGAAGATACGAAATTTAAATTAATTAAGTGAATAGTAATAGCCACATATGTTGTCACCGACATGATTCAAATATTGGCATCCAGAGAAGTAACTAATACATTAACAATGAGTGTATCAGGTGTTTCTATCGTACGCTAATGGCATATCTGTGAACAGTGTTAATCTACACACCATGTGAGATGGACAGCTGTTTTTCACCGTCCCGACTGCGTGCGCAGACAAAGGTGAGTAGTGCTCATTAGGAAGATGCTATTTGCGGATGATGAGACCAAAAAATTGTGATGAACAGTTTTAGCCACTCTTCGATGTGAAGATGTCACTGAACTAAACTGAACGGGCATACAGGACGTGGCCTCTGCTACAACTTCAAGCAATGCGCTTTTTTTAATGATTTTATTAATTGCAATCACGTTCCCATAAAGACAAGTCATGGAACCCTAGCTTTTCGTGGATTATCGGTTGAAAAACATTGCACAAAACAATACCTTCTCGAATGATTCTGGGTTGCTGGCTGAAGCTTCACGAAATATCATTATCTCATTAACAAAGTGTCACTTTAATTACAATTGCTGCTACTCCAAGGACTTGCAATGTCACTTCTAATGCTACTAATAAAGTCACTACGACAACTATTTTCTGCAAGCACCAACTTTGCTTTCAAAGGAATGCGTTTCTGCCAATTGTCTCCAGTCTGAGTGGGGTGTTCTTAGTTAGAAATCATGTTTATAGGCTGCATTAAGATAACCCTATAATCACACACCAAACGAGGCAACGAACTTCTAGTGTTTGTCTTCTCAATCAAAAGTTAACAGACGTCACTAACTGACATGGAATGTTGGCATTGTTGTTGCCATCAATTCTTCTGCTCACTAGATGAGACGGCTGCAACTTGCCAGGCATGTCATTAAAGACGATTATGGAAAGTTGGGCACGGGACTGGCTGCTCAGGCATTGATAATAATTTTGTTACAACAAGCGAGAATACATATCGGTCGGTCAAAATTTGATGATTTAGAGGGTACTTATTACAAACCTATGCTTCACGGGGAGGAGAAAAGGTTTTCATTGAATGATTGATTGATTTAAAACAGACAAAGCGCATCGAAGTGGTAGAGCGCTTACTGCGTTTATTTCTCGCGGCAAAGCTATCAGGCTGTCTCGACACACTTGGGTCTACCCTGTTGCAGTCTGTTATCCCGGATCACCACGCGAAAGTGGAGAAGGGTCAAGACAGCTCTGGGTATCTGAACCTGATGCTAGCTGTCAGGGCTGCTGACTGATACAGCTCTAGCACTGTTCAGCATCTTGATCTCTGAAGGGTGCATTATGTATAATAAGACCACAATGAAGAAAATTAATTTAAATGCACTTCTTAAGCAGACATATTCTAGTTAGTACATCGACCACATAGGCGGATACGGTCAGGCTGTGTAATTATTAACATATTCCTATCAAACGGAAAGCCACTTGCACCGTGGTCAAGCGTTGACAATAGACTGACTTATTGGACAGACCACGGACTCCCATCAAGCAGCCTCGTGTTGTAGAGGCGCCAGTCAGGCGTGGAAGAGAACGTACATTCTAGAATTGTACTTGAACTAAATCATGAGGGCAGCAGGTATCAGAAAAGTTTTATGACATACTAATGTTTTATGTGTGGCCGTCATTAATGGAGAATTCTCCCATTTAATATTTTTTTACTATTTAGTATTTTGTTAATGTTTATTTTAAGATTAAAATAAAAATAATAAAAGACGAATAATAGATACAAATAAAAGGATCTATTTTGCAACATATGTTCATGGAAAAGGCAACACTCAATGGCCTACAAGACCGCGTGTGGTCTCAATTCCGCTAATTCCTCACCCCTGATTAGGACATTCACTCGTTAATTAATGCGTGAAGCACGGGGAATTATATGAAGACATGGATTGAGTTATAGCAGCCAATGCAAAATAAGAACGTAGAAGCCAAATAAAGTCTAGCCACAGAACACTGGACGGGGAAACCATGGTAACTGAATTGTCAGAGGCGAAGCTCGATAAATCGGCTCAATTAATGTATGGAGAATGAGAGATGCAATCATACATTTGAATACAATCGATAGTTAGACTTTAGTGATGTTGCTGCTAAACGTGTCAGACGGTAAGAGAGACTCGATAGTTCAGTTAGACATCTTTAAATGATAGATCCCGCTGACATCAAATAACTGCAACCTTGAAGGTGAGCTGGGTACACCAAAAAGGAAGGACTGTAGCTCCAAATACATTCATGCTGATATCAGATCCAATGGCCACGTTCGCAGAGCACAGTGCAAACCAACCGACTTCACTAAAACAATACGCAAAACTGACTTTCTAGAGCAAGTTATGCGGATATCTTATGTGAACTACGAAGAAGAATATGTTGTCCAGCAGATACCAAAGATTTGAAATATGATATTTACTGTTGTGCCTGACCCTGATGCACCATCCTGGTCAGTATGTTGTGCCTGACCCTGATGCACCCTCCTGGTCAGTATATTGTGCCTGACCCTGATGCACCATCCTGGTCAGTATGTTGTGCCTGACCCTGATGCACCATCCTGGTCAGTATGTTGTGCCTGACCCTGTTGCACCATCCTGGTCAGTATGTTGTGCCTGGCCCTGATGCACCATCCTGGTCAGTATGTTGTGCCTGACCCTGATGCACCATCATGGTCAGTATGTTGTGCCTGGCCCTGATGCACCATCCTGGTCAGTATGGTGTGCCTGGCCCTGATGCACCATCCTGGTCAGTATGTTGTGCCTGGCCCTGATGCACCATCCTGGTCTGTATGTTGTGCCTGACCCTGATGCACCATCCTGGTCAGTATATTGTGCCTGACCCTGATGCACCATCCTGGTCAGTATGTTGTGCCTGGCCCTGATGCACCATCCTGGTCAGTATGTTGTGCCTGACCCTGATGCACCATCCTGGTCAGTGTATTGTGCCTGACTCTGATGCACCATCCTGGTCAGTATGTTGTACCTGGCCCTGATGCACCATCCTGGTCAGTATATTGTGCCTGACCCTGATGCACCATCCTGGTCAGTATGTTGTGCATTGCTGTACTAGCGTCTCAGTTCCCTTTATGAACATTTTATATTAGGAGAATAATTTTCAAGAATAAAGATTACCAAATTTCAATGAACACTCAAATAAGTCAAGAACAAATAGAGACATACAGCTTGGAAATATCGATACGCACCATTGCGTACAATCACAAGTAGTCACGAAAATACATAGATTCATAAATACATGAAGAGAGAAAATCAATAGACAATAATTAATTAAATGTAAAAAAAAGAAAGTCACAACATTTTTCTCATTGCTGGGGTAGTCAAGGGTTCCGCAAGAGAAAAACAAAGAATGCTATACCGGGGATTCGAACCGCTGCCCTCCTTGTCGGCAGGCAGGTCTCGAAACCATTCGGCCACATGCAGTTCTTTTTCTTCTTTTTCATCGTACGCAATCAGACAGTAACCATTATTTTTTCGAAAAAAACGACGGTCATCCTGAGGCTGTCGACACTGCCATAGAGCTTGTCTTGTGGTTCCACTGGTGATGGCCACATCTGCTCTCTCTGATCCTCGTATGTCGGGCAGTTCAGCGGTCATTTTCCCGGTACGACACGGGCATTCGTCGGTACCACAAAAACAGCAACAGGAAGGAACAGGTCAACATTTGATGACTTGGCATGCATTTCTTGACGACGTATGCTCCACAGGGAACTGAACGGATTTCATTGATTGATTGATTGAGCAGGATTGATATAATCAGTTCTAAAATATCAATAATCGTCCGAGAGGCATAGCAGGTGGAGGAGTTGTCTCTAACGATAAAGGGTCAGCGATCGATTCCCGGTCATCTCGATACGCTGGTCTACCAAGCTGGAACAGGATAATTGAGTAACAGTTACGGATGACAGTTGGGCGATGATAAGAACCGACTGGTCATTCCGTTGTGTTCTTTTCTTAAAAATCGACGTCCCTGCACTCCGAATATACCCATAGGTGTTCAGTTACTCTCAGCAAATGGGGAAGGTTGTGGAAACTGATCGTCCTGCAGTTCGTTTGTTGTACACACTTCTGCTTGGTCATCCCATGCGTCCCAGTCCGATCGAAACACGTTCGATATCAAGAATTTGCAGTTTATGATAAGTTGCTGATTTATCCTCTGGGACGTTATCATCCACCAGACGATCATTGATAGACTACAAATGTTTCTTCAATCCACACATAGTGTATTCGGTATTGGTGCTCCTGTAGCAAAGATGTCGGCTCTTTTGTTGCTCTGAACCCCACAAAGGCCAAGAAGGTAGATCTACACCAGCCAATGCAGGTTTGGTGCCTCTACAGCTGCCAGCTACACGTGCCTTAGCCATCTTTTATGTGCCTTCCAAAATAAGGGTTTTGAGTCTGACAAGATGGCTGCTCGTGTTAAAGAGGTATGCGATAGTCATCTCAGAGCTGCAATCCCTGTTTCCATCTCCATTCTCGTACTGGAGGTGCCAGTCATGTATACCCCGCTCTGTCAGCAACAAACTGCCCTCTCACTCCAGAAGAGAAGCCCGAACCGGATATCGCACAGCGAAGCACCAACCCAACCATATTTTTGGTTACGACTGTACTGAATGTTATCATTTATTATCCGGTTAACCTCGTTCTCTGCCCTCAGGTTGTAACACTCCCAGCATTCTCTGCATAGAGTTATGAATTATTTTGGTCATTCTACCGCCATAGTTCACCCATTCTTCTCCCCTGACTATCATCTCAACTGCCATTACCTGTCAAATTGTTCTCTCTGCCTGTGCCATCCATCACGGTTGTGCTTGATTCATTAGTCCTTGATGTATGAGGTGTTATTGTGGTGTGGATCTCGCCTGCTTGTGATAACAAGCATATCGACTTTAGCATGTGCCAATTTAGATTTGGATAACACAGAAAAAAGTGTCATCGTGTATCCCACCATCCTGATCAGGGTATCTGTAGCGCATCCCAGAATAATTCGCATCCATTTATTATGGATACTTTATAACCGTTCACACTATCATCTTGATGACTGGAAGACGTTCAGTCCATAATCAACAACTGACAGTACGAACTAGCTGTATAGAATGAAAAGCAATCCTTGTTTCAAGATTGCAGCTACCATCGTCTTAAATGCTCTAAGTCCTCGCCTGCATCTATGTATGGTTTTTTACGTAGTGTTTATATGAACGGCTTGGATCAAAGGTTAGGGGGAGTAAGTCCATCAGCAGACTTAACCACTAGCCAGGACTGAAGTGTTGGAGGTGAGGTGGTCAGTTGCCTTCCTCGCTGCCATTTCCTTCACTAACCGTAAGGCAGGAATCCATTTACAGCTGGGTTGACTGCAGCTACCGGAGTGAGATTTGAACCCCGTACTTTTGTCCTGAAAAGCGAGTGCTCTACCATTTCGTTAATCAGTCGCTCAACCTGACTTACATGTCAATGACACATCTTTCAAAGGTATGATCAGCATTCACTATAGAAACATCACATCATGCATGCCTTGTTAGGATTAATCTGACCACTGGAATCCGTCCACAATTTGGAGATTGCCTTCAAGGTCTCCTGGATGTCAGGCCATCGTATGCCTTTCTGAGCAAATAATGTACATCAGGATGTTATCTGTAAATATTAGTGTTTGCTTTAGGGACGGCATGGGCTAGTGGTTAAATAACATGGCTCACAACCCGAAGGAGCTGGGTTTGATCACCATCACATCACCGGCCGTTACCCCGGGGAAGCAAACTCTTAGAAAATGCAGGAGGATGCAGACCTTTACATAAAATGAATGCCGAAGGCGGATGCACTGGGTCGACAGGCGCAAAATAAAAACTGTAGTTCAACGCACACTTCCTTGGGAAATAGAGAAATAAGCGAACGCAAAAACAAAAAGAAAAAGTTCGCCCTGGACCTGTGGGCTGATTGTTGATCACCTTTATTGTGTAGATGTTGAACAGCAACCGGGACAGTGGAGAACCTCGCGACAGTTCTTTGCATTTTTTGCCTTGGCTCTGATGTCCAGGATCCAAACTGAATGAAAGTGTTCTCTTCATCAGGGCAGCTAATATTAAATTAACTAGCCATGCTTAAAAAAGTGCATCACGGTCTCCAAATAGACCCGGTTATGTGCGTCCTCGAGGTCTATAGCAACTGCGTTCATTTCCTGCCTGGACTGCACGCCTTCATTCACATATGTCTCTACATTATACCAGGTCTCATTCGTTGGTCTGTAACCATCAAGGATATTAGGTAGAATGTGTTCACGTTCTGGATGAGACATTATTTGTTCTGTTGATTGCCTTCTAGAGAAACTTGCCATAGACGTTCTGTAGTGTGATTATTCCATACCAGTTGGCAGCGTGGAATTCTTGCCAGATGTAGGGTATGGGTGCAGAAAGTTATAGAGCCATATTGATGCCACACTGATGCCTTATCTATACTTGTATTGAAACCATTCTCAGAATTTCCCAATTTCTAATCCCTGCTTCGCCCAGCAGTTTAATATGGCAATACTGTACTTCATCTGGGTCTGGGGAATTATTCTTGTTGGAGCGTAAAATATGCGCTACTTCTACCTTGGTTAGCTTACATTGGTCCTTTCCATGATGGCAGTGTCTAGAGCCTGTTTCCTTATCTACAGACTCACGTCTATACCCTCTGTGTCTGTTTGGGCAACATATCGATTTAACAATCCAAGATCTTTCACTTTATCTGTCGTCAGGGGTTTGTCCGTTGAGCCTTGAATAATAAGGATGAGCTACTTTGTATCCCTCCCACTCGTCTGTCGATGTATGTGCCAGAACATTAGAAGGGTATTATTATTATTCACCCATGTGAGAACTTCTTCCCACTTCTCGTTTTTTGATTCTCTCGCTACGACCTAAAAGAAAAGGTAACTGCGTTTTTTCTCATGCATCTCATTAATCTCGTCTACATTCGTTGGCCGTTTCTTTCGGGCTTATCTCACATATGAGACCAAGTAGCCAAGTCTCTGTGTGCAGTGACAGCGAATGTTACATGAGTCCCCCTTTCTTCTCTAACATGAAGATACCTCTCGTCATTTACATATTGTACTCAATGAATAATGTGATTGATAGATTAGACACAATACCAGTTATATTGGAAGATTTATATATATGAATATGCAAGTCGCATGGCTTCATTTGTCGAAACGTATATCCAACACTGAATTTGGCTTATCAAAACTAGCTTTTAGGGGTGAATGATCCCAGCTATTGAAGTGTTCTGTCACATTAATGGTTTTTACATGACGAGGCTGTCGGTCCAATCTTTATAAGATACCTCTTACGACATGTTAGGAAGGAAACAGTTGTTCTATTCTATTTGTTCTATTTGAATCATACAAATGTGTAATAAAATATAGTCGGGAAATAGTTCTAGTAAAAAGTAGTTTCATGTTCTTTTCATTTCGTGTATTCCAGAAAATGAAATCCCAATTCATAATATTCGCCGATGGCAGTAAACAAGACAGTACTTAACTTTTACATAAGGAAGGATATGATACATTAAATAATGCGATGTGATATGATTATGAACTATTGCAATACAATATATCTATGAAATTGTGCAATTTGGTATGGCTATGTAATGGTACAATATAGTATGCTACGAAATTGTACAATTTGATATGGTAATGAAATGTACATTATGGTATGGCTATAAAAGGGTACAATGTGATATGGCTTTGAAATGGTACAATATGGTATGGCTAAGAAATGGTACAATATGGTATGGCTATGAAATGGTACAATTTGGTATGGCTATGACATGATACAATTTGGTATGGCTATGACATGATACAATTTGGTATGGCTATGACATGATACAATTTGGTATGGCTATGACATGATACAATTTGGTATGGCTTTCAAGCCAAGTCAAATAATCCGCCTAGACAACCAGCGTTCGTCTCGCTAATCTTACATGATCAAGGGGGTTAAAGGAGTCCCAGTCTGTCCTAATACAGGGCAGATGGAGTTAGGGCGATATGTCTTGTGGCCTCGGGGCAACTACTTGATGGGCGCGATCCTTTCCCTTGGACTGATGTCGAAGTCCTGTGGTCGGCGTTTTACGAGAGGTAAGCTACATTCCTGAACAAAGAGACTGCGTCGATCCAACATTGAGGACAGGCTCTCGAGTTATGTTTGTCGGGTCTTCTAAGTGTTGGCGGCCAAGCCCTCCAATTTAGGCGTCGTTTGTTGAACATTTCTAAGGCTTCAAGCCGCTCGTTCTTCATGCTCTTCTACGTTTATATTTTGTGGTCATTGTTTATCTGTAGACCCGTCGCCATGACGAACTCAACATTCCTCTCCTGGTCCGGGTGGCAGCACCATAGCTTCTGCGTCACCTCGACTCAGTCAAGCCAGGTTTGACATCGTAGGTCTCTGAATGCTGGACAGTCCTGTAGAATATTCTCCGGGGTCTGGACTCAGGTAACATTTATGCGACCACTTGTGTGTGACTGCCTAAGTGTTAATGTAGGTGGCCCATTAGCTGCTGTGACTTGTGTTCATGCGAAAGATGGTGGTTTCTTGGTGTCTGTGAAGCTGGTTGATTGAGACATGTCTATTGCTCAAGTCTATGTTTGTTTTTCCATTTTGATTATACTGATTGATGATGTTAGCTTTTGCCTCTCGGTAAGATCTTGTATGGATACGTTGCTCAGTCTTGCCCCCTGATTTCGTTCTGTATTATGCTACAGTGGGAGAGTAGCCACTATAGAGCAGCTGTTGAGATTTTAAAAATATTGTTGGAGTTCTGATCTGATTTCCTGCATCAATTGTTCACCTCTGGTGTCTTGTTTTTCTTCTATTAGTGATCTGCCATCTGTAGAAAATACAATTTGAGTTTGCAGATGTTCGTCCTATCTGATGAACATTCTTATTGCTTGTAAGAGCGCCATATACTCTGTTCTTGGTCTGAAAGAAATCTTCCTTGTAGGGCAAGACTTATGGATTATTTTCCTATTGCTGCATCTTACAAACATGCCTCACTCACCATACTCTTAGGATCCATCCGTGCATACGTGTCCAGTCCTTAGGGCTGTATTTTCCTTTAATCCTTAACAGAGCTAGCGTTTTTAGATGGATAGCCTGGCAATTTGTCTTTTTTTATTCCTTGTATGTCTGTGGTAACTAAGATGTTTACATGGAAATAGTTTGACTCCTTACGGTCTAACGAGGCAATGGCTCGCCTGGGAAGACGAGCTCCTGCGGGTCAGATGCAAATGTTTGCCCACACCGGCTTGGAGAGCAGATGGGTTCCGCAAAGAGACAACCGAATCCAATTTACCCATGAAGACACAATCACAATCAACTATTCCGGCTCGGTCGAAGCCCGGGTTAACAATGATGGAGATTTGCTGCCCTGTTGGCTCTCAGAGAGGGACTGGATACCGATACAGTAAGAGAGTCTCTTAAATCAGCTCTCACAGATACAAAAACAGAGATCCTGGGATGCCACCAAACAAAAAAGAAGCCATGGGTGACCAAAGAAATTTTAGATTATTGTGATAGAAGAAAGTCACTGAAAAACCAAAACATCCACCTGAGGAGGTCGGCAGATATAAAGAGGTCAAGGAAGCGATACAACAAAACATGAGAGAGGCGAAAGAAGCGTGGATATGTGAGCAATGTACAAATATTGAAGTGAGATTAGACATAAATTACGCTAAAGGAGCATACAAGATGGTCAAAGAACTGGAAACACATAGACATGGCAGGAACTTTATGATCCAGGATAAAAGCGGCATGTGCCTTATTGAGGGCAATGACGTACTGGCACGATGGACAGTGTACTGTTCCGAGTTATACAACTATGAGAGACAGAACGAACTTGATAAAGCAATCCCTCCAACACCAACAACTATAGAGGCTAACCAACTGATAACGAAGGAAGAAGTAGCTGCAGCGGTAAAGACATTGAGAAGAGGGAAGGAGGCCGGCGTGGACAATATACCCGCAGAACACTTACAGGCAGGTGGGGAGGTAGTGGTGGAAGGCCTGACACACATCTGCAACAAAATATGGGCGACAGGAAACTGCGGACGTATGGACAAAATCAATGGTTATACCGTTAACTAAGTCTGGAAACCTGAAGCTATGCCAAAATTACAGAACAGTAAGTCTCATCAGCCACCCAAGCAAGGTCATGCTTAGATTAATCCTCGACCGATTGAAACACCATACATCATTACTGAGGAGCAGAGAGGGCTCAGACAGGGAAGAAGCACTACAGAACAGATATTTAATTTAAGACTGCTAAGCGAGAAATATCTAGGACAGCAGCAAAAACTATCATGTGTTTGTTGATTTAAAAAAGGCGCTTGATAGGGTATGGCATAAAGCGCTATGGAAAACCATGGGGATGTATTAAATCAACGGAAATATTATAAAGGTCCTTGAACACCTGTATGACAAGGCGTGCAGTATATTTCTTGTGAATGGGAGGCGCGGGGACTGGTTTTGCAAATCAGACGGTGTGAGACAGATGTACACTCTTCTTAACACTTTTCAATATATTCCTTGAGGGAATTATGAGTGAGGCACTTAGAGGTCACATTGGTACCGCCAAGACAGGGTAGCCGAACGCTTACCAACCTTCGTTTTGCAGATGATATCGACGGGTTGGAAGGCACAGAAGCAGAACTCCAGGTTTGAGTCAGAAGGCTCCACGAAACAGCTCTTGGCTATGGCATGAAGATAAACGCTGGAAAGAGAAAATTAATTACCAACAATGCCGAGGGCTTCAACAGTAGGAGAAAAGCTAATGGCCAGAAACTCGAAGTAGTTGACTGTTTTAAATATATGGGTCTGATTGTCAATGATGAAGGATCAAAATGTGGGGAGTTGGCCGGAATGGCACATACAATAGGGGCGCTTGCACGGCTTAACAAATCTGGCAAGGTAAACAGTTAGCACTATTCACACCAATCAAATTCATGCGTACATTGGTCCTGTGAATATCCCTCTATTCTTGTGAGACATGGACAATTACAGCTGACCTGCAGCAGAAGATGCAGGCTTTAGAGATGAGATGTTTTCGAAGACTTCTAAACGTAACGTACAAGGATCGGGTTACAAATGGGGAAATACGAGAAAGAAAGAATTACCTCTTGGCAACTGCCAAAAGAAGGACACTCGCTTGGTACGGTCACATATTGAGATCAAATGGTCTTGCATATTCGATCCTGCACGGAAAGGTGCAATGCAGACGACAAAAAGGCAGTCCCAAAAAGAGGTGGGGGGACAACATAAAAAAATGGACCAATCTACGACCAGAAGAGGCACAGGGAGCTACAGTTGACAGAGTAGGTTGGCGTGGAGTTATCAGGATGTCTTCATGTATGCTCCAACGACTTCACTGGTTACTGGGTGACCTGACCAGACCTGACGGTTAATCAGCATTTCCATTTATGTGCGTTACTTGAAAAGAAAGTTTACATGGCTGCAATGCAGGTGTTTTGAGCTGTGTAAAAAGCTGGTTCGCTTTAAGTTTTTGATAATATTTTGAAGTTTGGCTTGCATAGGAAACTTTGGTATGCGTTTCAACTTCTCGCTATGCACACTGTCACCTTCTATCTGACCTCGTCTGCTGGCGAGACAGCGTAGTTCAGTGTATTTCTCCATTGTCTGGATTGGGGTGGTCCTCATCCTCCCTCCCAGCCACCCCCCCAATCCCCACCTATGATTAGTCTGAAATCCGCTCTTGATTTCCCTGTAGGACCGTTTAAGTTTCGGAGCCATACAAATGGATTGGCATGTCACATGAATTATAAATGCGCAGATTGGTGTCCAGATTAAGCCTCTGATGAGCATACATTTATTGCAGTACGCTGCAAGCTCGATTCTCTGAGGGATGGCTATGAAATGGTGGAAATTGCTAGAAGCAACAACGACAGCATACCATGGCTTGAGCACCGTACCACATCCAAACCACAGACCTACGTGTACTCTGTAAGCTACTAGTACTAAGTAATTTACTGCAAACGATGTTTCTCAGATAGCAGATTGTAGTTGCTGTTTTTATACCTCAATGCGTACTGATTGTAGTGCAATGGTTTCCTTCTCATTTAGCTAACAATTCAAGACGTCTGTAGTGTCGATTCCCACATTGTTGGCAAGGCTTCTGCAACACAACATGTTTGCTGACGTACTACTTGGACATAAGCTTTAGTTTTAGCCTGTATGTTACACCTGCCTATGGCACTGGTGACTGTCACTCCAGACCTAAGTACACATTAAGTATTTCAGCTTAGTTGTCACTATTAACCTACAACTAAGATATTTTGGTAAGAGAGGTTAGACGCTCGCCTCTAAAGTAGGATCCTACAACAGAGAGGTTAGACGGTCGCCTCTAAGGTAGGATCCTACAACAGAGAGGTTAGACGCTCGCCTCTAAAGTAGGATCCTACAACAGAGAGGTTAGACGCTCGCCTCTAAAGAAGGCTCCTACAACAGAGAGGTTAGACGCTCGCCTCTAAAGGGGGCTGCTACAACAGAGAGGTTAGCCGCTCGCCTCTAAAGGGGGCTGCTACAACAGGGAGGTTAGACGCTCGCCTCTAAAGGGGGCTGCTACAACAGGGAGGTTAGACGCTCGCCTCTAAAGGGGGCAACTACAACAGAGAGGTTAGACGTTCGCCTCTAAAGGGGGCTGCAACAACAGAGAGGTTAGACGCTCGCCTCTAAAGGGGGCTGCTACAACAGGGAGGTTAGACGCTCGCCTCTAAAGGGGGCTGCTACAACAATGGAGGTTAGCCGCTCGCCTCTCAAGGGACCCACTTCAGCAGAGTGACAACATGTCATCCTCTCAAGGGGGCCGTGGCAGAGCGGTTTGACGCTCGCTTCTCGAGAACTGAACACGCGCACAAAGCTGTGATGTTCGAAACCTGCAAGTTTGAAGTGACCCCTGGTCTCAAGCGAGGTGACATCGAGCACCTAGTCCTTCCGGAGTCGGACGATAAACTCGGAGGTACCGTGTGCATGATATTCGCGTAGAAGAACCATTAGCAGTTTACAATCGAAAAGAGTTGGTGGCTGTCAGCGATGTTTGAGTAAAACTACCTAAAAATAAAGAAAGTCCTTACCTAACAACCTAGTAAACCGCAGGAAGTAAAACTGCAAATAGAGACTACGGAAAGCCATTGGTTGCCTAGAAGCAATCATGCACCTACCCGTTTGAATACAAAGAATCCAAGTGTTCCAAGTGGCATTTGTTGATATAGGAAACCGCTCTAAAAGTAACACAAGATATTAAAAAAATAAAAAAAATAAAAATAAAAAATAAAAAAAAAGCATAAACAGAATAGCATCGTAGAGCTTAATGTAGATAAATATAGGTATTCAAATGGGTAGATCAAATAACGAACATAATTACAGAATGGGCGAGAACGATATTAGAAAGATAGAAATGAAAAGGGCCCTAGGGGTTATAATAGATCATACAGGTAAAGTAAGTGAGCAAGTCCAGGCAGCACTGAAATAGGTAAATGCAATGGTAGGTAGGACAAAATGAAATATTAAACATAGTAGTAAAGACGTGATTGTCAAAATGAATAAAGCATGTGTTAGACCTAGATTATAGTACTGTGTACATGTGTGAAAGCTTCATCGTAAAGGAGATATAAAACATGCGTGAAAAGAAACAAAGAAAAGTTGATAGTGGGACTCCAGAATTACATTAAGAAAAGAGAAAAACCGTTCTACATGTCTAGAAAAGAGAAGAATTCGAGGTAAAAATACAGATTTATAAGAAAATCAACGGAAAGGATAAATCAGACTATAATCAGTTGTTTTTTTAAAAATACAACCACCTACATGAACAACAGAGCATACGCAACAAATTATGTAAAGAGAGGTCCGGAACAGATATTAGGACCGGTTTTTTTAGTCAGAGAGGGGTGACATTTTGGAATGCATTACCATCGGAAGTATTGGAAGCAGGGACAATGATTGCATTTAACAATATATTAGATGCAAAGAGAACAAGGGAATGTAAATTAAACTGGTTGCACACATAATCTGCGGAGACTCATAAACCAGTGTAAAAACGTTAAGTTAAATTAAGTTTGGCGTGGCTTGGCTTGGCTTTGTTCGTTCTCAATCTCCCGCTACCACACTCTGAAAGAGCTTACGTAGCAGAATGTAGTCCAGAGAACGGAATGCTTTGTGTCGTAGTTTACAGCTGACTGCGATATTTGCACCTTTCGGTCCAACACATCCGACTTCAGCAAAAATTTGTTGAGTACCGGGTTAGCATTCTCTGAAATTAAGTTTGAGAAAGGAAACTACTCATGAAGCAGAAAAACAAAACTACGGGTAGAATGTTGCAGAGATTACAAGGTCGATTGCGTCAGAGGCGAAAGGACCAAAGAGTTCCTTCAAGTGTCATTAATGTCGCTATATCTCATTCTACCTCATTGACCCGCTATTGATTGTTCCCGAAACGCCCATTATACCGAATTACCACAAAGACAAATTTTATGAAAGGTCGTAAGTGTCAAGTGTGAGCGTACGATAATGGTTTACCGATCGGATCATTTTGTCTGACACTGACGTCAGAAAGCGAATGACAGAAACAGGCGTGACAGACAGGGATACGTGGTAGTATATTTAGGGAATGTTATTACAAGGAGAAACAATAAATCTAGGGTAGAAGACTCTACAAATCATGCCTCGCACATATCATCATGCATACAGGCCAAACGTTTGCAGATCCAGATTGCGCAATATGAATTTGGGAGGAATGTATTGAAGCAATACTTCATTCATAGCACAGCAATAACACAGCCTTTCTACGGCTCTATAGAAGAAGTAGTAAAGAGGTGGATCAACAAGAAAATGAAGAATAAGAAAAAGGATAAGATAATTTTCGATATTTGTTTTTCTCGTTAGTCCTTATCTTACCAAAGAGCGTGTTGTAATATGTTTTGCCCTTAACGACCCAGCACATCCGACTTCATCACATATGTTTAAAAAAAGTTTCATTCACATACTACAGGCTCATGAATTCTGAACACAGCAAGTTTATGGTTGTAAGCAGTGCAACTAACTAGCTTTACAACCTCTATTTAGGAGTATCAGCATTGAATAGAGACCGGGATCAAGATGCTGAGCAGCGCAAGAGCTGCAGTGGTCAGCGACCCATAGCTGACTGCTAGCGTCAGGGCTAGCGAACCATAGCATCCAAGACCCTTCTACACCTCCAATCGGTGATTCTGGATAACAGGCTGTAGCAGGGCAGACTGGCTACGGAAAAAGGATTGAAGAGAGAATGCTAACCCGGTACTAAAAAAATGCTTGCTGAAGTCGGATGTGTTGGACCGAAAGGTGCAAATATCGCAGCCAAGCTGTAAACTACGACACAACGCATTCCGTTCTCTGGACTACATTCTGCTACTTAAGCCCTTTCAGGGTTTGGTAGTGGGAGATTGAGAACGAACGAAGAAGAAGAAGAAGAAGAATAGAGACCATGACAAACGTGTCCACAGATTACACTCTGAGAGCATATCGTAAGATGCAATTAACATCAGGCTGCAATTCATCTTTAGAGCCATCTTCAAACTCTCGGTACTTCTCTCGTCTTGTCTCGTATTTCCCGTAAACTTAGAAGCGGTATGGGCATCACATCTCGTCACCTCAGACAAACCAGCGCTTGTACTGCGGTCTCTGTCAATGTGTTTTCCAGCAGTTTACCAACATTATCATCTTGCCATTAATACGTGCTCGGTCTGGTGGACTCTTATATTGATGGACAGAATTGAAAGCAATTGAAACAATACTCAATTTAATTCACATACAGAAATACCGATATGAATGGCGTCGAGAAGAAAGACGAAGAATAACAACAACAAGAAAAGAAGAAGAAGATGGTAAAGAAGAAACAGAGGAAGAAACAGAGGAAGAAGAAGAAGATGGCGAAGAAGTAGAAGAAGAAGATAAAGAAGAAACAAGAATAAGAAGAAAAAGCATTAAATAAAAATATTGTGATAAATAGTTGTGCTCGCATAAAGAAACCTCTGTATGTTCATATTCAAATCGTGTGTAATTTACGGATTCATGTTTGGAAATAGAGGGAGAGAGAGAGAGAGAAAGAGGGAGAGGGAGAAAGAGCGAGAAATAGAGAGAGATAAAGAAATAGAGACGTAGAAATAGAGAGAGAGAGAGAGAGAGAGAGAGAGAAATAGAAAGAGAGGAGAAACAACAAAAACTACTGCACCTTTCCAAACGAGCCTACCTAAACGACGAACACAGAGGGTTGCAGGTTGAGATGACAACTTCGATGTGTATATATATATATAAACACAGAGGGTTGCAGGTTGAGATGACAACTTCGATGTGTATATATAAACACAGAGGGTTGCAGGTTGAGATGACAACTTCGATGTGTATATATAAACACAGAGGGTTGCAGGTTGAGATGACAACTTCGATGTGTATATATAAACACAGAAGGTTGCAGGTTGAAATGACAACTTCGATGTGTATATATAAACACAGAGGGTTGCAGGTTGAGATGACAACTTCGATGTGTATATATAAACACAGAGGGTTGCAGGTTGAGATGACAACTTCGATGTGTATATATAAACACAGAAGGTTGCTGGTTGAGATGACAACTTCGATGTGTATATATAAACACAGAGGGTTGCAGGTTGAGATGACAACTTCGATGTGTATATATAAACACAGAAGGTTGCAGGTTGAGATGACAACTTCGATGTGTATATATAAACACAGAGGGTTGCAGGTTGAGATGACAACTTCGATGTGTATATATAAACACAGAGGGTTGCAGGTTGAGATGACAACTTCGATGTGTATATATAAACACAGAAGGTTGCAGGTTGAGATGACAACTTCGATGTGTATATATAAACACAGAGGGTTGCAGGTTGAGATGACAACTTCGATGTGTATATATAAACACAGAGGGTTGCAGGTTGAGATGACAACTTCGATGTGTATATATAAACACAGAAGGTTGCTGGTTGAAATGACAACTTCGATGTGTATATATAAACACAGAGGGTTGCAGGTTGAGATGACAAGTTCGATGTGTATATATAAACACAGAAGGTTGCAGGTTGAGATGACAACTTCGATGTGTATATATAAACACAGAGGGTTGCAGGTTGAGATGACAACTTCGATGTGTATATATAAACACAGAAGGTTGCAGGTTGAGATGACAACTTCGATGTGTATATATAAACACAGAGGGTTGCAGGTTGAGATGACAACTTCGATGTGTATATATAAACACAGAGGGTTGCAGGTTGAGATGACAACTTCGATGTGTATATATAAACACAGAAGGTTGCTGGTTGAAATGACAACTTCGATGTGTATATATAAACACAGAGGGTTGCAGGTTGAGATGACAACTTCGATGTGTATATATAAACACAGAAGGTTGCAGGTTGAGATGACAACTTCGATATGTATATATAAACACAGAGGGTTGCAGGTTGAGATGACAACTTCGATGTGTATATATAAACACAGAAGGTTGCAGGTTGAGATGACAACTTCGATGTGTATATATAAACACAGAGGGTTGCAGGTTGAGATGACAACTTCGATGTGTATATATAAACACAGAAGGTTGCAGGTTGAGATGACAACTTCGATGTGTATATATAAACACAGAGGGTTGCAGGTTGAGATGACAACTTCGATGTGTATATATAAACACAGAAGGTTGCAGGTTGAGATGACAACTTCGATGTGTATATATAAACACAGAGGGTTGCAGGTTGAGATGACAACTTCGATGTGTATATATAAACACAGAGGGTTGCAGGTTGAGATGACAACTTCGATGTGTATATATAAACACAGAGGGTTGCAGGTTGAGATGACAACTTCGATGTGTATATATAAACACAGAGGGTTGCAGGTTGAGATGACAACTTCGATGTGTATATATAAACACAGAGGGTTGCAGGTTGAGATGACAACTTCGATGTGTATATATAAACACAGAGGGTTGCTGGTTGAGATGACAACTTCGATGTGTATATATAAACACAGAGGGTTGCAGGTTGAGATGACAACTTCGATGTGTATATATAAACACAGAGGGTTGCAGGTTGAGATGACAACTTCGATGTGTATATATAAACACAGAGGGTTGCAGGTTGAGATGACAACTTCGATGTGTATATATAAACACAGAGGGTTGCAGGTTGAGATGACAACTTTGATGTGTATATATAAACACAGAGGGTTGCAGGTTGAGATGACAACTTCGATGTGTATATATAAACACAGAGGGTTGCAGGTTGAGATGACAACTTCGATGTGTATATATAAACACAGAGGGTTGCTGGTTGAGATGACAACTTCGATGTGTATATATAAACACAGAGGGTTGCAGGTTGAGATGACAACTTCGATGTGTATATATAAACACAGAAGGTTGCAGGTTGAGATGACAACTTCGATGTGTATATATAAACACAGAAGGTTGCAGGTTGAGATGACAACTTCGATGTGTATATATAAACACAGAGGGTTGCAGGTTGAGATGACAACTTCGATGTGTATATATAAACACAGAGGGTTGCAGGTTGAGATGACAACTTCGATGTGTATATATAAACACAGAAGGTTGCAGGTTGAGATGACAACTTCGATGTGTATATATAAACACAGAGGGTTGCAGGTTGAGATGACAACTTCCATGTGTATATATAAACACAGAAGGTTGCTGGTTGAAATGACAACTTCGATGTGTGTATATAAACACAGAGGGTTGCAGGTTGAGATGACAAGTTCGATGTGTATATATAAACACAGAAGGTTGCAGGTTGAGATGACAACTTCGATGTGTATATATAAACACAGAGGGTTGCAGGTTGAGATGACAACTTCGATGTGTATATATAAACACAGAAGGTTGCAGGTTGAGATGACAACTTCGATGTGTATATATAAACACATAGGGTTGCAGGTTGAGATGACAACTTCGATGTGTATATATAAACACAGAGGGTTGCAGGTTGAGATGACAACTTCGATGTGTATATATAAACACAGAAGGTTGCAGTTTGAGATGACAACTTCGATGTGTATATATAAACACAGAGGGTTGCAGGTTGAGATGACAACTTCGATGTGTATATATAAACACAGAGGGTTGCAGGTTGAGATGACAACTTCGATGTGTATATATAAACACAGAAGGTTGCTGGTTGAGATGACAACTTCGATGTGTATATATAAACACAGAGGGTTGCAGGTTGAGATGACAACTTCGATGTGTATATATAAACACAGAAGGTTGCAGGTTGAAATGACAACTTCGATGTGTATATATAAACACAGAGGGTTGCAGGTTGAGATGACAACTTCGATGTGTATATATAAACACAGAAGGTTGCAGGTTGAGATGACAACTTCGATGTGTATATATAAACACAGAGGGTTGCAGGTTGAGATGACAACTTCGATGTGTATATATAAACACAGAAGGTTGCAGGTTGAGATGACAACTTCGATGTGTATATATAAACACAGAGGGTTGCAGGTTGAGATGACAACTTCGATGTGTATATATAAACACAGAAGGTTGCAGGTTGAGATGACAACTTCGATGTGTATATATAAACACAGAGGGTTGCAGGTTGAGATGACAAATTCGATGTGTATATATAAACACAGAGGGTTGCAGGTTGAGATGACAACTTCGATGTGTATATATAAACACAGAGGGTTGCAGGTTGAGATGACAACTTCGATGTGTATATATAAACACAGAGGGTTGCAGGTTGAGATGACAACTTCGATGTGTATATATAAACACAGAGGGTTGCAGGTTGAGATGACAACTTCGATGTGTATATATAAACACAGAAGGTTGCTGGTTGAGATGACAACTTCGATGTGTATATATAAACACAGAGGGTTGCAGGTTGAGATGACAACTTCGATGTGTATATATAAACACAGAAGGTTGCAGGTTGAGATGACAACTTCGATGTGTATATATAAACACAGAGGGTTGCAGGTTGAGATGACAACTTCGATGTGTATATATAAACACAGAAGGTTGCAGGTTGAGATGACAACTTCGATGTGTATATATAAACACAGAGGGTTGCAGGTTGAGATGACAACTTCGATGTGTATATATAAACACAGAGGGTTGCAGGTTGAGATGACAACTTCGATGTGTATATATAATTCAACACCACTGATGTGAGCACATGTATGCTTTGTTGGCGGCTTTCCCCCTACGCAGAGGACAACAGTGATTGTCAGTATGCATTTATACTGTAGAACAAATAAAATAGATAGTGATGATAATTGATGTGTGTGCCGCTTACAACGAATAAGAGATTAGGTTACAGAATGTTTGAAAGACACTCAAGGTGGAGGAACACAGAAAAAGACTTCAATATAGTGAGATGGAGGAAAAGAGAGAAAAACTTCAATACAGTGAGATAGAGGAACACAGAGAAAGACGTCAATGGGTACGAATGTATTAACAATGCAACATTGTAAAGATTGACGTATGAAATTAGCTTTACGATCATTTTCTCGAAGTTGATGGCAGGCCGCTTACATGCGTTGTAAGAATATTCACTGCGCCTTCATGCTTGACATATGATGCGATTGAAGAAAGTTGTACATGCAGCTGGCGACCGCAATGTAGAAATGATTGCGACTAAAACGACTACTGAAAAAGTAGACAATGTGCTCTTGTGCTAGCGACCTAAATGAGGCCATGTGTAGTGTGGCCTTTTTTTTTTTTTTTTTTGCTTAGATGTTTGCCTCACTAGTTTCTACTGGCGGAGGCGCGCCATTTTCCACCCCAGACCGTAGTCAATTGGGCGATATCAGGACGCATAAACCAGTGCTTGGATGCATGTGTGCATCTGTATGTACCTTTGTGCGCCCTCAGAAGCTAGCCCAACCAAAGTGCTATGGAAGGGCTTTACCACGAGGGCGCGTGTGAAAGTTGTGCAAGGGTGTGACTGTAGGACAGAGTCAAATGAAACAGAGTGAGGTAAGAGAAGAGAAAAGGTTGTCCTTTTTTTCTCTAGTGTGGCCTTGTAATCCGGTATGACGATATAAGCGATAGGCTGAGAGGAGACAATTAGGCAACTAAAGTTGCATTGGCGCCAATTTTTAGACGAACAAAACAGTTTAAAATAAAGAAGTGAACAATTCTGCTTGATTTTGTAACTTTGTATCATAATATTTCTGTGATCAAGATGCTGAGCAGCGCATGAGCTGCAATGGGCAGCAACATATAGCTGACTGCTAGCGTCGGGGCCAGCGAACCAGAGCTGCCAAGACCCTTCTACACCTCCACGCGGTGATTCTGGATAACAGGCTGCAGCAGGGCAGACTGGCTAAGGAGAAGGGATTGAAGAGGGAATGCGAACCCGGTACTAAAAAAAATGCTTGCTGAATTCGGATGTATTGGACCGAAAGGTGCAAATATCGCAGCCAAGCTGTAAACTACGACACAACACATTCCGTTCTCTGGACTACATTCTGCTACTCAAGTCCTTTTAGAGTTTGGTAGCGGGAGATTGCGAACGAACAAAGCCAAGCCAAGCCATAACACTTCTAGTTTGGTATACTATTGTTTTCTTCTGCAATAGATAACTCGTTTAACCATAGAGGAGAACATATAATGTATGTCTTTGGACAGAAACAGTTGATGATGCAAGTCTAACATCTGTCATTGGTCGAAACGTTGTTTCATGTCTGCTGTTGCTTTTATGTGAAACTTTATTTTAGCCCTTCCATTTTGTGTTTCCCCAAATACCACCGGTACTTAGTACTAGCGCTCACCTTTCTCGTACACATGTAATTGGTTACATAATAAACGCAAACAAGAACATTATTAAATGAACTACAGAAAACTTACCAGCAGCTATGAATCTAATTATAATGGTTTTCTATGTTTGTCTTAAATGTTAAGTCCAATACATCTATGTTAATCAACAAGTGACAAATATGTTGTTAATTATTGTGGATTACTCTCACGACTAACTTTCACGAATTGTCAACATTGTATAATACTGACGTAAATTAGTAACGCGTATTCTCGATGAGAGATTTCAAACGTTACTTGCAGTCACCTCAGCTAATTCCATTGGTCAATTACTAATTAACGAACTCTTGGCACCTTGAAATGTAAACAGAGCTTCTTCCATTGGAAACGTTATCCATAGAACAGTACAATCAAAATGTAAGTTTTGACTGTTTTTCCACTGTATGTGTTTGATTGTATCTGCAAGATGGACGACGGATGTGAGACAGGCGGGGGAGGGGGGGGGGGGGAGGGTGTCGGAAGAGGCAAATCCTTTCATTGTTAAGCTGCTGCTCTTTTTTCTTATTGTCCTGTTAGATTTTCGGGCAGATCGTGTGCTGGTGTATTGCTGGTAGAACAGGTCACAACCGACTGAGGTACCATATATTCAATAAATTGAAGATATGTGCTAATGTGCATCTGTGGTACTGGAAAAACACCTGCTGCAAAATTGCCTGGCCAACGAGGACCAGAGAAAGGATAAGTGGTCATCACTAGACGAGCTCTATTGCAGTTTCGACAGCCTAAGAAAGAAAGATGTTTACTTTGAACAAATTCAAGTTGACCCCTGAAAGCGTTCGAAGAAGAAGTAGTAGAACTGATAAACCAGATGATGACGGTGATGCGAATTACATGTTTTTAAAAAATAAAAGACATGCGCCTATGAATATAACAGTAACAAAAATTAAATAGATTGCACCAAGAATCAAATGTGTATACACGATTTTCATGCGTTTAGTTTGGTTTAGCAATAACTCATCAATAGAATCTGGCCACATTTCCTGTTCTCTCAACTTCAGACGTGAGTTGACCTTTTAATTAAAATGTAATCTAGATAATCGATTTAGGGATGTAACCTACAGATCATACGTAATTAATTACAAAAGCTATTTACCAGGATTAACGACGCAGTGAAGCATAAACTGAGATAAATAGATCTGACGAGGACACTGACGCGACATGATCTAACAACTTCAATATCAGTCTCTGTTACTGATATGATGAATTATGTTTTTTGTGTGCCATGATTGTCTGCCATTTTTGAATTAAATAAGTAAATGCTATTTATGTACACACACACCGCGCATACGACACGCACCACATACACGACACGCACCACATACACAGCACGCACACGCCACACACACACACACACACATCATTCCCACACCCACATACACACCACACACACTAAAATATTATATTTCAGAGTGGCACACAAAATACATATGCATTGAAATTATTATTTTTTCTTATAGATTTTTAAAGTGCAAAACTGTATGACTTCATGCACGCTGACTGGGCAAAATAATATTATGCATCAACAATATGCCATGTTAACACCACGTAAGTAAATTATTAATAAAATTTTCTTTTAAAGAATATGAGAAATCACATTTGCAGATCCATCAGAGAATTCATTACCAAGTCTATTCATCAGGATCAGTAACAGCCATATGAATAATATTGACTTAAAAGTAACTATAGTAATAGCCAAGACCCCAAATAATCACATACATGTACACATTTTTGTAGAAGTGAAGATATCAGCAGGGGTTAATGGCATTGCCAGATGACTTTATTGATGATGAATTATCACTTATTGTGTGTGAGATTGTGCAACATTATAATTAGGTATTAGGTACCTATTTAAACGATTTCAAACATTTTTGTTGTGACATGTAACATGTTGTGACACAAGAAAATGAACCATGACGATGAAGATCTACAATTGAAAATACTGAAGCGCAAAATTCAGGGGAGAAGACCAAAAAGCCCAACAATAAAAGTCTGACAATCATTATGAGGAATGACAATTCCTCTACTCTATTGCTTAAGTAAGTTCATATTGAATTTAAATAATCTATATATATGCTGTTTACATGTTTGGTTTAAAAATCGTACGTCAACAGTTATCATTCCAAAACCAATTAAAATATAGGATGTTCTATCACTTATTGTGTTTGAGATTTTTCATCATTGGCACACACACATTGTCCTACCTTCCTCTTCTCACATAAACCATGTGCGCGGACATCTAATCCTCCAAAGAGATACTACACCATCTCTTCATCATAGTATCAGAAAAACAACACAATCCTAAACATGGCTATAGGGTCATCAATTAAATACCAATCAAATAAATCTACATTCCTTCAGTAAAAGTAAAAGTCCTGACCAAGATAATGTATGACGTATAAAAGATGGTATAGATGTAGAACTGAGAGAATAATAATCATGATTCCGAACCGCAACATCTTGCACAGATCAAAACCAAATAATATATAAAAAATCAAAATAGCCATCTAGCTATTTAGAGAGGAGGCATTCGGAGGATGGATGGTGGTAGAATATCAAAAGATCTTCTCTATAGAGAATTACATTTGAGAAAAAGGTATTGGGGGAGGCCACTACTTCCGTGCAAGGATGTATGCAAGCTGGATGTGAATGATGTGGGTACTGATTTGAAATCATGAGAACAGAACACCATCGATCGTGTCACATGGAGAGAAGCATTAAGCATGGAATACCGACAAAGAGATAGTCTAAAGACAACGTCTGAAAAACCATGCGATGCCGCAAACGGTCCTGTGTTTCCTTGCACACACTGTGGAAGACGCTTCTTTTCTAAGATTGGTCTTACCAGTCACATTCATTATCGTCATGGATTATAGTTGCATCCATTTTCCAAAGCATAATTACTAACGTCTGAGAAGATGGAAAGAACCATAGGTTCTAGAGTAGGGTCAGACACCACAATATATGAACTTTTTTGGTTTTAGATAGGCTTTTGATACAATAAACCGAAAAGCAATTTGAAAAATGTTTAGGTATCATAAAATATTACATGAACTTACACGAATTAAACAAGATATATATTTCTTCTTTTTATTCTTCTTCTTCTTCTGTGTTCTTTTTCAATCTCCTGCTACCAAAAGGTTTCATGTAGAATATTCCAAATATTTAAATTGTTTAACCCATTTAGAGGTCAAGCTGCTGCCAGACAGGGATGTATACTGTGTTTCAGCAGTCTTTCAGGATGTCAGAAACAACTAAGGTAAGAAAGACAAGAATGAAATGGATATTTAGAAAGCAGATAGAATACCTCAATGCTATTTATAAATGTATTCTGTATCATGCATCAAGGCATACAAGGAAAGATGCACAGACTAATATATGTAGCAGAAGGGAAATTTTGGAATAGTGTGAACAAAATAAAGGAAATGAGAATACATAATAAACAAAGAGTCCCCATAAAGACCAGCAGTCAGATAATTGAATAAGTGCAATATTTTTACATGCCTAGAAATTAGCATTGATAAAGACGAAGGAATAGACCAAGGTGTTAACGACAGGATCAACAAGGTCATATTTGCTTTCAACTCTCTTCGCCCGAAATGGAACTTGACAGCATTCTTTATGGAGAATAAGATCAGGCTCTTTAACATAAATGCAAAGTAGGTTATGGTATAAAGCTGAGACATTATTTTACTCACAATCACACTGCCAATTTTTTTTAACAAGTGCCTTTGTCGCACACTTCATGTTAAGATGGCTATAGGTAATGGCTAACACATATTTAAGTGAAAATAACACAGCAACAACAAATACAGGAAGGAATTCTAAAAGAAAATAGGTTGGTTTGGAGATACTCATAAAGATATAGCTTTTTAGTTCTTTCCACCCACTTCAAAAGTCTGGCAATGGCCTCAAGCTCCTCAGCAACGATAACATTTTCACTCCAGAGAACATTTACGCCAGGAATCTTGAAAAGATATTGAAAGTGACACAGCCCTCCCTTGAGAGACTAATCTTCGGAATGACTTCGTAACCAAGGTATGCAAGGTCTCCACAATTCTGACATAACTTGATTGTCCCCGATGAAGGATGCGGCAATCCGTGCAGACAAGGCAAAACATTGATTCACATATTACATGTTATGATAAAACGATGCTCGATGGAGCACCGCGACAGCAGTCTGTTACCCCTGAGATAAGAAGAAACTACAGGGAAGACATTCAATGTGTTGGTCAGACTGCCTTGATGTATGCTATAAAATCTGAGATGCTTCTGAAGGAGGACTTAGCACGTACTGGACTTTCGTGGCTCAAGACAGGGTCCACTGGAGATGAAGTTGTGACCCGCAGCTACACTGAGGAATGGGTCATCAAATCTTGATAAGATAGTCACCAGAAACATCATGTGCCATTTAGAAGATCAGCACAATCTACCTGACACCCTTGGTAGTTATGGACAAACTAAGGAGACCCAGGATAAAGGTAGAACATTTGCATATGCTATGTATGAGGACTTCATGTGTAGACAGGAAACAGTCGCAGTTGCTATAGGCCTAGACTACTCATGGAATCAGGTCGATTTTAGTGCATGGATTCTGTTTCAAGCAGTGTGGAATCAATACATGGCTGGTGAGCTATATATCAGCCACTCTGATGCAGAGAACAACTACACTCTGCTTGGAATCTTGTAAATTTCCATTTCAGTTAGATATTGTCCAAATGATTTCAAACATAATTGTTTCAAGTCCATATTTCCTTAGTTATTCCATCACTCATTGCCATGTACACAAACATATGCTACATACTAATGTAGCATTGTAAGAGTTTTGAAAGCAGTGTTTTCTTTTACAATTTAAAAGAAAATTGAATTTCAAAGTCAGGCTTTGAGTCCAACATGGCGACACACCGTGCATATACTTGGCTAGAACAGTGTGTATTAATATGAAATACATAGTTTCCGACTACAGGATGTGTTTTCTAAACTGATTAACAGTTTGTTCAAAGTGATCCAAATTATGAAATGTATGCCTCGGAAGCTAACAAAAACATATTCCGGCCAGATTTTTAGCCTATGTGCAAAACATAACATGTTTCAGTAACGCTTTCTGTCAACACTGTAGAAGCCAAATCCTCATGTGGTATAGATGGAACAACACAAACCAGGCATCCTAAATATACCATACTTACAAGAAAGGAAAAGAGACACACAAGTTGGTGGAATGAAGAAGTCAAAAGTTCCATTCAAGGAAAAAAAAGCTGTCACAAATGACAGAAATCGAAAACCAAGGACTATTACAAAGCTTACAGACAAGTTGCAACAACAACAACAAAATATTTAATGTGGTCTGGGTGTCGAAAGAGGTACCGTAAGATTGACAGCAAGTGATCATCGTTCTTATCTGGGAAAATAAAGCCAACAAGTGAGCATGCAAAACGTATACCTCTCTTCTAAGCCATAGGTAAGATATATGCACAGCTACTATAAAGAAGAACCAGATTGACACTGGAACCCCACCCAGAAAATAATCAGTTGAGGTTCTGGAAAGGAAAGAGCTGCATCGACGCAAAATGTACATGGAGACAAATATGTGATCAATCTATAGAATACATATTAATATATAGAGAAGAGGCTTTCGATAGTCAACAGGAGATTTACAGGAGATCCTAACTGATTATGCATTACAAGATCCAAAGCTTAGTAATATCAAGGCTCTTTATCAGGACAGCCAGAATGCAGTAAGAACAACAGAAGGCATGTCGAAGTGGTTTCCCCATTTAATCAAGCTATGATTGTGTTCTCCACTACTAGGACACCCCAAGATTTCCCCACAAGCATAAAGCAGACAACAAATAGTATCTTCATCTCCACCTTGTGCTACTATTACCATTGTATTGAAGAAGACTAAGGAACTAAAGTTGGCTACCTGCGAAATTCGATATCCTAGAAAGGCCACTAAAAACACCAGAAGAGACCAAATCACAAATATGAGTATTCAAAAGGAGGTTTAAACAATTTCCAGCCTAAATTACATCTAGCAACAGAGAATGAAATGGTTTGATAACATTTTGAAAATGCAATCATACCACATTGTTCATGCCACCTTCTACAGTAGAACATAAAAAAAGAACATAAAAATTAGACTTAGGAAAAAGTGGATAGACGGTGTAAATGAAACCTGCCATAAATTGGGTAAAATGCCACTTGGGCCATGATAGAGGTGAGAGTTGAAAGACAAATACATACCATGACAATGGGCTACAACCCTGTAGAAAGTGAGGCAACAAAAGAAGAATCTCAAACTTTATTTTTCCAACCCTCAAATTGCTCAATTGGGGTCGCAATTATCTAAATAAATATCTGTCAAATTGTTAAAAGTAATTACGCAAGCTATGAATGAACATTCTTTGTAATTAATGACTATATGAATTACATTTATTAAATGTATTTAAAACAATTCCTTTTTTCTACCCATGATCATGACATTTAAAGATATTTTGTCCTTTCCAGAATCATTTACTAATCAGATACACAGTATGAGATGAAGTAAAACAAGGAAGATATGGATGCTCATTAGCAAAAAGGAACTGATCCTACCATGAATTTGCAAACATTTGATTTCATATATGTCTATGAAAATGTTTTACAATTGCATTTTTATATCATATGCATTTCTGGACTAGCTTCCCAATATAAAGAGAAAGTATATATAGAATGAAAGGAGAAAGTGCGCCAGTTCTCTTAGATCAGACATGAAAACACGTATAAAGTTCATAGAATAAATTATATAGTGAATGACAAAAAAAATTGAGCAGACAATTAACAGAAAAATGGAAAGAAATCAATTCAATAGAGATCACAGTGAATATCAGGATGAAGAATAACATAAAATGGAACGGGTAATGCAAAATCATACAATGAAGAGGTTTTGCACTGGAAATATTGACGACCAGCAAGGAGAAAAACGTAAAGTATTATGCACATCAGCTTTATTTATGTGTTGGTTTCAGTCTACTACATATCAGTATAAATGTGTTTCAGCTGTCCACTTTTAAAGTTTACATACCAACTTAACTAATTTTATGATTTTCGACTTGAACTATGTTACAGACTTCTAGATGAGTTAAAGTCTAGACTGCACAATGAGACTGTCTGCTCAAACATTTTTGGTCACATTGCATTCATTGTTTCAGGGAAGTCTGCGATATATGCAACATAACTATCAGGATGGATTGTCAATAATCAAAATGTTATAGGCCAGACATATTTACTGCTTTCACTTGCAACAGGACCATGCCAGATATTTAGAATGCACTACAGAGTAATCTGGCACCTACAAATATACCTGACATAACTACCAGGGTTTTCAAAATGCAGTTGTCTATGCTATTGAGAATAGGAATCTCTTTTTGCATTGCCATTACATATGCATCTAAGTCATTGAATTTCAGACTATTCACTTTTAAAGATACACAGAAAAGGTTACATTAATAAGTTCTGAAAAACCTGATGCAAATATTAATCCAAGATGTTTTGACATGAATGATTCATGTACCTTATGAAACACTTAATAGCAGATTAGTCTACACAATGGAAACTGTGTGTCAAAAACATCCACAAGTAATTTGTAGATCCAACCACAGAAAATAGAAATGATTACCTCATTTCTGAGAACAAAAATAATTGAAAGTGCTGTTCAAATTTAAATGTAAAATTATTATTGATATCATTGTGGTCTTTCTTTAATTCTTAACCTTATTTTCATTAGATTCGTTCCATGTAGTAGATGCATAAGACTTTTTTCTGAATCATCTGCTTACAATATAGATATTATCCAAAGAGACATTGAAACAGTGGGATTAAGATATATCTGTATTCTGGAGGAAATGGTTTTAACAAAATTGGAGGGCTCAAATAGTGCAGGACAAAATGGTATTTATCTAAAATTGCTGTTTGAAATTAGAGACCTTCTAGCAAAACCATTGGCTATATTAAGTTTTCAATCACTTGCAAAATGGATTGTTGCAGGGGATTAGATAGATGCAGGAGTGACCCCCTTATTAAAAAAATGCAAAAAATAAAACTCAGCAAAATATAGACTGGTGAGTTTACATAATCTGTAACTTGTTAGAGGCATTAATCAAAGAAAACTTTGTAATGCATTTAAACAAGTTTAATCTAATCAGAAATATTCAGCAGGGGTTTACTATATGCCGATTGTGCTTAGCAACAGCCAGTGGATGTTATGTATATAGATTTTGCAAAGGCCTTTGGAAGAGTATCTCATCAAAGATTTTTTATAAAGTTAAAATCACATGGAATAGATGGGGAAGTTGCCAAATGGAATGAAAATTAGTTAGCGGGAAGAAGACAGAAAGTGGGCGCAAATAAGGTGTACTCTGAGTAGAGAGCCACAGGGATCAGTTCTGGGACCAATTTTGTTCATTATATAACGAAACGATTTAGACATTGATATCGGATTTTAAAATTGCAGATGACACAAAACTATACAGTTATGTCTCATCTATAGGAGAAGTGGACATATTGAGGTCGAATTTAGATAAAATTTAAGAATGGTCTGTGAGCTGACAAGTGGAGTTTAATGTACATAAATGTACAGTCATCCACTTAGTAGATCAAATATGGAACATCATTAAAGAATAAGCGAGAACAATATTAGTATGATAGAAAAGGAATGGGACCTAGTGGTTATAATAGATCATACAAATAATGTAAGTGAGTCAGTCCCAGGAAGCAGTGAAAAAAACAAATTCAACATTAGGTATAAAAAGAAATATTAAACATAGGAGCAAAGAAGTGATAGTCAAACTGTATAAGGCACTAATTAGACCTAGATTGGAGTACTATGTACAGGCTTGGAGTCATTATTGTAGAGGAGATACAAACATGCTGGAAAGGATACAAAGCAGAGGGACATAATGGAATTCCAGAATTGCAGTTATGAGGAAAGAGGAAAACCGTCCTATAGTGTCTAGAAAAGAGAAGAATTTGAGGTGATTTAATACAGGTTTATAAGATGATCAATGGTGAGAATAAATTAGAATACAAGTTTTGTTTTGAAAATACAACCACCTACAAGAACAAGAGGGCATATCTACAAATTAACTAAAGAAAGGTCCAGAAAAGATATTGGGAAATACTTTTTTAGTCAGAGAGTGATGAATGCTTGAACTGCATTGCACAGAAGTAGTGTAGGCAGGAACAATTAATGCATTTAAGAATAGATTGGATGCGCAGAGCTTTTAGAGCAAGAAAATATAAATGAGACTGGTTGTATACAGACTGCAGAGTCTTCTAAACCAGTATAAAGACATTAAGTCATATATTTAGTTGAAAATAAAATGAAATCCGATATTGCAATGGAAAATTTCATTTGAGAAATTCTAAATCGTCTAATAAATGTCATATAAAAAACTGGCAGTGTTGTCTGTGACAGATTTTCTCATCTTTTCATTTCTGATGATTTAACTCCAAAAAGATTCAATGATAAATGTTTAATATTTTTTTAATGTTTAAGTGGTCACTGTCGTTCGGTACAATTTTTCACAAAATAAAATGACAAAATATCCATACTTTTTGTTTTTGTTATTTGACTGCATAAATGTATTTTTCCTTCTTCCATTCACACACTTTTGCAATAAAACAATAATCTACATTATTGACAATAACTAATCTTTAATTGCTAAAATGCTGTCATTTCTTTCATTGTGTACAGCACAAATAATGGACAGAACCAAAGATGCAGCAGTAAAAAGGAAACCTTACAGCAGCCAGTGACTAATAGCTGGCTGCTTGCATCATGGTCGGTGATCTATAACTAAAAAATACCATATTCCATCTCCAAGTGGCCCTAAAAACACCTGCAAAGATGCTACCTGGCTAAGATATTAAGGATTGAAATGGGAAGATAAAGCTGGTCCATAAAATGTGTTGAAATCATGTGTTGCTCTGAAAGGCGCAGGTACCAAAGCCTTTGCTATAATCTATGACATATTTTCACATACATTCTATTCAGGACCAACGCCAAAGAAAACCATTGACGGACAAATGAAAACACTGACAGGAAAATATATGCAAGAAAATTGATTTATTAAAGTTGTTAGAAGATTTGCTTAGCAACACGAAGAGCATTTGAGGATATAGGTATAACATTTTCATGAACTATTAAATTAACCAGTTCCAGAATATCATTCAGACATTCAATCAGTTAAATTGTGGGAAACCAGCTAAAAAAGAAATCTGGAAAGCTATTTTACTTCATAAGGATAGTAAGCCTACTGACCGAGATGATGTCTAAGCAGAAGCAACCAAAACAGTTATGCAGTTTTATATAGAGAAAAACACCAGCAGATTTAAAGAAATACTAAGAAGTTGAATTACTGGAAAACAAGGGGTCTGCAATGGAGCCCATTATATAGGGGTAAAGGGGACGGCGTGGCCTAGTGGTTAAGTGGCACGGCTCACAACCAGAAGGTGCTGGGTTCGATCCCCATCACAGCACCGGCCGTTACCCCGGGGAAGCAAACCCTTAGAAAATGCAGGAGGAAGCAGACCCTTACATAAAATGCATGCTGAAGTCGGATGCACTGGGCCGACAGGCGCAAAATAAAAACCACAGTGTAACGCACACGCCTTGGGGAATAGATAAATAAGGCGAACGCAAAAAAAAAAAAAATATATAGGGGTAAGAAATTAGACTGGATCATTTTAGATTATTTGGATCATTTTAGATTATTTGAAAGAGGAGACTGGGAAGGAAGGATGGTATTTATATTTATATCGGGCAGATGTTCTGCACGGGTCAGCTAGTACACTTTATTTGTTCTACAGTATAAATGTATAATCACAATCACAGTTGTCCTCTATGTTGGAAAGCCACCAACAAATCATATATGTGCTCACTTCAGCTGTGTTGATTTATATGTACACAGTGAGGATGCCATCTCAGTCTGCAACCCTCTTTGTTCGTTGTTTAAGTTCCCAACTCAACCTGCAACCCTCATTGTTTGTCGTTTAGGAATGCTCGTTTGGAAAGATGCAGTGGGTCATTTTTTATTTCTCCCATTCCCCCCCCCCCCCCCCCCTCTTTCTCTGTCTCTCTCTGTCTCTCTCTTTCTCTCTCTCTCTCTCTCTCTCTCTCTCTCTCTCTCTCTCTCTCTGTCGCTTTACAAGTTGAAGTCAGTTTCGGGATCTTATATCATCTACAAGTGGAGGTAGTGAGACTCGGGCTCTTATAGCATCTACAAATGGAGGTAGCCTCAGGCTCTTATAGCTACAAATGGAGGTAGCCTCAGGCTCTTATAGCTACAAATGGAGGTAGCCTCAGGCTCTTATAGCATCTACAAATGGAGGTAGCCTCATTGTCTTATAGCATCTACAAGTGGAGGTAGTCAGACTTTTGGCTCTAATAGCATATACAAGTGGAGGTAGCCTCAGGCTCTTATAGCATCTACAAGTGGAGGTATTCCCAGGCTCGTATAGCCTCTACAAGTGGAGGTAGTCAGACTCGGGCTCTAATAGCATATACAAGTGGAGGTAGCCTCAGGCTCTTATAGCATCTACAGGTGGAGGTAGCCTCAGGCTCTTATAGCATCTACAGGACGTGTTAGTTAGATTAACGCTCCTATTATCGCATTTCAAAACGTTTCTGATATAGTTTTGTTATGGTTGGCAGGTTACGGTGCTAATAATCTTTGCTCCCTTTTTGGACTACTGCAACACATGGCGTTGATAAATTAGAATCTCACCCTTTTTCTAGAAAATAAATGAAGTAATTTATGTCATGTGCTCTGAAATTCTAAATGACAAAAAAATTGAACTAAGAGCGAGAAATACTGCCGTGTCTCAGTGCAAGAATAAGTGAGATGGTTGAACACTAAACCTATTTCTGCTCTTGAAATGTCTACGAAACAAGATGACATCAACAAGAGTAGTGTTAATAGAGCATTAGTAGAAACCAAATAACGCTGACGGATTGTTCTCTAGTATACACCAAGTGCCCGTGTTTTCAAGAGGTTTGGATTGAGTGATGAAACGCAATATAAGAACAGATAAGTCTTGCATAGAAAGCGATTGCGACGCTTTTTGCTGGTTTGCAATTGGGTTGTTCAAACACGTCCATATCGTCTAACATTTTCAACACTTCTAAACTACAGCAACGTCCCTTCTCACAACCACGTGGTATTTAAAACTGGATTAAATCATTCAATGGAGAAAGGGCAGAAACAAATACCGCTAACTCCATTGTAATTTGTCGCCCACGTGCCTAACTGTAGAAAACTGAATTCGTATTTCTTGAGTTTAGTTTGCGGCATCAGTCGTTGAGGTCAGTGTCGTCTTTATGTTGTGTTAGCCTCTCCATCTGATACGTGTCTTAAAACCAGATTTTCTGATATATATATACGTAGTGGTAGTTGATAAGGTTCCATACTCAAGACACGCAGAACAATGTCAGTTTGTATTTTGCTATGCACCTATTGCCAGCGTATTTATCTTGTCATCAAGATTGTGAGGTCTGGTTTCATGTTTGTCAAATATATATATTTTTTAATATAGTTATTGCGTCAAAACATGCATGTCACAACAGACGGCAAATAAGTTCTTTTATGGGACTACCAACCTCGTTATGGCCCTCTACGTGTGTGTGTGAGCGTCTGGGGAGCAGAGTTTCAGCATAGAGTGCTCACTTCTCGCGGCCAATATATGGTGTTCTATTCTCGCTACTGACATGCTCAAGTTCACTGTAAGTGAGGACATGCTTACTGTTAGATATATAAAACGAGAAAATTCTAAGTCCTAGAACAAACTCAAACATTTGTCGCTCCATCCCTGAAAGTAGCGTCTGTGGTGGGACTTTCTTTATCTATAATATAAACTAAATCCGGATGTAACTTGCTACTGTGATATGGAATTATTTAAAAAAAACTAATTAAAAATAAATGGTTCATAAAGTAATTAGAGGATGAAGCCAGGGATGAAAGAAAACAATATATGTAAGCGCAAGAGAAAGAGACAAAGCGAGAGAGAGAGTAACAGAGATAAGAGAAGAAAAACGGAAACCTTAGGCTTCCGCTATACAATGTGTTCATGTTATAAGGCTTGGGATACTCCAGGAGAATGATGGGTTAGCTTCCCAACTCAAATCTGTTTATATTGACCGATGAGCTAGACATAATAGCAGTAATCGAAATCTCAGCTGTTCCTTTGGTGGTCGGGGCCGTTAAAGTGTGTAACAATAAGAAATTCAGCACCTTGGGAAATGTAATTTAAGCGGCAGTTGGGAAACCAAGGGAAAATTTGATGCTAGCAAATTTAGAAACAAAGTGTTGACAACAATCGAAAATACAATGTATGTTGTGCACTTTTAAAGCGCTGTTCATATGTTTACATGGAAACAGACAGATCATTGCATGCAAGTCTCACCGATACACCACATATGATAGCAGTTTAACATGGTATAATACGAGTGAGCTTCAAATGAATTCATTACAAGTGTGACAATAATTAGAAAAATTATGTCCTTGAATTGTAACTTGTTGCTAAGGATGCAAAGAGTGCCCTGCATTTGCCATAACGGTGCAGATGAACACCATGACCTCATAATTGCCGTTAAAAGATGACGCACAACTATTGCCATGCACTGCAGTGAAGCAGTGTTCTGTTATGCGTTTTTTGTGCAGCAAAGAAATTCACCGGCATTTGCAGGTCCATTACGGTGATGTATGCCTTTCACTCCAGCAAGTGTATGAGTGTAGTAGGAAGTTCCAAAACGGCGTGACTTTTGTGAGACCATTCACGACCTTGTCAGGTACACCGAACAGTGACCCCCGGAGTCGATTACAGCCGTTAACCGACTCGTGAAGAAATATCGCCGATAAACTGTGAAGGAAATTGTCGTACATCTAGACTTCAGTCAAGGTTCAGCACATCTGGACATCAGTCAAGGTTAGCACATCTGGACATCAGTCAAGGTTCAGCACATCTGGACATCAGTCAAGGTTCAGCACATCTTGACATCAGTCAAGGTTCAGCACATCTGGACATCAGTCAAGGTTCTGGACATTAGTCAAGGTTCAGCACATCTGGACATCAGTCAAGGTTCATCACATCTGGACATCAGTCAAGGTTCATCACACCCCATCTGGACATCAGTCAAGGTTCAGCACACCACGTCATGCATTATTGTGCTACAGTACTGCAAATTGGGTGTCACGACTGTTTACTCCAGAATTGAAACAACGACACCTTGATGACTGTCAGAAACTTTGAAGCAGAAGGTAATGGTTTCTTAGCATGGATTGTTACTGGAATTGAAACGTGGGCTCACTACCACGAGCCTGAAATGGAGAGCGAGCAAGGAATGACGCCATCCCTCCTCACCGAAATCGAAGAATTTTTGCACTCAGAAATGTGCAGGTAAGGTTTGCCCCGTTTTGGGATGAACAATGCGTTATTATATAGCACACCATGCCGGGGGGGGGGGGGGTGTGCTGTCACCAGTGCCAAGTAAACAGATAATCTCAGGAAGCACAAGCATCAAGGGCCTCTACTTTCAGTATCTACCACATCCATCGTACTCACCAGACCTAGCCCCAAGAGAGTGTCAAGTCCTTGGACGACTAAAAGAGACATTGGGAGGAACGACTTTCAGGTCCGATGAAGAGGTCCAGCAGATTGTGCATGAATGGTTACACACGCCGATCATCTTTCTTAAGGAATATATGCACGTTATAGGCACTAGAAGACTTGCATCGAACGTTCTACAGGAATACATGCACTTTATAGGCACTAAGCGACTTGCATCGAACGTTCTACAGGAATCCATGCACTTTATAGGCACTGGGAGACTTGCATCGAACGTAATGGTGACAACGTCGAGAAATAACACATTTGTGTTTCACTTTTTCAGAATAGATGTACCCAAAAAATATATTTACGGTTTTCATTTGAAGCACCCTCGCATATTCTTCTTCTTTTACTTTTCGTTTATCCAGTTTTGCCTTTCAACGTTAGATTATGAACAAATCTTTAGGACAAGTCCTACAATGTGCCTCGTACACAGTGGCGTTCACCACCTCAGATATTTCCGTAAGCCACCTTTTCCTTGGTCGACTTTTGGCATTGAACCAGTTGTATATAGCATTACTTGTTGGTTGGTGCTGTGTCGTGGTAGGTTTCTTACCTGACAAAACCATTTTAGTTGCTGTCTTCTGATGTAGTCTAATACAAAGACAGAGAGAGAGATGCATTTAAGGCAATAAGAACACTGACCGTCCGTTTCCACATGTCATAAATGACAATGAGGATAACACATTAACAGAAACCAAAGACATACTGAATAGATGGAGAGAGTACTGCAGAACCATGTATGGAGATAGCACAAAGCGCTCAGTTACAATTCTACCAAAGAATGAGAAAGAACCTGAACCAACATTTGAATAAGTACGCTCATCAATTAAAAGCCTGAAAAGGGGAAAGTCCCCAGGATGCGATAATATCCCAGCAGAGCTAATACAAGCAGGCGGGGAGACAGTGCTCGAGTCTACCACAAGCTGTGTAAACTGATATGGCACAGTGCAGAGTGGCCGGACGCATGGAGGAAATCAATTTATATTCCCCTCCACAATAAAAAAAGCAATCTGAATCTGTGCACGAACTATCGCGCCGATCAGCCACGCTGTAGAGAGTTTAATGTAGACCTGTACACATGTTTCATTGATTACACCAAGGCATTCGACACGGTAAAACATCAAAATTTGTGAAGAATCATGAAGGAAATGGGGTTTCCCTTGCATATAGTCCATATCATTGAAACATTATACCAAGATCAACAAGCCGCAGTCCGAGTATCTGGGCAAACATCAGATTGGTTTGCAGTACAAAAGGGAGTCTGACAGGGATGTATCCTCTCACCTTATCTGTACAACATATTGCAGAATGTATAATGAGAAATGTTCGAGAAGACGAGAACATTGAAAGCTTCGACCCATTTACGAATTGGGGAGTACGAGATTCCAGGGCTACGATACGCAGGTGACACAGTGATACTATCTAGAAGTGCAGAAGAGGTAGAGCAGCTACTTTCAGCCGTTAATGGACATAGTAAAGATCAAAACCTGTTAATAAACATAAATAAAACAAAAGATAATGACCACCGACAAAATACAATGTCAGCATTAATTTACATTGGGTGGTGAGGAAATAGATCAGGTCACACATTTTGAATATCTGGTCTCCGGAATTGACAAAATTGGCGACTGCTCGAAAGAAATCAGAAGAAGAGTAGCAATGCAGAGGCTGAACAGCCTGAAGAAATTATGGCAGAGCACCAACAAAATGATAGAAGTAATAGTCTTGAGAGCCTGTGTTTTTCCTGTGGTAGTTTATGGATGTGAATCATGGACGATTGCCAAAAACTTCTAGACAAAGAATCGAATCCTTCGAGTCAAAATGTTACAAAAAAGATCCTCAAAATACACTGGACAGAGAAAAAAAACAAATGTAGACATTCGGCAAGAGTTGAGCACAGAGGAGAAATGGTTTATCAATTCCATTTTCGCTAGAAAATGCAAATACATTGGTCACATCAAGAGACACAACGGTCTTGACAGAACGGTGATGGACGGTATGGTGCCAGGCAAAAGAGGACGAGATAGAACAAGAAGACGATGGTACCAAGATATCCAGGAATGCCTTGGTATGTTTGTAGCGGAGGCTGGAGTTTTGGCAAGAGAACGAGTTTCTTTCAGACAGACTGTGATGGGAGCGACGTTCTACAAAGGATCCAGTTTTTCTAGCACAATGTCGGGATGAAAATCGTTTTGAATAAATTTATTGTTGTAGTTATTGTCATGTGCTACCAATTAAGTCTATCTATCTATCTTCAGTCCACTTATGTCGTTAGACGTCGTGGGATGGTGTGACCTCCTTTTTTTTCAAATTTTTTTTCTTTGTAGAGATTAAATATTGGTGTTAATTTTCCAATGATCTAATTTGTCTTATTGCACCATTGTTGGATTTCCGACGTGATCTTTCGTCAGCTAATCACCTGATCCCTAAGTATGTGAAATAATTCACCTATTTAATGTGCTGCTTTGCAAGGAAAATATTGGTTAGTCCTGCCCATCTAGATATTTTCTTGAACTCAGTTTTTTTCTACGTTGATTTTCATTGTTTTCTTAACATGTTGTATTTAGTTTGTCAATATGTTGTTGCAGTTCTATTTCAGAAGTTGATATGACATCATGATCATTTGAGAAAAGAAGTTCGTTTAAGAGCTCACCGATGTTGTTTCCTTCAGTTGGGTTGGCTGTTTTACATATGTGGTGAACAACAAAGGAGATAGCACACATCCTTGCCGTACTCCAGATTTGATATGAAATTTTTCTGGGAGTTCGGTCATTGTTCTAACAGAGCACGGGTTTTCAATGTAAAGATTTTACATTTCAGCCAATGATTTCCATAGATGTTGTCTTTCTACACGGTAGAAAACTTTTTCTTGATCTATCTTCTCTTCTCATGTAGCATGTCCTGTGTAGAACGTCGCTCCCATCACAGTCTGTCTGAAAGAAACTCGTTCCCTTGCCAAAACTCCATCGTCCGCCACTGTCGTACTCAGGCACTCCTGGATATCTTGGTGCCATCGTCTTCTTGGTCTAACCCTTCCTCTTTTGCCTGGCACCATACCTTCCATCACCGTCCTCTCAAGACCGTTGTGTCTCTTGATGTGACCAAAGTATTTGCATTTTCTAGCCAAAATGGAATTGATAAACCATTTCTCCTCTGTGCTCAACTCTTGCCGAATGTCTACATTTGTTCTTTTCTCTGTCCAGGGTATTCTGAGGATCTTTCTGTAACATTTTGACTCGAAGGATTCGATTCTTTGTCTAGACGTTTTGGTAATCGTCCATGCTTCACAGCCATAAGCTGCCACAGGAAAAACACAGGCTCTCAAGACTTACTTTTATCGTTTTGTTGGTGCCCTGCCATAATTTCTTCAGGCTGTTCAGTCTCTGTATTGCCATAGCTAGTCTTCTTCTGATTTCTTTCGAGCAGTCACCATTTTTGTCGATTCTGGAGCCCAGATATTCAAAATGTGTAACCTGATCTATTTCCACACCACCCACTGTAAATTTATGCTGACATTGTGTTTTATCGGTGGTCATTATCTTTGTTTTGTTTATGTTTATGAACAGATTTTGATCTTTACTATGTCCATTAACGGCTGAAAGTAGCTGCTCTAGCCCTTCCGCACTTCTTGATAGTATCACTGTGTCATCTGCATATCGTAACTCTGGAATCTCGTACCCCACAATTGTAAATGGGTCGAAACTTTCAATGTTCTCATCTTCTCGCACATTTGTCATTATACATTCCACATATATGTTGTACAGATTAGGTGAGAGTATACATCCCTGTCGGACTCCTTTTTGTACTGCAAACCAATCTGATGTTTGCCCAGATACTCGGACAGCGGCTTGTTGATCTTGGTATAATATTTCAATGAGATGGACTATATGCAAAGGAAACCCCATTTCCTTCATGATTCTCCACATATTTTGATGTTTTACCGTGTCGAAGGCCTTAGTGTAATCAATGAAACATGTGTACAGGTCTACATTAAACTCTCTACATTTTTCATAGATATTCCTTAAATTGAATATGTGGTCCCGGGTCCCTCTGTCTTTCCTAAAACCTGCCTGGACTACGTGAATTTCAGATTCAAACCTTTTCTCTATCCTTCTGAATAGGATTCGCAAGAGTATCTTGCTAGCATGGCTGATCTGTGCGATAGTTCGGTAGTTCGTGCACAACTTCAGGTTGCCTTTTTTGGGGAGGGGAATATAAATTGATTTCTTCCATGCTTCTGGCCACTCTGCACTGTGCCATATCTGTTTACACAGCTTGTGGTAGACTCGAGCACATGCCTCTCCTCCTGCTTGTATTATTAGCTCTGCTGGGATATCATCGCATCCTGGAGACTTTCCCTTTTTCAGGCTTTTAATTGCAGAGCGTACTTCTTCCAATGTTGGTTCAGGTTCTTTCTCATCCTTTGGTAGGATTGTAACTGAGCGCTTTGTGCTGTCTCCATACATGGTTCTGCAGTACTCTCTCCATCTATTCAGTATGTCTTTGGTTTTTGTTAGTGTGTTATCCTCTTCGTCATTTATGACATGTGGAAACGGACGGAATTCCCTTGTCAGTGTTCTTATTGCTTTGAATGCATCTCTTTCTTTGCCTTGTTGTTGTAGGTTTTATATATCCTTACATGTTTCTACTATATATCTTCTTTTATCTTTTCTTATTTCTTTTCTAACTTTTCTTGCGCAGTTTTTATATGCTGTGTTGGTCCCCTTACTTCCCATTTGTTTTAATTGTTGCCTCTCTGCAATGAGTTTCTGTGTTTTGTCTGTTATATAGCTCTGTGTCTTGTGCAATATCTGTGGAATCCTTTCTTTTGCTGTCGAGATCAAAATCTCCCTTGCGTACGATGTCAACTCCTCAGATGTCATCTCTTCCTGTATAGCAAGCAACGCCTCAAATTTGTTTTCTACTTTGATGTTGTATTCAGTAGGTATCGCTGATACATCGAAGCGTATTGGCTGGCAACCTTTGTAGATCCTGCGTAGTCTTGTTTGGAAAACTGCAAACAGTAATTCGTGGTCCGTATCGCAGTCTGCTCATGGCAGTGTTTTTGTCGCCAGCACATTTGATCTCCATCTTTGATCTATAGACGCAATAAATAGTTCCTGATCGTATTCAATTGTTTTCTCCATCAATTGTCTGAGAGTGAAAATTGCATCTGTACAGTTTCTGCTCCTTCAAAAGCCCATCTTAAAATATATTGCTTTGCATAACTCACAGACAATTCCTGTAGTCTGAGACACGGTTTTTTTGGTTATAAATGATCGTGTCTGGATGACTTTCGTACATGTTCTGGCGTGTATGTATCGCTTAATGGTACTGTTTACATATCCCTCACGATCCGTGGTTTCTACACGCTACAGGTCACCAATCTGCAAGTGTAGCTTTCAGCTATTAGAGGCAAGGTAACAAACAATGGGTGTATTTATCTTGCTCACATGTATGTATTAAAAGGATTAATGATTTTATAATGCATTCTAAATGTAATCATTTATTGCCATTTTATTATTTTTTTAATTCACTATGTTGCTTTGATCAGACATGTTATGCCGAGCTCTTTTTATGGTTTTTATATAAGCGATGTCGCAATAAAACGGTTCAGTCGTTTTGCATATTAATATAGGTTACCATTATCCATTTTAGTATAGAACTATTGCATTATTTGTTCGAATTCTTGCACAAATTCGCATGATCCTTTCTTGAATTTTACACAAATTTGTTACGGAAATAACTATACTTACTGTCATAAAAATGGTATTCTGATTCAATTTTTTCATGTGTCGCTGTTTGCCGGCCAATGTTCCTAAACAGAAGCCAAACGTTGGACTAAGTTCCAAAAAAGAAACCAAATATATTATCTGCTGATAACAATGTCACATTGACATCTAAAACCGCATATAGTATTTAATAATGTGGGGCTTTAAATTAAAGTTTAAATACATTTTTTATTTTAATATTGAATTTCTCCTTGGGACGAAAACGTATTTATAAGAAATCAAACTAGCACATTCTTTCACCAAACTCAGCAAAAATAAATTTTCACCTGTCGTCGGAACAGTTCTAATAAGAACGAATGCGTCGATCTCCGCTCATATGCTTCCAAACTAGTAAATCTTAAATGTAAATGTGTGATGCTGTCTTTCAGATACAAATTTTAATTGTACGTTCTGCAGACATTTTAGAAACAAGAGAAAGTAAAGATACGGTTTATTGGCCCGAAATACGCTGGTACGACAATACTTTCGTAACTAGAGGCACACTTCGAACGTGTGTACTTGCCAGATTTCCGTTGGTTCGCATTTATTTGGACAGCGTTCATACCAGTCATTCGAGATCGAAAAAAGTCTCCTGCATCAATTTGAAATCTGTTTGTTTGTCTGTCTGTCTGTCTGTCTGTCTGTCTGTCTATCTATCTATCTATCTATCTATCTATCTATCTATCTATCTATCTATCTATCTATCTATCTATCTATCTATCTATCTATCTAACTATCTATCTATCTATATATCTATTTATCTATATTTCTATCTATCTATCTATCTATCTATCTATCTATCTATCTATCTATCTATCTATCTATCTATATATCTATCTATCTATCTATCTATATATCTATCTATCAATCTATCTATCTATCTATCTATCTATATATCTATATATTGATCTATTTATCTATCTATCTGTCTATCTATATATCTAGCTATTGATCTATGTATGTATCTGTATATCAATAATCTATGTATGTATTTATCTATGTATCTAAAAAACGAAATGAGATAGGAACATGACAACCATTTATTATTGTACTTACATCGGTCTTTATTTCTCAAAAATAATTTCTAACCAGCAATGATACACTTATCCTATCGACTTATCAGTCCAGCAACACCCTCAGTTTTGAAGTCGTTGATCTACTATCTTAGCCATATATGTACTTCACATTCAACCTTATCGTTATTCGAGAATCGTTGCCCATCAAGGTTGGTATTAAGTGCACCATAAAGTCGGAGATCGCTCTGGGCTAAGTCAAGGATGCAAGGTGGGTGTTCAAGACGTTGTCACCCTAATTAGTCAGTTGTCTCCTGAGTAATCAGGACGTACATGGTCGTAATATAGCAGCATTGCTCAAGTCAGCAAGAGTGGGCTGTTTTTTCTTGGAACTGCATCCCGAATCAGCTACAAACTTCACATGAATCATTTTCTTATGAATGTCCTTTGGAAAAGGTCATTTTGCACAAAACAAACAACATGTTACAGCCTCACACTGTTCCTTGATTGTGCGCTCTGTAAATGCTGACGTCATTTTGATTTGTTTGCTGCGAGCGTATGACACCAAATGTCTGCTACCTATAGTAATAACACAACTGGATGTTTTTGCCACTTAGTGACAAATTTAAAAGCTACCAACTATATTTTGCAGATTTCACATATCAGTGCGTGACCTACTTACTGACTTTCTTTATATCTTGGATAATTTTATTTCTTATCATGTTATGTAAAAAAAGAATATAAATGAACCTATAGATAATATGTATCGTGACTGACGTGGCAAGCATGTTTTTGAAGAGAACTGTGGTGTCTTGAGCTCTGAGACATCTACTTCTGAGCAATTAAAGTTATTGTGGAGAGGAAGACTAGCGTATGGTCCGGCAAAACATAGTGATCAGGCATGTAAGTCAGGGTCAGGCAAAATGTACTGGTCAAGACACCCACCTCGACATCCCCGTAGTTCTCCCTGGAAACGGCCTACACTTTCTGTCAGTCTAGTAGTAGTGAGCGACACGTAGATGAAGCCACACATAGCATAACCGCCTGGAGTACCCCGGTCAACCTTCATCAGCACGCTCGGGATGTGACGAAAGCTACTGCAACTCGCCACTAAACTTTCTTTTCAGGGCGCATAAAAGAGTAAACCTACACAACAGCAACTACAACAACACACATTGTAGAAAGAGACAGGTTAAGCCGTCAGACATGTCATCGACTAATGAGCACACTGGTCAATGGTGTCTCTAACACGTACATTTTAAAGGGATATCTGCTAAGTGTTTTCTGGATCTGTTTACTAACTGTGAAGTAAAACAATAAGAACAAAGTAATTTCAGTGAATAAGACTGTGTGTAGAAACCGCACACACTGCTAGAGATATCGATTAGGAATAAGGAGATCTGTCTTCGTGAACACCAGGTGGGTGAAACGTATGCGGGTTTAACAGTTTATGGTTCATCAGATATGTGAGGTGCAGAAATGATGGGAAGTTCAACAAGAAAACACGGAGTAAGATTTGAAATAGATTCGAGTTGGTCGTGGGAAGGATGATGGGAAATAAGGCAGGATGGATTAGGCATGAGCAGACAGAGCAATAAATGAAGTCGATTGGTTAAGAGAAGTCAGAGTACGAAATGAAGGAGAAACAAGTCCCACAAGAGAAGACAAGAAATGAAGGATAATCGAATTTGTAAAAGTATATTATCATCATGTTGCTTTTTTGTTCTACGCTTTTAATTGTAGCCATGAGCATATGCCGTATACCGCTGTGCAGTGTGCAGGTTAGATTTGTTATTTATTTCAAAAGATAGAATATATCCATGTTCATATGAAGGTCCTACCCATGCCCTTCTGATTATAAGACAGGTGTGCTAATCACTTGACCACCGACCTTCTATCTAACAAGATAAACAACAAAACATAATTTAAATACAATATTGTTGACTACTACGTGATTGAAAGCCTGAGGAAATCACGTTGAACGCATGTGTTTCACTCCACCATCATACAAATACTGTAAAGATTTCGTTTTAAAAATGTGTAATTGATTAAAATGGAGATTCCCACACGGGCAACAGCAAGAATTTATCGTTCATTCACTTATTCAGCTGAAATATAACAAAGCCAAAAATTTTCTTTTTAAAACTTGAATAGGAAACAATTTGACACATACACACACGTACACGCACACAAGAGTGTACATATGATCCCACAAAAAGTGGGATATTCAACAGCAGATAGGCACAATGGCTGTCATTAATTGACAGGAATAGATTTTCTAGAACCGTCGTTGCAGTATTTATATGTGCTTCAGTTTAACACATACGTCTGTCCATCAGCTCTTATTTGTTTGTCTGTTGTCGATCACGATCTTAAAATTACATTTTTTTTCCCAAACTGTTTTGGCTATTTTGTGTTGCGCTTGATACAATGTCTGCGCTCCATTTGCTCCTCGTTCGAAATCGAATTGTACGTGTGTTCCCTGATTTCTCCTATCGATTGCCTTGTTCCTTCGTTTTGTTTATTACTTTTCTATCTTCTTTACTTAACGCCGAGTACTTAATAAATAATGAAGTCATGAATACGTAATGGATGAAGTGACAGGTAATACACAAAATCATAATCATATAGTTTACTGTCACATGGTCATATACAGAGATATGTCTCGTTCCTTAAAACAATACTGGAAGAAAAGATGGAACCATAAACTGTAACAAGAAGACAATATGTAAGTGGGGAAAGTAGCAGCAGGAAAAAGCTGTCAATGTGTATACCTTTACTGCACACATCATCGATAAGTCGATTGCCACTGGTCCCATCTGTTCGGATCTATCTATTGCCAAATATGATTCCTCTGTTCGTATCATTGATGGTGTCTACAAAGGGGCACTTATATGACTGAGGACAAAAGGTCACTTACGTCTGCAGCCGCCGTGCCCGAAGCACATCCCCCCCCCCACCCACCCACCCACCCGATAGAAAAAAGTCTTGGCCTTCTATAAGTTCAAACACGTGTCTCTTGATCAGCGGACCAGTATCGTAATTGCTCTACCGCCTGTGGACTGATCCTCCACTTACTCTTAGCGAATAAAAGACAGTCGTAAGACTGAGGCCTAGTACAGTGGAGTCTCTAGCACTTTCTCACTGAGGCCTAGTACAGTGGAATCTCTAGCACTTTCTCACTGAAGCCTAGTACAGGGGAGTCTCTAGCACTTTCTCCTCCATATCAGAATTGCGAAGTAACTACTTTTACATCCACACTAAGTATAACTATGCTATGGAAAACTTTTCTATGGATCACTATACTATGGATAACTATACTATGGATACTATGGAAAACTATTGTATGGGACACTATACTATGAATAACTATACTATGGAAAACTATTTTATGGATCACTTTACTATGGATAACTATACTATGGAAAACTATTCCATAGATCACTATACTATGGGTAACTATACTACGGAAAACTATTCTATGGATCACTATACTATGGATAACTATATTGCGTACAACCATACTATGGATATCTATACAACGAAACTATTCACTATTTATACCTATACTATAAATAACTATCCTATGGAGAACTATTATTCATAACCATAGTATGCATTACCTTACTGTGGATAACTATACTATGAATAACTATACTATAGATAATTATACTTTGGACAATTATACTATAGCAACTCAGGAATTCTATAAAGCTGTGGTGCACAAATTTATAATTAAAGATAAATGTTGACCGACAACAGGAGAACGTGAGCTCGGTTAATTGGACACCTACCCAGAAATCAGTGACCCAGCTACCCCGATGATGGCGGCACCAACACAAAAGATAATTTCCAATCGTCTAGAGCCTGACACTATTTTACAGGAATGCCCAATATATAGGGAAATAAGTTGCCAGACCTGGCCAGAGGGTGCGGAGCTGAGACAAAAGCTGTGGGGCAGCCGCTCCTACCTGGTGAAGACTACTGACATGGCCACTGGCCTGCAGATATAGCATGAGCAGAAGATCCTGAATGCAAAGGAAAAAACTGTGACTTGCGCTATAGTAGATTTAAATGAGTAAGATTTCGATACGATCAACCGCATCCTCTCGTCTTGAGCTACCTTGGTTCAGTGGCAAGACGTCATTGTATACGTAAATCAGGAAGAAGCGACTGGAATATCTTGTGAGAACTTGAGATGACGATGACTAGAGATTCAGAAGTGCGCAGTTACTTACTGGAAAGAAAAAAAAACTGCACCGAATAAATACAGCAAGCATGGACTACACAGTGAACAAGTCAAGCGTTAAGAACATAATTAAAACTCTGCTCACTTAAAATCAACCACTCCTACCCCAGAGACTGCATTCATACATTCACGAATGACTCAGTCCTTGAAGGCTGCTTTAAAGGCAGTGACTCAAACATAATGTTTACTCAAAAAACAACATCCTGTAACTTTGTCAATGGCTTTGCTCAAACTGGGATACCAATATCAACGCAGTATCAGAGACCATGTCAGCGAGCTATATACGGGCTTGACAATACACCCGCAAACTTATTCATCTTCACAGACTCTCTATCCACCCAACATGCCATATGAAGCTGAATTCCAGAATCCGGAAAATCCTTAGAAAATATTATCAAAAATGTAACAGTACATACCTACTATGTCATGTGCCACTTTACTGTGGATACCACGCCACTCAGACATCAAATGTTAAAACAGTGCTGGCAAAAACAGGAGCAAACAAGTTACAATCACACATCCCCACTAACCAAAGGACTACTAAAAAGTAATATACAAGAATTGCATATAGCAATGGATGAACCGATGGACTACATGTGTGTCTCTAAGAACTCTGTGCAGATATGTCTCAACTCAATTCCAAATATAGCGTCAAGAATATGAGCTTGAATTTGTTAAAAGACAGCAACGGCCATCTTGAGATTGTCGTCACTGCCATACAGCTTGTCAGTGATGTGCTTTCTCTGGTCCTCGTATGTCGGGAAATTTTGTAAGAGATATTCGGTTGTCATTTTTCAAGTATAACAGGTGAATTCGTCAGTTCCATGTGTTCAGTTTATTGAATAGGTATTACCTCAATCGGTTGTTGACTGAGCGGAGTCTGAAGACCACCACCTGCACTTTTCTTTTCAACTGGTAATGAACATCATTTCTTGTTTAACCAGTCTGCTCCGTTTCCCATGTGTCCTTGTATCTGGCCTTAAAAACTTTCTGGATTCTTCGTAAGTTACACTTGAATCGTATTGTGGTAACATTCCACCTTCTTTTACCAGTCTGTCTGCCTACTCGAAGTCTTGAATCTTACAGTGGGATGGGACCCACTGTACTACGACTCTTCTCGGTTTATACTGCTGACATAGTTGGCAGAGTACTGATCCTAGGTCGTTTAGGCATGTATTTCTCTAGTTCTTTAACGCTGTTCAAGGACAGGGCTTCCGTCTAAAGGAAACTACCTGGCAACTACGTTGCTATCACCTGTCAGTATATATATATTACTGCAGTTTTAAATGCCTATACCCTTACTTGATAATATCAGTTCGGTAAGGTATTAATCATGATCACTGGGAAAGAATCGCCACTAATCGCACAGACTAGGGCAGCACTTATGATGTGGGTGTTCAGAGGCATGAGGAATCAAGAATAAATGAGGCTATACAAAGACGATCGTTTGGCAAGTCTGCTTACATCAACCATTTTTCAATCTCAGTAGTAGGGGATTCTATTTTCTTGTACTCAGGGCTTCCATAGGCTTATTTAGCCATCTTCGAACTCATGCGAACAGGGAATGTTGACAAAGTGGTTCTCATCGATTACGGTGGACGAACAACATATATATGCAGACAAGGTCTTTAAAGATAAAAATCTGGAGGTAGTAAATCACTTCAACTACCTCGGATCTATCATCACCGACAACCTTTCACTGGACCCATAGCTGCAGAAACGACTAGGAATGACCTCATCAGCACTTGCCAGGCTCTCACAGAAAGTGAGAATAACAACATGCTGACCATCTCCACAACGGTTGCTGTGGACAGATCATGTGTGATTAGTACCCTGCTCTATGGCAGCGAAACATGGACACTGTATGCCTCACATGAGAAAAGGCTAAATGCTTTGAATATGCGCTGCCTGAGACGCATACTTGGAATTTCATGAAGTGACAGAGTGACTAACAACGAAGTGTTAGACCGTTCAAAAATTGTCTGCTCAGTTACGATCATCCGTCAGCGCCGCTTGCAGGGGTTTAGTCACGTGTGCAGAATGGACAATGGGCAAATACCAAAAGGTATCTTATACGGCGAGCTGATCACGGGCAAGCGTAAAAAAGGTAGACCCTCCCTCCGCTACAAAGATGTTTTCACGCTTGACCTGAAGACGTTGGATATGAACAGGCTCTGTGTGTTGGTCTGCAGGCAGGGCAAGACATGATGCGTCAAAATGCAGACTCCAAACGTATGCGGCTAAAGCAAGGGCAACAACTGTCCCTTCTCTAGCGTGAAGTTCATTTGTCTCTCGAGACCAACAGGATGCCAATCATATATATGCAATATCTATAACCAAAAACATTCATCTTTGGTGAGGGAAACAACTTCAGTGATCACTTCACTGAACTTCTCTTTGCTAATGACCAAGCATCAATAGCAACCTCAGAAAAACAACCGCAGGAACATACGAACAATCTTAATGTGCTCAGTACGAATTACAGTTTGAAAATTAACATGAAAAAAAATCGAAAATGTGAAGTTTCTTGTAAAAAAATATTGAAACAACAAAATTCGGACAAAACCAACAAGTAAAACAGGTGAAGAATTTCATCTGGGTAAAAAATCTCAGCAGAGGGCAAACGCGACACCGAAATCCAACATAGATGTAACAAAGACAGTCAAATCATTGGCCAAATGTAAGTAATAATGTATTCAAACAGTGCACTATGCAACACAATATTTCTACCCACATTTTGCTATCAATGCCAGAATTAGACATTAACAAACAAAAATAAAAGACACATAGTAACAACAGAAGAAATTACATGCCTGGGCAGAATGCGTGGAGTATCAAGAAAGGATAGAATCAGGAGCGAAGCTACTAGGAGACAAATAGGTACACCACTAGTGCTAGACCTCATCAAGAGACAGCAAACCAAATGGTCCGGCCACGTGACACGTCAAACACCAGATAGTCTCCCTCAGATAGCAATGCTATACAGATACAATGGATACAAATACAAGGGCCAACCACGCAAAAGGTGAATAGCAGAAATAACAGAATCAGTAAAGCTCCCCGTGTACGAAGCATATAATAGGGTCCAGCTAATAAACTTGTTCATATCCTTACGCTGAAAGACACAAACAGGACAAAAAGATGAAAAGAAGACATATCTATCTATCTATCTATCTATCTATCTATCTATCTATCTATCTATCTATCTATCTATCTATCTATCTATCTATCTATCTATCTATCTATCTATATCTATATATCTATATATCTATATCTATCTATCTATCTATCTATCTATCTATCTATCTATCTATCTATCTATCTATCTATCTATCTATCTATCTATCCATCTCTATCTATCTATCTATCTATCTATCTATCTATCTATCTATCTATCTATCTATCTATCTATCTATCTATCTATCTATCTATCTATCTATCTATCTATCTATATATATATATATATATATATATATATATATATATATATATGTATATATAAAGAGTGAGAGAGAGAGAGAGAGAGACGGAAAGAGAGATGGAGAATTCGCTCAGACAAGCGTTGGCCAAAGGCTCTCTTTGTGGTACATCAATCAATCAACCAATCAAATAATGAAAACCGTTAAACCCCCTGTGCAGCACGTCATCAAGAAATACACGCAAGTCCTCACTTCATTACCCAACCGTTTCAGCTTTATCCACTTCTTCTCTGTTTCTGACATATTTGTCTCTAATTCTGTCTCTCTCTCTCTGTTTATGTTTTGGTCTACCTCTAATTATATTGCCCTTTGGATACAAGAAAAGAGTCTGCCTTCTAATACTATCAGCTTATTTCCTTAAGTTTTATCAACTGCAGCGTTTTTCTATTCACTTCACATTCCATTCACTTTACATTCCATTCACTTCACATTCCATTCACTTCACATTCCATTCACTTCACATTCCACTCACTTCACATTCCATTCACTTCACATTCCATTTACTTCACATTCCACTCACTTCACATTCCATTCACTTCACATTCCATTCACTTCACATTCCATTCACTTCACATTCCATTCATATCAACTTAACTTAGCTTCCGTTATACTGGTTTAGAAGGCTCTACAGTCTGTATGCAACCAGTTTATGCTACTCAACTTAAAAAAAAAAAGAACTGTGTCCATCCAACCCATACTTGAATATATTAACATTAACTGACCCTGCCTCCACTATTTCCTGTGGCAATGCACTCCAAGCATTCACTATTCTCTGACTAAAAGAGTATTTCCTTATATTTAATCTGGTTCTGTCTTTAAATAATGTGTAGCTGTGCGCTTTTGTTACTGTAGCCGGTTGTACTTTGAAAAGAAAACTTGTTAGACTAATGTATCAACATTGATAAACCTGCATTAAATAACCTCGAATTCTTCTCTATTCTAGATTATGCAGGCAGGTTTTTCAGAGTCTTTCCTCATAATTATAATTCTTGAATCATACTATCAGTTTTGATGCTGAATAGTTCTGGATAATTTAAACAGTTTTATGTTAGTGACACCCATTTATGATTGCTCCTTTTTGGCTACTGCTTTCACTGTTCCCTAGTTGTAAAGCAATACCATAAGAAAAACTTTGCATTAGAGTTTACATAATGCATATTTTTGTGTTCTACATTTCAATTGATTTTAATAACTCCTATAAAGCAATGAAAATTGATGTTTCTGTCTTTTTTCTTACTTAGGAATCCTCCTCTATAACTCATACTATGTTTATATTGCTTCCAACTTATATCAATGATTGTACACCTTGAATGAGTTGTCTCACCATACTGTATGATTGTGGATAGTTGTATTTATTGCCATAATCGTAGCTATTTTCTTATTTTGTCAGTTCCAAAACATGTATCTTCTGATTAAATATCGTTCTATTACTGTGCGTCTTCTTACGTTTAAGGTACACACATAGTGATGTCACCGGGACAGTTTAGATCACCAAGTTGTTTTATCAGACATCATTTCATTTTTGAAGGCTGATATGGTCTTCATTTTGGAGTCAATATCCAGTGAAAATGGAAATGCTGATAACAGATATTCCTGTATCTCACCAGTTCATATATAGTAAGGTAAAGAGAGACGGCCTTCATCTACATATTTACATTTCATATTTTAATAGATTTTCTTTTTATGTTAGTGAACTTCAGCGCCCTGTATCCTGTGTCAACAACTTCTAGAATGATTATTTGTCTAAATTGCCACATGCCTTTTCATATTCCACGAATGCAGAACAAAGTTGTGGGCACCAAAACTGAACAATATGTGCAAAAAATATGAGTTTAAAAAAAATAGTTTAAGCGAGTGCATTATTAATAGTATCGATCATTGTTACAAAGAAGAGCATTTCTTCCAAAATCAGGTTTTTGCATTTTAGTGGAAAAGAAAGTACATAATGATAACAAATACAAATCAAAACAATGCATCCACTGCTTTCACATTTTGTAACTATGGTAGATTGGTATGTTGTACGTGTTTCTGTAAACTGCAAAAATAACTGAAATAATTGAGTAAATATTGATACGAAACAATTACAGTCTCAACCATGTAGATCAATTTAACACCAAAAAAATGAAAAAGGATCAAATGAGAATTTAAGATGAAATTAATATTTGAGAATACATTTACTTGTCAAACATTTTGTTTTCTAAATACAATAGCCGTGGCATCATTTGAATTTTAAAAGTTTTCCTTTTTCATTTAAAACTAAATATGTTAAAGGCAAGTGAAGCATATGCACCTTGTAATTTATTCAATGGAAGGATTTGTTTAAAAATGAGAACGAAAATTATTAGAGTGATGTTAAAAAGGCTAGACATGACTAAATGCAACAGGTTACTTTACAAAGAGATAGGCGGAAATCAAACCGTCCTTGCCTGAAATCTCTATTATCCAATGGATATAAGAAAGGGAACACCGTGTACCGGCCTTCACGCTGACGTCAGCCATAGCAGAATGGTATGATCCATATTTGAATATAATCAGTCACCAGAGCCGACCAATTACTAAACGAAAACACCTCGGTATCATGTCTAAAGTATCCCTTGTGACGAATACATCTTTGGGCAAAACATTCGAATATTTTGTTATCTAATAATGGCTTACATTACAAGAAAAGCTGGCTACAGAGAGGATACGGCATGGCAGATGGATAGGCAACATAAGAATTATCCGGCTTAGCCCTGGACAGATGGCTTTGAATACTCGTGCCTCTAAACGACACAATTGAATGGATAACTAACTACATAAACTAAACATTGCATTTTGTTTGGGTAGAAAATCGGATAAAAGCCAAGTACACATTTAATTAATTATGTAACATTCATCTTACGAGTGTTCCGTCGGGGTCTTTTGTGCAAGACAAGGACACCAATAGCACCACTACCCCACAGAGGGCATGTCGTAAGAGGCGACTATCTATGTGACATGACATAACACCACCTATGGTTAAGTAGTTTGTTTAGAGCAGCATAGATGGCGCTTAACAGGCTGCGGGTCTACTTTGCACTAGTGTTTGAGTCGCACATCGGTTAAGCTCCCTCCGTGGCATTTGTTCCAATGTAGCGGAGTAATAAGCTGCTCCAGCCTAGCCCGCTAAGCAGGAAATCCTCCTCCCGGCTACATGCAGGTCATACTAGAGCGGAGGCTTGTGCAGGGACATCTGCCACTGTATTAGTACAGGTCGACTAACAGCTAAGAAGAACATTAATGGTTTATGTATTCGTAAATAAATCGAATTGCGAATATAACGAAGACCAAAGGTCGCTTTAAAAGATGAATGTATTGAATGCCGTTGAAAATTCAACTTCTGATACAATGATGTAGGCAAACAATTGTAAGCCTTTCCAGTGATCTTGCTCTGATACAATGAAGTTAGCAAACAATTGTTTGCCTTTCCAATGACCTTGCTCTGACCCAATGATGTAGGCAAACAATTGTTAGCCTTTCCAATTATCTTGCTCTGGAGAGACCCAGGCGTAATTGCCCTTGGCTAAATAGTGGAGGTAAAGGTAAGAGTGTCCCTCAGCAGACTTTACCACTGGTCAGGAATGAAGTGTTAGAGACTTCAGTATACTAAGCCAAAGATTGTGCGGAGTAGGTGGCCAGTTCCTTTCTTCGACGCGTTTTCCTTTCCTAATCGCAAGTCGGGTACACATTTGCAGCATGATCAACTGTAGCATTAACGTAGCGGGAATTGAACCTCGTGCCTTTGCCGTAAAAAGTGAGTGCTCTACCACTACACTAATCAACGATCGGTTTCTGGAGGTAACGGTCACAAATTATCTTCTTGTGAGTTTATGCATGGCGACGAAGCTTGCTAGTCCAACTGAAAAATTGATTTTCTTTGTTAATGAAAAAGGCATGTTTGTATCTATATCTTCTAGCTGAATTATGAGAATCAGAACTTCAGAATTATTCAAATGCACAGCTTTTGTTTCATTTATGGTAATTTCTAAACATGTAACTGTCAGCCATGTCACATTACATTTTCCTTTTGAAGGTGCTAAACTCTCTAATAACATAATTATGACACCAGATTGCCATATAATTTGTGTTGAGGTATGCCAGTTATGGCTATCTTGTTTAAGAACCCTCTGTGTATGCCATCTGGTCTGTCTCATCTTCGTTTAGGATGGTATCTAGATTTTCCTAAAATCTCTTATTTCCGGATATGCCATCCAGCATGCGTCTAATTACTTTAAATGATGCTTGGTTTGTCGCTTCGAGAATTACGTTTTGTTTAGTCTGTGGGTTTACTGTATTGAAATCTATATCATCATATACTCAACAGGATCATTGCACTTTTTGATAACATGTTTTGAATAATCGAACTGTCTCTCTATTTTGGTCTTCACCTACTTCTAACATTCGTTCTGCGATTTCTCTTTCAGTTTTCAGAGCGTGCTTGCTTCTGTTGAGTTTCTTTACATACTGGAGAATATAAATCCTGAGCGCCGTATGTTAAACGTTTAGCAACGGTCTCAGATCGTGAAACTGTTCTCATCATTAGGGTCTTATTGTTGTTGTTGTTTAGATGACGGGCTCACTATCTCAATATTCTCATACTGAACGTTGAGGTCTAAGCGCCCCACTCCGCTGGGCATCAACCTTGCTGAACATTATATCAGCGAAATGCCAACCCAATTGCGCGTCTCCCTGTATATTAGAAAATCATGCAATCCTGAACGCAATTAGTACACTGAACTAGGTGAAGTATTATACATAAGGTCACTGATTCATATGTTTCCTTGCATGTCAAACAAATAGGGAGAGGTGAGGGTGGGGGGGGGGGGGGTTAAAAGAATGAGGAGTGGGGGTGAAGAGCGAGGGTTGATGAGACACATTTGTCTTATCATGTTTGTCAACAGCTGTTAGAAGTACCCTGACAACAAACAAGAAGAATATGCGAATATATAGCTGGTAAAAATTAGGGGTTGGGGTGCGGCAGGGAGGGGTTGGGGCGGGGGTTTGGACGGAGCTGGAATTGAAAAGTCGACTAATCTGCAAATAATCAAAGAGATAATTCAGAAATCGCCTCTCACTGTGTGTGAGATGTGTAAATATGTGACCTCTTCAATGTCCGCAACAATAAAGCATTCATTAAGCAAAGTCACCCCTTCACTCGAAATGTGGATGTAGTTTAGAAGAATTTCGTTGAGAGTAAGTACTGCGAATACGAAATCAATTGGCGGTTAAGTCGACATATGAAGAATGCAAATAGTCGATCCTAACACTGTGTCTGACAAACACATTCCTCCCAGAGATAGCTTATGTAATCAATGAGGTCCAGGCCAGTGTATCTGCACTATGTAGGAAGGACTTAGTGAAATGTCATTGAATGAGTGGTGTCCTTATGTTCCAGTGGTCCTCAGCTTTTCCTTGTTAGCTGACCCCGTAATATCCTGTATCTTACATTCTCTGACACGTTATTGGCCCGAGGTGAACTACAAATGCGCACTTATTCAAAATGTACAAATGCAGATTTGTTTCATTGTTATTCATATAATTATCGCAGACCAACAAGGGTCTGTGGTCCAGGTTTAAGAACTCTCACTCACTTGACACAATCAGTAGATTATAACGACCGTCCCAGGTCTAGAGCTACTGTTCTATTGTACACAGTAAATAGATTATAACGATCGTCCAGGTCTAGATCTACTGCTCTCTTGTACACAATTAGTAGATGTAAAATTATCGCCATAAAGCAGATGCAGCCTTTGCATATGAAGTTTATGAGAATTGCATTGTCCAATGTTTTTGCTATGTATTTGTCTTCCCTGCTGTCTCTATTTTCTGATACTCAGTCAGATATATGTGTGTGATATAAGACAACCAAATGCTTAGTAAACGCATTGTGTGTGTATGCCTTAGTCTACCATGTTTGGCCCAGGGCATCCTTCAGACCATCTGTCCATCTCAACCTCGAACGTATCTAAGGTTGTAGTGCGACCAGAACGTCACTCTCCGAGTTCATATGTTGTTTGGGATGCGCACCACACGCTCGGCTTTTCTGTATTACCGTCACAGTATGACGTTTCTGATGTCAAGGAAGGACGCTTCTCATAGTCCACGTTGCAGATTCTGCCGAAGTGTGATCTCCAATGTTCTTCGTTCCATAGTCTGCTTTGCGACGAGTAGTCCATCTGCATCAGCGTTTCGAAGGTTCGTCACCTTGCAGCTGTGTTTCTTGTTTTCTGTTTGTTTTTTGTAAGGTGCTTTCCTCTCTGTATTCTACTGGCGAAAGCACGCCATTTTCCTCACTTGCCGCAGCCTTTTAGGTCATATCAGGATTCACTAACCAGTGCTTAGATTCATGCCTGTGTGTACGTATCTATGCTAGTTTGGGCGCTCTCAGAGGTCAACGAAATCAAAGTTTAATGGAAGAGTCTAACTCTGAGGACGCGAGTGAAAGTTGTGTAATAGTGTGTGATTGTTGGGCAGTATCAAATGATGCAGAGTGTGAGGTAAGAAGAGAAGAGAAGCAACATTTTAAATGTTTTTCTTTTTTAATCTTTTTATTTTACGTGTTTGCCTCACTAGTTTCTACTGGCGGAGCCGCGCCTATTCCACCATAGACCATAGTCAATTTGGGCGAAATTAAGACGCATAAACCAGTGCTTGGATGCATGTGTGCGTCTGTATGTACCTATGCTAGGTTTGTGCGCCCTCGGAAGCTAGCCCAACGAAAGTGCAATGGAACGGCCTCACCATGAGGGCGCGTGTGAAAGTTGTTCAAGAGTGTGACTGTAGGACAGAGTCAAATGAAACAATGTGAGGTGAGAAGAGAGAGGAAGGGCCCCAGGTACCCAGAGTTACCTTGGCGTGTTTGAAAATGTTTAGATTACCTTTGCAGCTAAATACCATTCCTGGGGTAACCACGCTCTTGAATATGTGAGATCTAACTCAATAGTTTCTCGTGTGTTGCAGTATGCGTTTATTAATACAGTTAAAGATAGCCAGCCGACTACTATCTTTTGCGAAACCTCACGGCTTATCTTTCTAAATGGGCACCGATTCACAGCTGGGTAGAGCAAAGCTGAACGCGACGAAATCAAAGTTACATTACCGGTGAGTTTTTGCAGTAGGTTATCCCCTTTTAGATAGTCACATATAAATTACTTCCACTCATTCACACCCAACACATTGTGATTAGAAATCAACAATAACAATTTTAAAGTGCATAAAAAATAATGGATTTTATTATAGTTATGACTATATTAATCCATCAACAATAACTTTACCCCTTTTTTCATGTAACACTGCGGAGAGCTGTATGTTACTGCGTAGCTTTTTTGTCTTCGTCACAATTAATAATCGAAATTGTCTCTCTGTTATCTAACCTAGTTATATTGTTTAACACATTCTTAAGTATATAAACTGATTCTGATTCTTGTTTATAGTTTCTTGTAGCATTGTGACCGCTTGAACTCATGTAGTCGTGTCTTTCTGCGTTACGTAGAACAAATATTGCTTTATGGGTCTGAGTTATTAACTATGTTATCATTAGCAGTGACATAAATGTGCTGACTAAGAACTATGTTTCATATACCTGAATAGCTACACATTAAACCGAAACAAATATTACACAGAAGCAGTATGTCAAGAGATCACTGTTAACGAAAATAAAAAGAAAAGATGTAGTTTGTCATGGTCACATGCGACAAGAAAACTTGTCATAGCGGGACAGATCAATAGTAAGAAACACATAGGAAGACAGTGCACAACGAAATGTAAAGTCTTGTTGACATGGTGTTTGTGAAAGGAATTGATCACCAACTCCGTACGGCACGGCACCTGATGATGAGTTAGTGTTAGTTATCTAGCAATATACTGCATGAGGAGATCATGTCCATGTTGGTTCCTAAATTTGTTTTTGGTAAAAAGTGATTTAACGACCCATTACTATAACTAGCTAAATATAATTATGTAGTCGCATGTAAAGGCATTCCTCTATGTAATTGTGTAATCTTATGAAAATGAATTCCTTTGTATAATTGTGAAGTCGTATCTAAAGGCATTCTTCTGTATAATTGTGTAGCAGTATGAAAAGGCATTCCTCTGTATACTTGTGTAGCAGTATGTAAAGGTATTCCTCTGTATAATTGTGTAGCAGTATGAAAAGGCATTCCTCTGTATAATTGTGCAGCAGTATGTAAAATGATTCCTCTGTATAATTGTGTAGCAGTATGTAAAGGGATTCCTCTGTATAATTGTGTAGCAGTCTGTAAAGGCATTCCTCTGTATAATTGTGTAGCAGTATGTAAAGGCATTCCTCTGTATAATTGTGTAGCAGTATGTAAAGGCATCCCTCTGTATAATTGTGTAGCAGTATGTAAAGGCATCCCTCTGTATAATTGTGTAGCAGTATGTAAAGGCATTCCTCTGTATAATTGTGTAGCAGCATGTAAAGGCATTCCTCTGTATAATTGTGTAGCAGTATGTAAGGGGATTCATCTGCGTCTTCCGGTCTCACAGAAACAAACGAGAAAATCACGATAACACTCCTCTATTTTTTAGGAGACGTAAATGGCCTAGCTGTGTAGATATCAGTCTTAAAGCCACGGTGACACGGATTGAAGCCTGCAGTATCACAGGGGCTTTTTCTGTCTAGTTAAAATACAAAATTAGCATGAACACTGCATGACGACTGTACTATCAAGCGACTCTTATCCCTTATTACTATAGATTCCCAGTGTTCCTCAGTAATTAATAATGATAGCCATTATATTAGTTTTGAAATTCAAAATATTGTTTCTAGAGGGTCTTTTCCAAGCAGATAGCTGATCAGCACACATTAGGCTTCGGTCTGTACGGATGGATGTGTGCTTGTTATGTCATGAGTTGGAGAGGCTTCTGACCCAGATGAGTTATTGCAATCACTTCTTTTGCCTATGAAAACCTAAGTTTAATAGCAATGCGCATACCGTGAGTGAATTCTGCTGTTTATCACTTGGATGAACGAATTCACCTATTTCATTGTCCTAACAAGTGGCTAAAGAAGGTGAGAAGGTTGGGAACTTAGCTAGCAACCTCATCGCGCAAAGGAAATTGATACTCAAACTGTCACTGCAAGAGCATTTACAGTGCTTTGTTGTAGGTTTTCTGTATGGAGTAATCTGTAATGGTAGCGCCATGCTCTATCGGTTGCGAAATGGGGTAGTGGCGAAGCTCAGACGTGTGAAAAGTTTAAACCAAGAGACAAACTTGCGTTACTTTTTGACAAGAAGTTGACTCAATTCTCCCTTCGTGGTCCCTCACGGCACATTATCTTGTAATAACAGAAATGGTGGTAGCGTAATGTTTTCCCATCCAGACAAGTCACGGGCCTTCCCTTCAGCAGTTATTGAGACTAAAGATAGATTCACCTGCGTGTCACTCATTCTACGGTACGCTATTTTATGTCACAGTTGAAATATGAAACATATCTGAGAAAAGCCTCTGTGTTCGATCCACTGCACCGTGATTATGCGCTGGTTGCTTAATATTGACAATAGAACTTGTATAGATTTGACGGCTTCCCGGATGATAGTGCTTGGAGTACTGATTTTACATCTGTCAGAAATATAACAGAATACGGGTAATGGTTGATGTTCAGCAATTTGTCCGTCGCCAATTTCATCGCTTTGTCTCTGCATCATAATTATGGGAGCATTTTCTTGTTGGTGCTGCCACTGTTTCCATAGTGTTATTTGGGAATTCTATATACACTCCTGCTCCTCCATTCTTTACTGTATTCTGTGCTGACCCATCTGTATACACGGACCCATTGATCCTGTGGATATTCTCCATCCAAGAAACCGAGAGCAATTGTCTTACGTTGCACACTGTTCTGTTCCTCCTTGCCTAGGATTCCCTGAATGGCTGCTTTGACTCGTACGATAGTCTATGCTGCTCTCTCCAGGGTGTTTGTCCTGGCACATTTGTTAAAGGAATAATAATTTCAGACAGTTCTGTGGCGTATCTACGAAATCGTTTGGCTTGGTGTACAAAGCTACTTCTTTTCAATCGTCCCATCGCTAGGTCCTAGAACCTAACCTTCATTGGGTGACTCGGCATACAGTTGAACTTATCTGCTTGTGTTAGCAGCTTTGTGTCTCTACGTTCCCCTAGTGCTTGCAGCCCCCCTCCCCACCCACATTTTCTCCATCTGCACTGTAGGTGTTGATTCCCTTACCCATGTAATAACCCTTAGCGCCTGATTGTGAAACGATACCCGAATCTTTGCGAAAGCTTCTCTCAAAGCTTTTTGACGTTCTCTACCTTTACCTCAATTCTTTTCTTTCTCTGCGTCAGTCTCTCGCGCATTCTCTCTTTCTATTACAATGTTTATTAATTCATTCTTTTTCCTTGTACATGTATGTGTGTCTGTATTTGTATATTTGTTAGGTTTTCATGCGTCATCATAGGCGTCTCAGTCTCTGTAGACCATGCGAGTGGTGCCTTGTAAGTTTTGTACAACTCTTGCCTCCTGTATATCGGCACTGTATGTTGTGACTGTGAGTGACAGTCCCTGCCAAATATCGTTCAACCATGCTAAGGAAATGTGCTTGCCAGGGTGTTCCTTGATCTCTTCAATATTTCTCTATTCTCTGCAGCCAGAAAGTCTCCATGAGCGTCAGAAATTACTATGCCACCTCCAACTGATAGCATTTTTTTACCAGCCCTCTGATGGGATGTCGCTCGATTTCATGTCCCTCTGCATACGACCTTGAATCGCAGTGTTGGAAGACCGATTATTCTAACTCCAATGGCAAGCTGTCCATAGAGGATATACTTTGGTAGTCGCTTATATTCCATGCTGTAAACATACCCCAACCATCGAATAACTCATTTGTTCAACAGCGAATCAGTTCTGTGAGTATTTGCTCGCTGTAAGACCACATTATTTGTGACTCTCTCTTGCCAACCAATTCCCTATATACGCAGCAGACACCTCATGTGAAATGTGTTGAGCCGCCGCTTCTGCTAAGTGTAAGTGATCCAAGTCTCGCTTCCATACATGAGAGTGCCATGAACACAAGTCTGATAGACCTGGACATATCTCTAGATTCTCTTCGTCAGTCAACGATGACCGCATTTGCCCTGCCAAGCTACTGTCGATCTCCTTCTCGAGCGAGAGATTGTTGCTGATGGCAGATCTCAGATAAGTGAAGCTGTTAACCACCTCCATAGTGACGCCAGCAATCTTTATGGAGGTGGGAGTAGTAATACACTGTGTGCAGACCGCTGTCTTTTTCACTCTTATGGTGAGCCCAAACTGCTTGCACGCTTCAGAGAATCTGTATATCCGTCTATGTAGGGCCTCCTCACTATTCGTCACTAGAACCACATCATCTGCAAATGGCATCTCCCTAATGAGCACCGTCCTCACCTTTGTTCCTGACAGGGTTTGGTAAATGAGCCATAGTTGACACGCCTGGTCTAATCTGAGATCATAAATTGTGTGAGTTATTATGTGAAGAAGATTTAAAGGAAAGGTCATATGAATGATTAGAAAATTCAATAATGAATCAGTGAATTCAAGAGATTACAAGTAGGAAGTACCAAGTCATCCACTGCCGTCAGGGATACATAGATACTTTTGTGTACTATGTGTCAGCATTTGGTGTAAAAGTTTCTTTCCTAGCTCTCTAGCCCTACCGTATATTACTCATGTCCTCATTTACAGCTGGATGTCTAGAGGGTATAATAACCGGGAATTGAGCCCGCTAACATTCCTAAGAAAACACGATCTTCAATTAACACCTTCACAATCTTTTTTTATACAGACAGTTCTTGAGTTCCAGACAATCATATTCACGTATGTGATTTACATCCCAGACATGTTCATTTGTGCAAAAAATATTAGCAACTTTAATAATAATGATAGTTGTGTTTGAACGATTGCATCTCTCGTCAAGAGTAACTGGCGCGACATTCGTTATCGACATATCCTGATCGACCTTAGCTATAAATATTATCTGAGCTAACTAACAATTTTAGTGAGTTACAGCGAGGTGCTGGAAGCTACAGTTATTCACATTATGTCACTAACGTTGATCTCATTAACAGGTGTGCTCACTCCTGAGTGGCTTCGGGTTGAGAAAGAATAAGTCCACTGTAACCTTCTAATCATCCTGTAAGAGACGACTAAAGATTGTTGTACTTAGGGGCTAGTACTCTCACATTTCTAATGAAACCGCCATTAGTTAGTTTTCTTTCCACGTGTGCCGTTTAGCGGCGTTGGGAGCTTAAGTCGTCTATCCTGCGCCAAGTGCGTTGCGTCGTTCAATGGGAACCATTGTCCTTGCACAATCACTCTAGTGTCCTCTATCCACCTACTACGCGGCGGCCCGCTTGCCCTGTAGCCAGATCTACTAGCAATGTAAACCATCAGTGGAAGATGATGAGGGTGCATTCTCATGAAATGACCAAACAAACTTATTTTCTGCCTGGAAATGTATTCGACACAAGACGTAGTGCAGACCATACTTCGAATGTCGTCGTTTCGCACTCTATCTCTTCTGGTAACACCGACGACTTTCCTCAAACACTTCATTTCACAAGTCGAAATTCTACTCTCGCACGCCCTGGACAGAGGCCATTTTTGGCCCTGGTAGCCCAAAATCGGCCATTGCTTCATGGAAAGGGACACGGAGTAGTAGTCACCCCATTCTTAACTTGGTGCGAAGAGGCGAATAATCATCACACTTATACTGACACGGGGATGTTTCTCAAATACCTGCAATATCTCAAAATGGATTTGGTGAGAACAGATTGCCTGTCGTGATTAGAGTCCTGTGTGGTCTCCAGGCAAGGAGGCTTAGTGCCAGAAGCTTGATTACTGGGCTGGCACAGACCTCCGGGAATGACATCAGGTTAGAGTGATTTAAGATTGCTCATGTCTGGTTCACAGAATCGCCATTAGCTGAAGTGTCTGTCTGTCCTGGTAATTTTTGTGGGGTCATAGAGCTAAAAAGGGGAGATGGACGGTATGGTTGGGAGAGGGGTGAGGGATGGGAGAAGGGGTGCTTTTGGTTGGGGTGTAAGGTTTAATGGATGTAGGTGGACATACATTTCTTTTTAACATTGATAATTTCTGCAATGATTCCGATTGTTCTGCTCCATCTGGATTATGGTTAGGGGGTGGAGCATAAAGGCCGCTTGGGAAACGGGTAGGTTGAAAAAGTTGGGCAATATTGAGAAGACATACATTTAGAGGTGGACATGTGTAAGGGGATGGAGAGAAAGAGGATAGGTCTAGGGATGAGCAGACGATCAGCATATGTAAGGGGGTGGGGAAGGATAGATCTAGAGATCAGCAGATGATCAGCATGTGTAAGGGGGTGGGGAGAGGATAGATCTAGAGTTGAGCAGATGGTCCGCATGTGTAAGGCGTGGGGGAGGTTAGGTCTGGAGATGAGTAGACGATGGACGTGTGTAATGGGAAGGGGAGGAGAAGAGAAGGGCAAGATGATGAGGGTGATGAGGGGGAAAGAATTGAGCGGATTGGAAAGTTGTGATGGAGTACAATGGGGATGCAGGATAGAGGACGGTCTTACACAGACTAGTTAAAGATTAACGAAATAATTTGGGCAAGGTCGTACACTCTAGCTTGTGTGTGTGTGTATATATATATATATATATATATATATATAATTATATATATAGAGAGAGAGAGCGAGAAATAGAGAGAGAGACAGAGAGAGAGAGTGTGTATATGTGTATATCCGTATGTTTACAGCTGCGTGAAATTGTTGGTGAGACATTCAGTGAATGATTACATAACATCAGTTACTGGATGTTTTTTGATGTTGGTAACTATAAGAGTTCATAAATAGTGTTCATTTTATACCAAGTAGATCGATTCACATGCTATTCCTTCAACTCTGACATTCAATTTCACAGGCCTAGCTGCAATATTCTCTTACCAATCAGTAGTAGCAATCAATTGTCCACCCATATATCGATACATTGAGTTGTTGATCAATCAATATTGATATTCTGATTTACATATCATGGATCTATATGTTCTTTTTTCATTCAGATTCAAATTCATAACACGCCTTATTCATGTTGTTTAGCAATGTGTTCCTGGGTACATTCTGGTTTGTGTGTTCATATGTATATACAGGTGTGAATATTCAGGTGGGCTTATCAAAATGTAATTAGGAGAGTGAATCTGGTTGAGTATGACCCTGCTTACTAGAGTGTGACATAAACGATATTACTCTACTTCAAGTTGTACGATAGATCATTGCATTATATTTTACTTGCATCTAGCCAGGATGCCCTGGATCATTATGAAAGCCCGTATTTAAAAGAAACTACTTCTATAACCCTTTCTATGCTACATATTTTTGTTACCCTCTTTCCCTGCCCTCCAATCCGTCCATGTATTCTATCTCTCTAAAGCCCCGTTCAGTCTCAACCCGTCCGTGACTTCAACCCGCTCGTCACCGTGTCCATTTCTGCCGCGCTCCAACCCGTAACTTTCCCTCCCCACTCTGCTTCAACCCGTAACTCTCCACCCCAACCCTGCTCTAACCCGTAACTCTCCATCCTCACCCCGCTCTAGCCCGTAAATCTCCACCCCCACCCAGCTCCAAAACGCAACTCTCCACCCCTACCCAGATCCAAACCGTAACTCTCCACCCCATCCCGCTGTAACCCGTAACTCTCCACCCCCACCCCGCTCTATCCCGTAACTCTCCAACCCAACCCTGCTCCAAACCATAACTCTCCATCCTCACCCCGCTCTAACCCATAACTCTCCACCCCCACCCTCCTCCAAACCGTAACTCTCCACCCTCATCCAGCTCCAAACCGTAACTCTCCACCCCCACCCTGCTCCAAACCGTAACTCTCCACCCCGTCCCAGCCAGCTCCAAACCGTCACTCTCCACCCCCACCCCGCTCCAACCCGTAACTATCCACCCCCACCCCGCTCTAACCCGTAACTCTCCACCCCCACCCCACTCTAACCCGTAACTCTCCACACCCACCCCGCTCCAATCCGTATTTCCACCCCACCCTGCTCCAACCTGTAACTCTCCACCCCCTCCCTCCGCTCCAACTCGTATTTCCACCTCACCCCGCTCCAACCCGTAACTCTCCACCCCATCCTGCTCCAACCCGTAACTCTGCACCCCCCCCCCCATCCTCCAAATCGCTCATGATGTCTTCTATCGTCCCCCCCCCCCCCCCCATGCATACGTCCATCTCCATCCTCTCATTCCGCCTGTGTTTTCGTTCCCTCCATAATTCTGACAGATTCAGAACTGTGTTCTCATTTCTCCAGCAACATCATGATGCTTATCTTTAAAATAGCAATGGGTATATGACGCAGGAAAACGTTGCTGAAAGTTGTGTTGTTATGTATTATAAACGATATTCGTTATTATTCCCGGCAGCGTCTACTATCGTAGTATGCCGCGCAGCGCCTCGTATCATAAATGTTTCATTTTCTTTTGACACTGGGTCTTTATGGTTGTGAGGTAATGCATTTGCTTCTCAAAGCAACGAACAGACACGCCGTTGGTTCGAGTCCGACAGGTTTCAAGCGAATCCTGATCTCAAATAAAGTGGGGGCCAGAGCGCCTGAATCCTGAATTACCTCCAATTGTCTAGAATTATGTCTTGCCCTTGGCTCAAGGTAGTTCGGGACCAAAGAGTGAGGTTGATGCCCAGCGCAGCTCTCCGTGACTTTGATCCTGAAGACAAAAACCACATGATGATGTTGCTATCACTGCTTACGATGGGCACCTTAAACCATTAACCACTTATGATGACGCCATGACAGACATCCCACAATTCGATCAGGCAATCATATCACCAGCCTAAACGGTAGAAATACACATTTTAGATAAATTACTGAGTAGATAAAATGGCTAAGGTATGTCTACTTATTATTTCTGCAGCTCTCTGAATGTACACACTATTGTTCCGCTCTGCCTGTGATTAAAAAAGTAAGTTGTGTTTTGGTGGCCGCTTCACGACTGCACATATGATTATTTATTTCGCTTTTATTGACACATACCAGTAAGCTTTCGTAAGCATATATATTGCCCTATTCTTGTGGACATCAAAGCTAGCATAGCATCTCTGTTGTTGCCCTGAACCTCGGGGCAAAAATGCTGTAAAAATAGCATTTAGTGCCATCTGCAGTCTTAGCCCAACCTGTCATAAAACTAAAGTAGAGACATGAAAATAATATGTGCTTGCTACACAATTACAGACATGCTTCTATCATTTGAATGCAGGTTACGTCAGATCTCATTGACAGCAAAGTGTCTGGAATGTTAATCTGAATTTTTACCTAGTTTTTGGGCCATCTTCTTGAACCGTTTACATGAGACTAAGTTGCTCAGATTCTGTGATCTATTAATTTATTCCTCTGTCTCCCTTACCCCTTTCCTAGTGTGATCCATCTCAGCCCATGTCTTGTGTTATTGTTCTGAGTGTTTATAAATATTGAACTTGCCGCCGTTGTCACTTTATTCGTTACGAATCTCTATCCTGAGATTTCTCACGATGATTATATTAATAGTCCACTTTCTCAGGCCATGCCCGATCTCCTTGTCTCTCTTCCATTTGTAGCTATAGCAATGATGCTTGTTCTGTTCTCTGATTATCTGACATCAGATTAGTGACAGAGATATCTGAAATTTTGATGTAACGCAAATTGCGTGACTTATTTCTGTGGTAAATAGTAGTATAGTTGTTTTTGTATGTTTTACATTTGTGTTAATGAGCTTCATCTGGTTGTTCTAGTAGAATGCTTCGGAGTTGCACACCACGTTGAAACAGTTGAAAACAAAATTGGATTTATATCCATATGCTCGTGTGCTTATCGATCTTTGCTAATACTAACGCCAGAATAATCGAATCTGTAACTATCGGACCAGTACTCGTTACAGGATCTTCTTATAAATTGTTTATTTATTTTTGCTTTACTTCGCTGCATCCTCCGATATTGTTTCTGGCTAATTCTACAGTACGTATTATTTATTTTACAGATAACATGAATCATCTACAAAAATCAGTACTTTCGAGATATGTTTGGATCAAATATATAATAAGGAACGATTGTTTGGGATAGGAAATATTTGTGTATATGTCATGTTTGCAAGAACAACAACTCTGAACATAACGTATTTTGTGAACGTCTACTGTTAAAAAACAACTTTTCATAAGTTACAAATATATAAAACTGTTTCCATGTGTGTTCCCTATATGCTGTAAGATTTGCTTCAACCCCTCCCCTCTTTCCCCGCCATAGTTCTGTGGTTCTGTGTATGTCAAGGAAACTGAAAGTACACATGCAATTAGTTTTAACACGTATGTCCTGTCCAGCTGAATACAATTTTAGAAGCTAGCTTATTCGTGCAGAACATCTGCCCGATATAAATATAACCCACCATCGAGTGGTACACGCTCTAGACTAAATAATCCAACACCACTTCATGGGTTAAATGCATTCTTGCCTGGTTCTTTACTTTTGTCTTCTAACAGTCTCCCAATGGACGTTGAAGATATACAGGCCAGCGGACATTGCACCTCTGCCCCTTTGTGACAAACTCCCAGGTGGCGGGGAATGCTAGGCGTACCATCACTGCAGAGGAGCCAAGAATACTAAAGGGGAGTAAGAATATACCCCACTCACATATATATGCTACGTTTCCGGCAGGACGTGACGATCCTGGGATGCAGACACACTGGACTATCTTCGGGGATACTTGAAAAATGGGTCCATAAGTCCATCATATCATCCTCATCACACCCTTTCGAGCAAGACCACAGTCGGCCCAGGCAACTTTCAGGTGCTAAAGACGGAGGCAACCATCCAAAAGGCGCACCACAGCAATCAGGATGCCACGCAAATACGCAACATAAAAGTATGCCTATATCTGCAAAACGTTATGCAGGTACAGTACCGGGTCCCCCGTCTCGAAAGGGCCCAAACTTTATTACTGGAGGTCCTTCTCGGATGCCTCGTGGAGTCAGGAGGCACGAGAATAGAGCTACTGGCCAAACAAAACCAAAAACAATGGAAAGAACACTTAAAATAATGCACTGGAATGTTGAAGGAGTCAACAGCAAAAGCGATTGTTTTAGCAAAAAATTAGAGCTTGAGAATATTTTACATAAACAGCAAGTAAATGTGTGTTGCTTGCAAGAAACACATCTCAACAAAGATATAGCCTTCAAAATTAGAGGATACCAGTGCTATAGGTCTGTCCGACAAGACAGGCAGAAGGATGGAATACTGACACTTGTGAGAAATAGCATCAATGCTTATCAGCAGGAAGTATATATGGAGGGGGCAGAGTACCAGATGATGAATCTCAAGATAGAAAGTACAAAATTCCACCTTCTAAATTATTACTGTCCGAGTGATCGTTCACTGGCACTGAATACTTCTTCTTCTTCTTCTGCGTACGCAGTCAGACAGTAACCATTATTTTTTCGAAAAAAGCGGCGGTCATCCTGAGGCTCTCGCCACTGCCATAGAGCTTGTCTTGCAGTTCCACTGGTAATGGCCACATCTGCTCTCTCTGATCCTCGTATGTCGGGCAGTTCTGCAGCAGATGTTCAGCGGTCATTTTACCAGTACCGCACGGGCATTCGTCGGTACACCCTATCTTCAATTTGTTGAATAGGTGGTACCTCAGTCTGTTGTGGCTAGTGCGAAGTCTGAAGACAACGACCTGCTCTCTTCGGTTCAACTGGTAATAGGGATCGTTTTTGGTGTAACCAGTATGTTCGGTTTCCCATTTGGTCATGTATCTGGCTTTGATAAGCCGTTTTGACTCTTCGTACGTCATACTGGTATCTGTTTGTGGTAGTCTTGCACCTTCTTTTGCCAGTCTGTCTGCCTCCTCGTTGCCTTGGATGTTGCAGTGTGACGGAACCCACTGTACCACTACCCTTTTTGGTGCGGACTGCTGGCACAGTTTGCAGAGTGCTGCTTTTAAGTCATTAAGCTCAGTGTTTTTCTGGCTTTTTAGCGCTGTGACTACGGCGAGAGCATCTGTCAGCAGGACTATATGGCTCTCATTTTCACTGTGTGTCACCATTTCTTCCACTGCCGCCCTCAGTGCCTCTGCCTCCGCTCTGAAATTGCTTGTGTACTTACCAGTAGCGAATGACAGTGTTATTTTTCTGCCATTTGGTAGGTTCAGGAATGCTCCTGCTCCTCCGTTCTGTGCAGTGTTTGTTACAGAACCGTCGGTGTATGCATGGGTCCAGTCCATGCTTGGGTAGCTTTTCGATATGAAGCTTAGGGTAGTATCTCTCCTTTCTTTTTCAGTCTGGCAGTTTTTTGTTTCCAATACCTGGTATATTTTCTACCACCTCTGGAAATATATCCTGCCTCCAGGTAGGTTTTCGTACAGTAGTGATGGGTTTTGGTGTTGTTAGTGCGTTTATTGGATCTTCGTGCATCTTTGCTTTGGCTATTTCTGCAAAGTTTCTCCGCTTTAGTTTCCCATTTCCCAAATTGTTTAGTCTCTGGTGCATTGGATGGTCGGTCAGTCTTCGGAGTTTCTCTGACTGCAGCTGGGCTCTGCAGTCTCTTCTATCGGTCATGGATTGCAGTTTTGTAATCTTTTCAAGTTCTACAATTGGCGTTGACTTCATGCCACCTGTTATAATTCTCATGGCTTGGTTTTGAAGTTTGTTAACTTTATCGAAGTTCGCCTTCGCTGCTGTTGTCCATGCCGCAATGCCATACTCGAGAACTGGTCTCACTCTTCCAGTATACAGTTTCTTTAGTATGCCTTCGTCTGCTCCCCAGCTTGTGCCAGCAAGTTTCCTCATGATTGCCATTCTTTCTCTGGCTTTCATTCGGTTTCTCTCAATCTGACTTTTCCATGTCATGCGCCGATCAAATGTGACTCCCAGATAGGTTGGATTGTCGTTTGGCTGCAGGATTTTGCCATTTAGACTTAATTTGGTACTTTGGGGTTCTAATGAAAGCGAGAATATTGTGCATGTGGTTTTCTCCTCGTTTATTTTGACCAGCCATGAGTTCGCCCACTCTTCCAGCGATGTTAGGGCCGTCTGCATCCGATTTCTTGCTATGGTGAGATTCATTTCAGAGGTCCACATAGCCAGATCGTCTGCAAACATTGAGCTATGGACTCTTCTTGGTATATTCTCTGTAATATCGTTTATATATACCAGGAAGAGTGTGGGTGACAATACTCCCCCTTGGGGTACTCCCTGCTCGAGTGTCACCTTTTTGCTCATCTGCCCTTGTACTTGAACTCTGGCTGTTCTTTGTTTGAGGTAGTGGTTGATCCACTTGTACATCTTCCCACAGACATCACTTCTTCTTAGCTTGACTCTAAGTCCATCTTTCCAGACTTTGTCAAATGCCTTTTCCAGATCTACCCAAACAGCTACTGTGTGTAGGCATCTTCTATCTCCTGGGCTATGAGGATGACCTAGTCCTCAGTGGATCTGTGCTGTCTAAAGCCGGCTTGCTGTGGAATTAGTATTCGTTTTTCTTCCAGATGCCACATCAGTCTGGTGTTTATCATCCGTTCCATCAGCTTGCCGACACAGCTCAGTAGGCTTATGGGCCTGTATCCATTTGGATCTGTTTTGTCCTTTCCTGTTTTTGGTACTGGTACCAGTATTGCATCTTTCCATGCCTGTGGTACAATTCCCCTTTTCCAGCTTTGGTTCAGGACCGATAGCAGTTTCTTCTTCGCTGTTTGGCCAAGCCCCATCAGCATTTCGTTTGTTATCCCGTCTTTTCCGGGAGATTTCCTTTTCTTTAGTGTTCTCATAGCCTCTTCCATTTCGCGCATTGTTAGTTTGGCCATCATGTGCTCTTCAGGAGCCGTATTCACGTTTTCGTGTCCCTTTAGCTCTTCCACCTTCTAAATTATTACTGTCCGAGTGATCGTTCACTGGCACTGAATACGATTGCAACAAAGAAAAGACTGATTGTGTTACTTTACAGATAACATGAATCATCTACAAAAATCAGTACTTTCGAGATATGTTTGGGTCGAATATATAATAAGGAACGATTGTTTGAGATAGGAAATATTTGTGTATATGTCATGTTTGCATGAACAACAACTCTGAACAGAATGTATTTTGTGAACGTCTGCTGTTAAAAAACAACTTTTCATAAGTTACAAATATATAAAACTGTGTAGACTTCAATAGCCACTTGCAGAGCTGGGGCTATGATCAAATGGATAGGAGGGGTGAGGAGCTAGAAAACTGACAGGATGACAAAGGGCTTATCTTGATTAACCAGCCAACTGACCCACGGAGCTTCTACTCGAGATCATGACACACCACTTCTACGCCAAATTTGTCATTCCACTCACCATGCATGGAATGGACCATTACACGCATTGTCGGGAAAGAACTTGGAGGTAGTCACCACAGACTAGTATTTCAAACTGCTGAAAATGAATTCATCATGAAGAGTAGTACCCTGCCTCGGTGGAATTACATTAAGGCAGACTGGTCAATGTACCAGCATCGGTCTAGTGTACTGACTAGAGACCTGACAACAAATGAAGACATTAATAAGGCAGCAAAAACGAAGCTGCTGCAGATCTTCAACATTTGTTGGACATCAGGTGAAGTCCCACAGACCTGGAGAGAAGCAATCATGATACCACTCTCAAAACCAGGGAAAGACAGTTCCATGGCATCCAGCTATAGACCAATCTTTCTCACACGCTGCATCTGTAAAACAATGGAACGTATCATCAACTTAAGGCTGCAGTGGTATCTTGAGAGCAAAAACCTTCTTGTGCCACAGCAGGCAGGATTTAGGAAATGCTGCTCCACTGAAGACCAGGCAACATACCTCTCACAAGAGATCGAGGACGCATTCCAGGACAAGAAATTGGTATTAGCAGCATGGATAGACTTAAGGAAAGCTTTTGATAAAGTCTGGAAAGAAGGACTTTTAAAGAAACTGAGAAATAATGGAGTGATGGGTAGGATGTTCAAATGGATAAAAGCATACTTACATAACAGAAGAGCCAGAGTCCAACTAGATGGCCTCAAGAGTAAAAAAATTATAATGCGTCATGGTGTGCCTCAGGGAAGCGTTCTTTCCCCTACACTTTTTATAATCTTCATCAATGACTTGATTGCTGAACTACCTGAAGGAATAAAAGTTACAATGTATGCAGATGTTTTGAAATATGGTGTACAAAGGAGCAAGCAACAGTGGCCACCAGAATGCTGCAAAGAGCTATTGATGCCCTGACCTCATGGACAAACAGATGGTGTGTAAACATTAACACAGAAAAATGTAGCACTACGCTCACCCTCTCCCCAAAACAAAAAGCTGGAGTTATCAAGATAAATGGAGAACACCTCAAAGAAGATAAACAACCCACCTATCTTGGAGTTACATTTGATGATAGGTTGACATAAAGGGAACACGTCAACAAGGCAGCCAAAAAAGCCAGAAGGAAGTTAGCCATCCTGAGAAAATTAGGTGGAACCACATGGGGAGCTAGTGGAAAAATACTTAACAGAGTTTACCAACAAGGTATACGACCACATCTGGAATATGGGTCAGCAGCGTGGTGCCCTGCAGCAAAAACTACCCTAAAAGAGGTGAATAAGGTACCCAATCGGGTTCTTAGGGTCATTATAGGAGCAATGAAATCAACACCTATAGTGGAGATGAAGAAAATGGGAAGGATACAAGCACTAAGAGAGCGCAGAGTCACAAAGTTATTAACACAGGCAGAAAAGTTCCTCTGCATGCCGAGCCATCCAATGAAAGACAGATTTCAAAATTTAGCAATGGGAAGACTGAAAAGAAGTAGTTTTATGCATCAGGCGAAACGACTTCGCAGGCAAATTATAGATCTACCTGAAGTTGACATCCCCCTAAAGTCTGTGCTAGAACAAACCCCTTGGAGAGAGGAGCACGGACTATCAGTATGCATTCAAACAAAAGTGAAAGGAATATTAGACATGGATGAACAGAACAGTGTGCAACGTAGGATAGTGATCCTCAATTTCCTGGATGAAGAATACCCACAAGACCTCTGGATCAGAGTATACACAGATGGGTCAGCACAGAATACAGTAAAGAATGGTGGAGCGGGAGTGTACATATATTACCTAAACAACATTAGAGATACAGTCAGAGTACCAACAAGAAAATTATGTCATACATATGATGCAGAAATACAGGCACATCAAGGTGGCAACTGAGAAACTGTTGAACACCAATGTCAGTTCACAACCTGTTTTGAGAAACTGCCAGTTCTACAGGCTCTACTGCCTGAACTGAGCAACCAGCGCAAGACTGTCATGCAGTGGATACTTTCTCATAGTGGAATACCAGGAAACGAGGGAGCAGATCGACTGGCAAAGGAGGGTGCTGCAGACGAGCAGCCAGATGTGCCAGTTATATACCAACAGAAAATAAGGATGATCAAATAAATCAGAAAGCCACCAACAGTAACACAAGACGATTACCATAACATGAACAGACAAGAGCAAACTGTTGTGTTGCGCCTTAGAACAGGACACAGCCGACTCCGAAACCATAAGGACAGGCGCCCCAGACAGCAGAGCACATACTACAAAACTGTCCCGAATATGATATACAGAGAAAATCTCACTGGCCATAGAAACAACACTGGAAGAGAAATTGTATGGACCTATATGAGAATTTCAAAAGACAGTGAAGTTTATACAAGAGACAACATTGCAGATATAGACAATATTTTAAAGCAAATCAAAGAAGTAGAAGAAGAAGAAGTAGGTGCCTGATTACTCTGTAGCGCCTTCTCAATATATGGCGTATTCATGTGGCAAATTAAAGCAGTAAATGTGTCTGGCCGATACATTTCAAATATTGACATTCTATCCTGATAGTTACGTTGCATATATTGCGGACTTGCCTGACACAATGAATGCAATGTGACCAAAAATGTCTGAGCAGACAGTCTCATTGTGCGGTCGAGACTCTAACTCATCTAGAAATCTGTAATATAGTTCAACTCGGAAATTATTCAAAATTAGTTAAGTTGGTCTCCTTTCTATCCTCACGTAAGCAAGTGGGCAGCTGAAATACATTTTCACTGATGTGAAGCAGATAAAAAACCAACTCGCACATAAAGATAATTCGCATAATACTTTACACTTTTCTCATTGCTGGTCATCAATGTTTTCTGTGCGAAATCTCTTCATTGCACGTTTTTGCTTTGCTCGTTCCTTTTTTTGTTAGTTCTTCGTCCTGATATTCACTGCGATCTCTATTCAATTGATTTTTCATTTCTCTGTTATTTGTCTTCTCAATCTTTGTTTTCATTTGTTATATCATTTATTATTTGAACTGTATACATGTCTTGATGCTTGCTTGATCTAAGGGAACTGACGCACTTGGTCTATTCATTCTATATAAACTTTCTTTTTATATTGGGTAGCTAATCCAGAAATGCATAATATATAAAAATACAATCGATAAACATTATCATAAACAGATGTGAAAAAAAATATTTGCATTTCATGGAAGGATCAGTTTCTTGTCCTTGTTGGACATCAATTTTTTTCTTTATTTACTTCATCTCATACTATGTATCTCATTAGTAAATGATTCTGCAAAGGAAAATTATCTCTAAATGCCATTATCGTGGGTAGAAAAATGGAATTTAAAAAATATATTTCATAAATTTAATCCATATAGTCATTAATTACAAAGAATGTTTATTCATAGCTTGTGTAAAAACTTTTAACAGTTTAACATATATTTCTTTAGATAATTGTGACCAACATTGAGTAATTTGGTGATTGGAGAATTAGAGTTTGCGATTCTTATGTTGTCTCACTTTCAACTGGCTGTAGCCCAGTGTTGTGGAATGAACTTGTTATTCGACTCTCTCCTCTTACGTGGCCTTAATGGCATTTTACCGAATTTGCAGCCTGTCCACATTTTCCTCGGTCTACATTTTGCCACCTTTCTTGTTGTTGTACAGTAGAAGGTTGTATAAACAATGTGATATGGTAGCATTTTCACAATGTGGTCAAACCATTTCTAGATGTTATTTAGGCTGGAAAATGTTCGAACTTCTTCTCGATTAATCATACTTGTGATTCTCTTTTTGTGTTTGTAGTGACCGTTCTATGGCACCGAATTTCGCAGATGGGTAACTTTCGCTCATGAGCCCTTTTGAATGTCATGTTTGGTATATGTTGCACAGGATAGAAATAAAGATAATATTTATCGTCTGTACTTATGATTGGGGGTGGGGGGGGGGGTGGATTTTTGGGTGTCTTAGCAGTGAAGACAGCTGGTAATTGATAGCACCTCGTCTTTATCACTATATCGTCTGCCATCTTCAGTAAAAACAGTTCTCAAATACCCAAGTTTTTGCATCTCACTTATTGTTTCCTTATTTACATGAACATACATTGCTGTATGTTTTATACCTTTACTCATTGTCTCTGTTTTATTTGTTGATATCCATGTTGCACCTTCTACAGTCCAAGTACAATAAATCAATATGTTCATTGGGTTAGATGAAATATGTGTAATTTGCGTAGAGAAATTCGTTGATACTTTCTTGTACTCAATTTGCTTCCATAGAGATTGTATTAATATAAGTGACAAAGATGAGTGGTGAGAGAACACAACCATATCTGACGCCTGATGAAATGGGGAACCACTTCGGCATGCCTTCTGTTGTTCTAACTGCACCCTCTTTCCTGATATAGAGCCTTGATATTACTAAGGAAATGATCGTGTAGTCCATAATCAGTAATATCTCTTGTAAATCTCCTATTGACTATCGAATGTTTTTTCTTGTTCTATGAATATAAAACTGTTGTTACCATGTATTCTATAGACCGTTCACATATTTGTCTCAATGTAAATTTTTCCTTCGATGCAGGTTTTTCCTTTACATAACCCAAACTGATTATTTTCTTGCTAGGATTCCAGTGTCAGTCTTGCTTTTCTTTCTAGTGACTTCGACTATGTGGCTTAGTTGTTTTACACCTTCACGTGTAGGCTTTATTTTGACAGACAGGAACGATGATCCCTTGGTGTCGATCTGTCGGTACAAAAACGATGCCTATTACCAGTTGAACCGAAGAGAGCAGGTCGTTGTCTTCAGACTTCGCACTGGCCACAATAGACTGAGGTACCACCTATTCAACAAATTGAAGATAGGTGGTACCGACGAATGCCCGTGCGGTACTGGTAAAATGGCCGCTGAACATCTGCTGCAGAACTGCCCGACATACGAGGATCAGAGAGAGCAGATGTGGCCATCACCAGTGGAACTGCAAGAAAAGCTCTATGGCAGTGGCGACAACCTCAGGATGACCGCCGCTTTTTTCGAAAAAATAATGGTTACTGTCTGACTGCGTACGAAGAAGAAGAAGAAGAAGATCTGTCGGTACGTTTCTCGACATCCAGATCTCATTCAATATTTTGGTCAGCTAGCACACTTGAGTTGTCTTCCAGGCCAATACCATTTCAGTTGCAATACTATATATGTCCACTGTCTGATTTTTCTTGCTATCCTACAAGTTTGCCTCATCTTCTGATTTCAATATTTTTAAGTTGCGCTGTGTTTCATTCTCCATCTTGTTATGTGCTGGTTCATACTGTTCTAGGTTTAGCAGCTTGCTAAAGTAATCTTTCCATCCGTTTCTTACGTTATGACAATTGTGAGTGGTTCTTTGAACTTACTGTTGATAATTATCGATGGATTCAATTGTTTCTCTCTCACTCTCATTGCTTTGATAATTCTGTAAAAATGTATAAATGATGCAGTATATACGTTTGCTAGTTGCTCTCTATATTTTGTCCATGAGTCATATTTTGTCCATCAATCATATTTAGCAATTTGCAATGTTCTCTTTGTTGTTCTCTGTTGAAACTTGTCTGTAAACTTTCTAATCTTCTTTGGTTTTCGATTTATGTCCTTTGTGACATTATTTGTTTCTTTTCTTGAGTGGAAAGTTATACTTCTCTATTCCACCATCGTGTGTGTCTCTTTTTCTTTCGTACTAGTATGAAGTCTATTTGGGACGCATGGTTTGTGTTGTTCCATATTCAGCACATGATTATTTGACTTCTACAGTGTTGATTGAAATCGTTACTGAAAATGGAAGAATGTTCTGAACATAGGTTAAAAACGTTCTTGGAATATTTTCTTGTTAGCTTCCGAGACCTATATTTTCTAATTTTGGTCACTTTGCACAAACTGTTTATCACTATAGAAAACACATCCTAGAGTTAAAACTCTTTTAAATTTCATATTAATACACAATGTTCTAGCCAAGTATGTGCATGGTGTGTTGTATTTTTGGACACTGTTTGACTTTGAAATTTAAATAAAGAAAAATTTAAAAAAGAAAACCCCATTTTCAAAACATTGCTATGTAGCAAATGTTTGTGTACATGAAAATGAGTCATGGAATAACTGATTAAACATGGGCTTGAAACAATTATGTTCTAAATCATTTGGAAAATATTTAACTGAAGTGGAGAAGTCCAAGATTTCAAGCAGAGTGACGTTTTTCTCTGCATCAGAGGGGCTAATATACAGCTCACCAGCCAGGTATTGATTCCACAATGCTTCAAAAAGAATACATGCACCAAAGTCGACTTGGTTATATGCATTTGCTTATAAGCAAATGCGACTGTTTCCTGTCTACACATGGTCCTCATACATACCATATGCAATTGTTCCAGAACTATCCTGGGCCTCCATAATAATAATAGCTGTCCATCGTTGTCGATGAGGACCGCCGACATCATCCTTGTCACAGATTTCCCTGTTGGGTGTGGGTGCGCATGTGGCTGAACAGGCCAATGCGAGCACGAAAACATCTGCTACATATCGGGCACACGAGGTTTGTAGAAGGGGATGGTGTTCCCGCTGCTCGGGATTTCCGCGTCTCGCGTCTGTTCTGGGCTTTCACAACACTGTCATCTTCACCGGCAGCTACACCCGATTTGACTGCACTTCTCCAGTCAGATCTGTTTTTCGCAAGACATTCCCAGGTGTCGAAGTCTATCTGGCAACTTTTTAGTAAGTCCTTCAGACCGTCTTTAAATCGTTTCTTTGGGCGCCCTCTCTCGCGCCATCCCTCTCTCAGCTCGCCGTAGAGAAGCTTCTTTGGGGGCCGCTCGTCTGACATACGGACGAGGTGTCCGGCCCATCCTAGTCGTGCTTTTTCTAGCAGTGCATGTATGCTGGGCATGTTAGCCCTCGAGAGAACCTCGATGTCAGTGACACGATCTTGCCATCGGATGTGGAATATTCGCCTCAGGCAACCTGTGTGGAAGTGGTTTAACCTCCTTGCATGTCCAGAGTATACAGTCCAGCTTTCGCAAGCGTATAGTAGGGTTGAAATGATGGTTGCACGGTAGACTTTCAATTTGGTCTTGACGCTGATGCCACGACGTGCCCAGACCATCGAGCGCATTCTACCAAAGGCTGTGCTGGCCTTTGCTATTCTGCTTGCCACCTCATCGTCTAGGCTGACAGATCTCGACAGCGTGCTGCCCAGATATGTGAATTTGTCTACGGCATTCAACGTCTGCCCGCTGACTGTAGTCTCTGGTTTTGTGTACGGCATGCCTGGTGCTGGTTGGTACATGACCTCTGTTTTTTTGGCATTTATGGTCAGGCAAAAATTTTCGCATGCGGCAGAGAACTGGTCCATTCCAACCTGCATGTTCAGTTCTGAGTTGCTCTTTAGAGCACAATCATCAGCAAATACAAGTTCCCTGATTTTGTCGCCAGCTACTTTGGTTTTGGCCTTCATTCTTCTGGAATTGAGTAACTTGCCATCTGTGCGGTACTTTATGGGTATTCCAAGCTCCAATGATCTGAAGGCGTCTGTCATCGTGGCCGCGAACATCATGCTGAACAAAGTCGGGGCGAGTACACATCCTTGTTTTACTCCGTTTGATACTAGAAACGTTTTAGAGATTGCACCGCTGTCCAGTACACGAGCACACATGCCTTCGTGTAGCTGTTTCACCATTGTTATGAGCTTGTTGGGGCAGCCAAACTTAGACATTATCATCCACAGCCCTCCTCTGTTTACTGTATCAAATGCCTTTGTCACATCAATAAATGTGGTGTACAAGGCCTGATTTTGCTCTCGACACTTCTCTTGTACTTGGCGAGCGGCAAAAATCATGTCCACTGTTCCTCTTCCGGCTCTGAATCCACATTGGCTTTCTGGGAGGTGGGGGCTTTGTTCAAGGTGCTTGTTGAGCCTGTTTAGCAGTAAGCGCGCTAGGATCTTGCCTGCTACGGAGAGTAGCGATATTCCTCTATGATTGTCGCATTCCTGACGATTGCCTTTTCTTTTGTATAGGTGAACGATTGAGGCGCCCTTTAGCTCCTGCGGAATTTTACCTTCAGCCCACATGTGACAGAAGAGTTCAGTGATCCTTCTGGTGAGGGATGGGCCAGCTGTCTTAAATACCTCTGCTGGTATTGCATCAGCTCCTGGAGCTTTTCCTATAGATAGTGAACTGATTGCCCTGTCGACTTCCTCCTCAGTAATTACTTCATCCAACGCCAGGTTCAGTTCCACCTGCGGCATTCGCCGGATGGCCTCTTTATTTATGGACGATGGGTGGTTTAGTATTTTGCAGAAGTGGTCTGCCCATCTGTCTAGAATCTGAACCTTATCTGTTAGCAGTACCCCATCCGCACTGCGAACTGGAATATTACTAGAGGGCTGCGGGCCGTAGAGAGCTTTCAGTGCCTTGTAAAACCGTTTGGTGTCATGACGCTCGGCGAACATCTCAATTTCGTCAGCTCTTTTGCTGAGCCAGGAGTCTTGCATCTCTCTAAGCCTGGTCTGGATAGCTTTGCGAGCAGTATTGAACGCAGCTTTTGCTGTCGGAGATGGTGTGTCCCTCTGGTATTCCCTGTGCGCTTCATGTTTTGCATCGAGAAGGCCCTGTATTTCTAGATCGTTCTCATCAAACCAGTCCTTATGCTTGCGCGTGATTGCGCCAATGTGTTTAACAGCTGTATCGTAGAGTGTGTTTCTCAATGATGCCCAGTTCTTTTCGATGTCGTTCTTTTCAAAACGAAGCTCAGACAGTCTACCCTCAAGCTCTTCCTGGAAGCCTCCTCTCGTGGGTTCGTATTTCAACTGAGAGACATTTAGCCTCCTCGGTGGTTTCTTTCCCTGGGGGCGCATTTTGGGCTGGATCTTGAAGTTTAGCTTGGCAATGACAAGTCGATGGTCGGTCCAACATTCTGCACCACACATGCTCTTCGTTACCATAGCATCCGCTCGATCCCTACGTCTGATGATAATATAGTCAATGAAGTGCCAGTGGCGGGACCTTGGGTGCATCCATGTGGTTCTATTTCGGACAGGTAGTCGGAAAGCTGTGTTTGTAATGAGTAGTTCATTTGCGGCACATGTCCTGGGAAGTAGCAGTCCGTTACTATTGCATTTTCCGATACCATGTCTGCCAATGGCCCCCTCCCAAGTTGTATGGTCTGTGCCAACCCTAGCGTTAAAATCACCGAGGATGACCAGTTTGTCAGATTTGGGGACTGCAGCGATGAGCGCCTCAAGGTCCTCATAAAACGTATCTTTTGTTTCCTGAGGATTTGTCATTGTGGGTGCGTATGCACTGATGAGTGTTGCATGGCGCCCTCCTATTAGGGGGAGACGCAGTGTAATCAGGCGGTCATTAATTCCTCTGGGCATGCTTGTGAGCTTGTCGACCATGTTGGTCTTGATGGCAAAGCCAACTCCAGCTTCACGGCGTTCTTCTTTGCTGCGGCCGCTCCAGAAGAAAGTATAACCAGCGCCTTCTTCTGTGATCTGCCCTTCCTCTTCCAGTCGTGTCTCGCTCAGGGCAGCTATGGAGATGTTGTATCTAGCCAGTTCCCTGGCGATCAGTGCTGTTCGTCGTTCGGGTCTGTTTGCTTTGGTGTTGTCCAGTAGCGTGCGGACATTCCATGTTGCAAGCGTGATGGGTAGTTTTCGTGATCGTTTTCTGCCTGTTCCGCCGCTGCAGTTTGGGGCCCCTGCCAGTTGCGAGCTGCTAGTCGTCAGGGTATGATCTGTAGGGTGATGTCGGTAGTTGCGCAATATGTTTATAGTGAGGGAGATGTGCGCAGGATCTTCCTCACTCTCTCGTCCGGACTCAACATGTTCTAGAGGCAAGACATTGTCAAGACTTCTAGTGAAGGGTTCGGATGCAGACAGTATGGTGTCAGCGTGTGCCTCATTATCTCGGTAGCCCTTCCCTTCTCTTTTATCGCTGGAGTGGAGCTTTGAGGTATCAGTTTCTGAGTGCATTTGTTTGTGTATTCTTCTTCCACCTCTCGTTCCTCTGGTCTTCCGCCTTGATTGTATACTTGTGAGTTCCGATGCCTCCTCGGTTAAGTGTATTTTCAGCACACGCAACAGATGTAGATCTGAGTTTGAAGGGACGTGGTGTGCTGATCGAAGTGCGATGAGCTCCTTTCTGAAGTACCGTATGTTTGACGGGGTCAGGATGACCTCCTTCGTTTCAGTGTTCATGCTTCGTTATCTGGGTCACGATACAGCACGGAGCGACACTAGCCTTTGACCGGGTCAAGTTTCGGCCACGCTTTGTCCCATCGAAACTGTACACATCAGTCTACCTTTCACGACTAAAAATACACTGTTATATACTTCGTTGCATCACTTCTTTCACATTAGTATGCTTAATTCACAAGTCGGCACATTTATATCCAGGAATCACGTTAATAGTCCGAGAGTTATCATAGAAAACACAAACAAAACACCGTTTTATCAAGAGGGAAATCGACTGCGACCATGTCCGGCGCCATCTTGACCCATAACACCTGGGCCTCCATAGTTTGTCAATAACTACTAAGGGTATAACGTAGTAACGTGTTGGTGTTCTAGATGGCACATTATGCTTCTGGTGACTATCTTTTCAAGATATTGATGACCCGTTCCTTAGTGCAACTGCAAGTCACAATTTCATCTCCAGCTGATCCTGTCTTGGGCCACTGAAGTCCAGTGCGTGGTAAGTACTCCTTCAGAGGCATCTCGGATGTTGTAACGGACAGCAAGGCAGTTTGACCAACACATTGGAGTTTCTTCTTGCCTCAGGTGTACCAGACTGCTGTCGTGGTGCTCCGTCGATCATCGTTTTGTCAAAATATAAAACATGTCCATCAATGTTTTGCCTTATCTGATTGGATTACCGCATAATTCGCCAGGGACAATCGTGTTATGTTAGAACTGTGGAGACCTTGCATACGTTGGTTACGAAGAGTGATTCCAACCAATAATCTCTCAATGGAGGTCTGGGTCACTCTCAATATCTTTTCAAGATTTCGTGCGTAAATGTTCACTGGAGTGATTATGGTACCGTTACTCTGGAGCTTGAGGTCACTGCCAGACTTTGGAAGTGGGTGGAAAGAGCTAAAAAGCTGTCTTTATAAGTGACTCCAAACCAACCTACTTTCTTTCGGAATGCCTTGCTGTATTTATTGTTGCTGCGTTTATTTCACTTAAATATGTGTTAGCCATTACCTATGTCTATCTTAACATGAAGTGTGCGACAAAGATACTTGGTTAAGAAAATTGGCAGTGGAAATGTCACATTGTTAGTCAAATAATGTCTCAGCTTTATGGCAGGACCTACTTTACATTCGTATTAAACAGCCTGATCTTATTCTCCACTGAGAATGCTGTCAAGTTGTATTTCCAGAAAAGAGAATTAAAAGCAAATATGGCCTTGTTAATCTTGTCGTTAACAACTTGGTCTGTTCCTTCGTCTTTATCAATGCTAATTTCTAGGTATTTAAATATATTGCACTTATTCAATTATCTGACCACTGGTCTTTATGGGGTCTCTTTGTTTATGATGTATTCTCAATTCTTTTATTGTGTTCACACTAATCTACAATTTCTCTTCTGCTTCATAATTTAGTGTGTGCATCTTTCCTTGTATGCCTTGATGCATATGTGACATCATACATATATATGTAAAATTGAGCTTTTGCAGCTGCTTACTAAATATCCATTTCCCTTTTGTTTTACTTATCTTTGTCACTACTTGGATATATGATCACAAGAAAGATTGCTGAAACACAATAGACTGGCAGCAGCTTGACCTCTAAATGAGTTAAACAATTTAAATATTTGGATTATTCTACATGAAACCTTTTGGTAGCGGGAGATTGAGAACGAACACAGAAGAAGTAGTAGTAGTAGTAATAGAAGAAGAAGAAGCAGAATAAGAAGAAGAAGAAGAAGAAAAAGAAGAAGAAGAATAATAATAAATATATATTTTTTTAAATTCGTGTAGATGTATCTAGTAATTCATGACACCTAAACATATTTCAAATTACTTTCCGGTCGATTTTATCAAAAGTCTTTCTAAACCCAAAAAAGTTCCAATAAAGTGGAATTTGACCCTTCTCTAGAACCTATGACGCCTTCCGTCTTCTCAGACGTTAGTAATTGTACTTTTAAAAAAATGTTTGCAACTACAATCCATGACGATAACGAATGTGACTCGTAAGACCAATCCTAGCAAACAAGCGTCTTTCCCATTATGTACAAGGAAAGACATGACACTTTGGGGCATCGCATGGTGTGACATGTCTTCCAAGACATTGAGTCTTTAGCCTATCAGCAATTAATATCTCCTTTGATTGTATTACATGTTTAATCCTGCCCCTCCTTGTAACACAATTTATGACGTCCAGCTTCCATGATTTAAAATCAATACCCGCATCATTCATACCTCACTTACATACATCCTTTTACGGAAGTAATGGCCTCTTCTGAATCCTTTTTACCAACTGTAATTCTCCATAGAGAAGATGTTTTGGTATTCTGCCATCATCCATCCTCTCTAGATAGCAAGATTATTATTTGTATTTTGTATATATTATTTGGTTTCTGATCTGTACAAGATGCTGCTGCTCTGAATCATGATTATTATTCTCTCAGTTCTACATCTATACCATCTTTTATACGTCATACATTATCTTGGGCAGGGGGGGCTTTTACAGCTAGTGCCTGAAGATACTGAATAAAAGGTCGATTTCTTTTAAATTGGTAATATGTTTAGTATTGGCTTGTTTTTACGATATCTTGATGAAGAGATGGTGTAGTATCTCTATAGAGAATGAAATGTCCGCGTTCATGGTTTATGGAAGAAGCGAAAGGGAGGACAGTTTGTGTTTGCCAATGATGAAAAATTTTAAACACAGTAAGTGAAACAACAACATCCAATATCTCAATTGATATTGGAATGATAACTGTTGACGTTCGATTTGTAGACTTTACATGTAAATAGCATTCATCGATTATTTGTAGACTGTACGTGTAAATAGCATACATAGATTATTTGTAGACTTTACATGTAAATAGCATACATCGATTATTTGTAGACTATACATGTAAATAGCATACATCGATTATTTGTAGACTTTATATGTAAATAGCATACATCGATTATTTGTAGACTGTACGTGTAAATAGCATACATAGATTATTTGTAGACTTTACATGTAAATAGCATACATAGATTATTTGTAGACTATACATGTAAATAGCATACATAGATTATTTGTAGACTATACATGTAAATAACATACATAGATTATTTGTAGACTATACATGTAAATAGCATACATCGATTATTTGTAGACTGTACGTGTAAATAGCATACATAGATTATTTGTAGACTTTACATGTAAATAGCATACATAGATTATTTGTAGACTATACATGTAAATAGCATACATAGATTATTTGTAGACTATACATGTAAATAACATACATAGATTATTTGTAGACTATACATGTAAATAGCATACATCGATTATTTGTAGACTGTACGTGTAAATAGCATACATAGATTATTTGTAGACTTTACATGTAAATAGCATACATAGATTATTTGTAGACTATACATGTAAATAGCATACATAGATTATTTGTAGACTATACATGTAAATAACATACATAGATTATTTGTAGACTATACATGTAAATAGCATACATAGATTATTTGTAGACTATACATGTAAATAGCATACATAGATTATTTGTAGACTATACATGTAAATAGCATACATCGATTATTTGTAGACTATACATGTAAATAGCATACATAGATTATTTGTAGACTATACATGTAAATAGCATACATAGATTATTTGTAGACTATACATGTAAATAGCATACATAGATTATTTGTAGACTATACATGTAAATAGCATACATCGATTATTTGTAGACTATACATGTAAATAGCATACATCGATTATTTATAGACTGTACATGTAAATAGCATACATAGATTATTTGTAGACTATACATGTAAATAGCAAACATAGATTATTTGTAGACTATACATGTAAATAGAATACATAGATTATTTGTAGACTATACATGTAAATAGCACACATCGATTATTTGTAGACTATACATGTAAATAGCATACATCGATTATTTGTAGACTATACATGTAAATAGCATACATCGATTATTTGTAGACTATACATGTAAATAGCATACATAGATTATTTGTAGACTATACCTGTAAATAGCATTCATAGATTATTTGTAGACTATACATGTAAATAGCATACATAGATTATTTGTAGACTATACATGTAAATAGCATACATCGATTATTTGTAGACTATACATGTATATAGCATACATCGATTATTTGTAGACTATACATGTAAATAGCATACATAGATTATTTGTAGACTATACATGTAAATAGCATTCATAGATTATTTGTAGACTATACATATAAATAGCATACATCGATTATTTGTAGACTATACATGTAAATAGCATACATCGATTATTTGTAGACTATACATGTAAATAGCATACATCGATTATTTGTAGACTATACATGTAAATAGCATACATAGATTATTTGTAGACTATACATGTAAATAGCATTCATAGATTATTTGTAGACTATACATGTAAATAGCATACATAGATTATTTGTAGACTATACATGTAAATAGCATACATCGATTATTTGTAGACTATACATGTAAATAGCATACATAGATTATTTGTAGACTATACATGTAAATAGCATACATCGATTATTTGTAGACTATACATGTAATTAGCATACATCGATTATTTGTAGACTATACATGTAAATAGCATACATCGATTATTTGTAGACTATACATGTAAATAGCATACATAGATTATTTTAATTCAATATGAACTTCCAACAAAACGATAAAAGTAAAAGTCTTAATAGCCTGTGTTTTTCCTGTGGCAGCTTATGGCTATGAAGCATAGCCGATTACCAAAACTTCTAGACAAAGAATCGAATCCTTCGAGTCAAAATGTTACAGAAAGATCCTCAGAATACCCTGGACAGAGAAAAAGACAAATGTAGACATTCGGCAAGAGCTGAGCGTAGAGGAGAACTGGCTTATCAATTCCATTTTGGATAGAAAATGTAAATACTTTGGTCACATCAAGAGACACAACGATCTCGAGAGAACAGTGATGGAAGGTATGGTGCCAGGTAAAAGAGGAAGGGGTAGACCAAGAAGACGATGGCATCACGATATCCAGAAATACCTGGGTATGATTGTGGCGGAGGCTAGCATTTTGGCAAGGGATTAAATTTCTTTCAGACAGACTGTGATGGGAGCGACGTTTTATAAAGGACATGCTACATGATGATGATGATGATGATGAACTTACTAAAGTATTAGAGTAGAGGAATTTTCATTCCTGGAAAGGATTATCAGACTTTTATTGTTGGACTTTTCAGTCTTCTCCGCTGAATTTTGCGTTGCAGTATTTTCGACTGCATACCTTCATCGTCATATTTCATATTCTTGTGTCACAACATGTGGCCCTATAAACAGAAATACTTGATTCTTGTGTCACAACATGTGGCCCTATAAACAGAAATACTTGAAATAGTTTAATCTCATTTGTGATTATTCTTCATGCACAAAGTCATCTGGCAATGCCATTACCGTTTGCTGAAATCTTCATGAACATAAATATTTGAAATAGTTTAAATAGAAACTCAATACTTAATTTTAATGATGGAGAATATCACTAATGTTTTTTATTAGCTGTCCATCGTTGTCGATGAGGACCGCCGACATCATCCTTGTCACATATTTCCCTGTTGGGTGTGTGTACGCATGTGGCTGAACAGGCCAATGCAGGCACGAAAACATCTGCTACATATCGGGCACACGAGGTTTGTAGAAGGTGATGGTGGTCCTGCTGTTCGGGATTTCCGGGTCTCGCGTCTGCTCTGGGCTTTCACAACACGGTCGTCTTCGCCGGTAGCTACACCCGATTTCCCAGGTGTCGATGTCTAACTGGGAAAAAAACATGAAAAAAAACTAGTAAAAGTTGATTAAGGTTGAGCTTAATCCAAAATTTAAAAATGGGTATGGTCAGATACCGCACCGAGACGAAACACAAACAATAGGCTACTGGACAAAACCAAAGCAAATAGACCCGAACGACGGACAGCACTGATCGCCAGGGAACTGGCTAGATACAACATCTGCATTGCTGCCCTGAGCGAGACACGACTGGCAGAGGAAGGGCAGATCACAGAAGAAGGCACTGGTTATACTTTCTTCTGGAGCGGCCGCAGCAAAGAAGAACGCCGTGAAGCTGGAGTTGGCTTTGCCATCAAGACCAACATGGTCGACAAGCTCACAAGCATGCCCATAAAAATTAATGACCGTCTCCCCCTAATAGGAGGGCGCCATGCAACACTCATCAGTGCATACGCACCCACAATGACAAATCCTCAGGAAACAAAAGATAAGTTGTATGAGGACCTTGAGGCGCTCATCGATGCAGTCACCAAATCTGACAAACTGGTCATTCTCGGTGATTTTAACGCTAGGGTTGGCACAGACCATACAGCCTGAGAGGGGGCCATTGGCAGACATGGTATCGGAAAATGCAATAGTAACGGACTGCTCCTTCTGAGGACATGTGCCGCAAATGAACTACTCATTACAAACACAGCTTTCCGACTACCTGTCCGAAATAGAACCACGTGGATGCACCCAAGGTCCCGCCACTGGCACCTCATTGACTATATTATCATCAGACGTAGGGATCGAGCGGATGCTATGGTAACGAAGAGCATGTGTGGTGCAGAATGTTGGACCGACCATCGACTTGTCATTGCCAAGCTAAACTTCAAGATCCAGCCCAAAATGCGCCCCCAGGGAAAGAAACCACTGAGGAGGCTAATTGTCTCTCAGCTGAAATACGAACCCACGAGAGGAGGCTTCCAGGAAGAGCTTGAGGGTAGACTGTCCGAGCTTCGTTTTGAAAAGAACGACATCGAAAAGAACTGGGCATCATTGAGAAACACACTCTACGATACAGCTGTTAAACACATTGGCGCAATCACGCGCAAGCATAAGGACTGGTTTGATGAGAACGATCTAGAAATACAGGGCCTTCTCGATGCAAAACATGAAGCGCACAGGGAATACCAGAGGGACACACCATCTCCGGCAGCAAAAGATGCCTTCAATACTGCTCGCAACGCTGTCCAGACCAGGCTTAGAGAGATGCAAGACTCCTGGCTCAGCAAAAGAGCTGACGAAATTGAGATGTTGGCTGAGCGTCATGACACCAAACGGTTTTACGAGGCACTGAAAGCTCTCTACGGCCCGCAGTCCTCTAGTAATATTCCAGTTCACAGTGCGGATGGGGTACTGCTAACAGATAAGGTTCAGATTTTAGACAGATGGGCAGACCACTTCTGCAAAATACTAAACCACCCATCGTCCATAAATGAAGAGGCCATCCGGCGAATGCCGCAGGTGGAACTGAACCTGGCGTTGGATGAAGTAATTACTGAGGAGGAAGTCGAAGGTATATAAGACAGCTGGCCCATCCCTCACCAGAAGGATCACTGAACTCTTCTGTCACATTTGGGCTGAAGGTAAAATTCCGCAGGAGCTAAAGGACGCTTCAATTGTTCACCTATACAAAAGAAAAGGCAATCGTCAGGAATGCGACAATCATTGTGGAATATCGCTACTCTCCGTAGCAGGCAAGATCCTAGCGCGCTTACTGCTAAACAGGCTCAACAAATACCTTGAACAAAGCCACCACCTCCCAGAAAGCCAATGTGGATTCAGAGCCGGAAGAGGAACAGTGGACATGATTTTTGCCGCTCGCCAAGTACAAGAGAAGTGTCGAGAGCAAAATCAGGCCTTGCACACCACATTTATTGATTTGACAAAGGCATTTGATACAGTAAACAGAGGAGGGCTGTGGATGATAATGTCTAAGTTTGGCTGCCCCAACAAGTTCATAACAATGGTGAAACAGCTACACGAAGGCATGTGTGCTCGTGTACTGGACAGCGGTGCAATCTCTAAAACGTTTCTAGTATCAAACGGAGTAAAACAAGGATGTGTACTCGCCCCGACTTTGTTCAGCATGATGTTCGCGGCCACGATAACAGACGCCTTCAGATCATTGGAGCTTGGAATACCCATAAAGTACCGCACAGATGGCAAGTTACTCAATTCCAGAAGAATAAAGGCCAAAACCAAAGTGGCTGGCGACATAATCAGGGAACTTGTATTTGCTGACGACTGCCGTCTAATGAGCAACTCAGAACAGAACATGCAGGTTGGAATGGACCAGTTCTCTGCCGCATGCGAAAATTTTGGTCTGACCATAAATGCCAAAGAAACAGAGGTTATGTACCAACCAGCACCAGGCATGCCGTACACAAAACCAGAGACTACAGTCAGCGGGCAGACGTTGAATGCCGTAGACAAATTCACATATCTGGGCAGCACGCTGTCGAGATCTGTCAGCCTAGACGATGAGGTGGCAAGCAGAATAGCAAAGGCCAGCACAGCCTTTGGTAGAATGCGCTCGATGGTCTGGGCACGTTGTGGCATCAGCGTCAAGACCAAACTCAAAGTCTACCTTTCAACCATCATTCCAACCCTACTATACGCTTGCGAAAGCTGGACTGTATACTCTGGACATGCAAGGAGGTTAAACCACTTCCAGACAGGTTGCCTGAGGCGAATATTCCACATCCGATGGCAAGATCGTGTCACTGACAACGAGGTTCTCTCGAGGGCTAACATGCCCAGCATCCATGCACTGCTAGAAAAATCACGACTAGGATGGGCCGGACACCTCGTCCGTATGTCAGACGAGCGGCTCCCAAAGAAGCTTCTCTACGGCGAGCTGAAAGAGGGATGGCGCGAGAGAGGGCGCCCAAAGAAACGTTTTAAAGACGGTCTGAAGGACTCACTAAAAAGTTGCCAGATAGACTTCGACACCTGGGAATGTCTTGCGAAAAACAGATCTGACTGGAGAAGCGCAGTCAAATCGGGTGTAGCTGCTGGTGAAGATGACCGTGTTGTGAAAGCCCAGAACAGACGCGAGACGCGGAAATCCCGGGCAGCGGGAACACCATCCCCTTCTACAAACCTCGTGTGCCCGATATGAAGCACATGTTTTCGTGCTCGCATTGGCCTGTTCAGCCACATGCGCACCCACACCCAACAGGGACATCTGTGACAAGGATGATGTCGGCGGTCCTCATCGACAACGATGGACAGCTATTATTATTATTATAAAATATAATATTTCATTTAATATTGCATTTTTTAAAAATTATATGGATGCGTGTGTCGTTTTGAAATGTAATATTTTAGTTTAATTTTGTATTTATTTACAATTATTTAGACGTGTGTGTGTGTGTGTTTGTGTTTGTTTGTGTGTTTGGTGTGTGTATGTATATTTGTATGTGTGTGTGTATCTTTACTAAATACATATCTTTTACCTATTTAATTTGAAGATGTCAGATATAATGACACACAAAATACTGATTGTGCATATTCTTTCTCAGTTTTTCCATTGATCTTAACAAAAATGATGCATTTTCTGGAAGCTTCTATGTTCTTCCATCATGATATCAGAATAGGGATTACATAATAGTAACTGTTTGATGTGTTTACTTGTTGGGACTGTGCTTGGTATAGAGCATGATTGAACAGAGTAAATGTCAACCATTTCTTCCTTCTGCAAGACACCATTCATAGTGGTTACAGATGATTTTAGCGTGCACTGTTAGACTTATCGAACTATTTTTGCGCTTTTAACAGTATCCTCATTTGTTTGTTAGTATATGCATGATAACTTGCGATGTATGATCTGTAGGTTACATTTTTAGATCGCTTATTTAGATTTAATATTAATTGAATGGAAACTAACGTCTGCTTTTGAGACAACAGGTATTGTTGCCATGATTTCTGGAAGTTATATTGCTAAACCAAACTAAACGCCTGAAAAATGTTAATCTCTAATACACATTTGATTGTTGTTGCCATCTATTTCTTTGTAACGGTTAAATTCTTAGGGGCAAGTGTCTTTCTTTAAAACGTATTTTTTTCATCACCACCATCTTCTGATTTATCAGTTCTTCTACTTCTTTTTCGAACGCACCCAGAGAAAGGCGCGATAAGTCGCGGCGTGCGACGTATTATCAGATAAGTAAACTAGTTTGTCCTTATATGGTGACATACCCCATACATGTATTCCTCCCTTCTTCTATGATTTGCTTTTTAGGAAGTATGCACATCTAGTTCCATGTAATGTCAGTTGTATATTCGTGTACTTATTCTTTTTTTCTTTTCGCTTGTGTCCTAAATGTGCATTTCAGCGTTAGGTTTTGAAGAAGTTTCTTGATCGGGCCCAAGTTTGTGCTTTGCGTACGGGGAACTTTACTGTTTCTGCTATTTCTGTTATCCATCATTTGCGCTTGGATTTGTATCCATTGTATCTGTATATCATATCTTTCTGGTGGATACTATCTGATGTGTAACATGGCCGAAAAATTTAGTTTGATATCTCTTGATGAGGTCTAGCACTGTTGTATAGTTTTTTTGGTTAACATTGTCACGTGTTTACATTGTCATAACGGGGATATTTGCACAATGGTTTGACTTGCTTTCTTACAACTGAATTGGATGTCTCATTTGCCATGTGCGTACAATTTTTCACATGCTTTACTTGTTCATTTCGTATGAATATATTTGTTTTTGTTTATTTTCTTGTAATCGCCATAATTTAGGTTTTCTCGATTTTACAGAATATCTTTCCAGTATGGCTACACAATAACATTCCTCTATTCGTGCGCTAAACTTGGAAGTTATTTTTATTAATCTATCAACATATGCCAAAACGGCACCTTTTTGCAATTTAAATATTGAGTAATATTCTCTAACTACCAACATGGTGCTCTTCATGGCTACATGCTTTAGTGTGTAGGAAAATGAATGTGCTAAATTGTTAGCACAATTGTGACAAAGAAAAGAAAAAGTAGAGATTGTTCTGGACAATTGTGACAAAGAAAAAAAATAGTAGAGATTGTTATGGTTATGTCTAACAATAATAGAAGCTACAGAAATGTCCAATATAAAAAGTATCAAATCTGACACGAATTTCCCGTCTTACGGATATTATTTATAAAGATGGAGGTACATAATGTACTATCATATTAGTGTTATCTCTCTCTCTCTCTCTCTCTCTCTCTCTCTCTCTGTCTCTCTCTCTCTCTCTATATATATATATATATATATATATATATATATATATCTTGTTATCTCTCTTATAAATACGATATTATCCCAGCTAATCGACAGCTTAGGGTATTTCTGGATATTCATGGCGTTGGTTTTAAAATCTAAGGATAAAACAATTTATTCACATATTTTTTATCTGAAATTCTTCTATTCTGCATATTAATCTTTTTTTTTTTGTTTTTACATTCAGGCTTGCTTCGTCTGAGAAACATTAGTTTTTTTGTTTAAATAATTTTGTTCTCCTGTTCTCATTTTTTTTTGGGAACTAAAAGTTCAATATTATCCTTTGTTTTCTCAGAAAACTCGTCCTTCTCTATCTTCAACCTTTTTTAACTAACAATTCTTACTTTTCTGTGGTTCTATTTTTTTCAAACTTCAGAGAACACATGCTTCTTCATCTCCAGGCTTTTAATCTGATATTCCATCTTTTTCCGTCTTCATTAGTTTTAACTAACAGTTCGTATTTCTCTAACTTTTTATTTGTTAACACCTAGTTCCTCCTTCTCCATCGTTGATATGTTTACCCCTCCAGTGTATTTCTTTCCTCACTGAGAGCTCACATTTCTTCCTCTTTAACCTTTATAAATGGATAGCTTCTTTCTTCCATATCATCATCATTTTCAGTTTCTACTGTTTCATCCGTATTATATGTGTTCCACCTCTGTCAAATGTGATTTAAGACTTAACATGATCACAAAACAACTCTTGACTATGGTATGAAGATTAACGCTGGAAAGACATAATTAATAACCAACAACGCCGTGGGCTTCAAAAGTTGTGTACACGCTAATGGCCAAGAACTCGAAGTTGTCGACCGTTTTAAATATCTGGGTTCGATTATTAGTGATGAAGGATCAACATGTGAGGGTTTGGCCAAAATTGCACAGACAATAGCGGCGCTTACACGGTTAAACAAAATCTGGCAAGATAAACGGTTAGTCATATGCACAAAAATCAGATTAATGCGTACATTGGTCCTGTCAATATCCATCTGGGCTGGTGAAACATGGACAGTTACAGCTGACCTGCAGCGGAGGATACAGTCTTTTGAGATGAGATGTTTCCTAAGACTTCTGAACGTTTCATACAACCACCGTGTTGCAAATGAGGAAATACGAGAAAGAATTACAATAAAGCCTTTTGAAGACCTCGTGCAACTGTCAAAAGACGGAAACTCACTTGGTACGTCCTTATATTGAGATCAGACGGACTTGCAAATACAATCCCGCACCAAAAGGTGCAAGGCGGACGAAGAAGAGATCGTCCCAAAAAGAGGTGGGAGGACAATATAAAACAATGAACCGATCTCCAACCAGAGGAAATACATGCAGCGGCCGCTAAAAGTGATGAGTACGTGGAGTTGTGGGGGTGTCTTCATGTGTGCTCCAACGAGCTCACCGGTTACGGGACGACCTGACCTTACCTGATGATTACAAAACAACATCAACTGGGACCGGTGTAATCTAGAAAAGAAATTGTATTTTGTCAAACGTGATTGATCAGCTCATTTTGTTAACGCTCAATCGTCCTAATAAAACACCAACTTTCTACAGTTGTGTAATGGGAGTGCAACACAAGACGACATCAAAAGCTGTGCCTTTTAAACGTTCGCAATCACATCGGCACAGACGGCCATGTCTCCAGCACAAGCATGTGTTGGTCATTATCATATGCAAAATAAAATTGACATAAGCACGAACCTTAGAGAACATTTATATCTAAAAACGCCACATACATTTACACACAAATTTGATGGTCAGTCTCTTTCGTTTTTACTCCTACTGGTAAAGATACGCATTTATTTCTAACCCCCCCCCCCCCCCACCCCTAATCAATTCTCCAAAAACCAACCATGCATATTCAGCAAAAGCCAGCCTCATAGGTTGGCCTTTAACCATCTGTGTCTTTATTCATGAAGATTAGACTGATCTCTACAACTGGTCACTATTGTCAAGCTAATTCGCTCACTATAGTTCGTAGACCTAGATGCGTCACTGCTTTTTACTTAAAAACATAATTTTGACTGATGCGACAACTAGAATATGTGAGCTTTGTAGTGTCAAAACATGAAATATATAAGATCCAAACCGGATCTGAAAATAACAAATACTATTCCCAGCTCCTTAAATATCGGGAACAAAACGGTATACGATAAAAAGTGTGCAGTTTTTGAAGAGTTGAGTTAGTTTTGAAGCCATAACATGGAACGTGAACTAACTTAAAAACAAATTCGATGACATCCAGCGATATACAGACGCAGACTTTTCACAGGAGTTTAACGATTCAATGAAAGACGTTTACACTCCCTTGTCCTATCGCTCATCCCCTGTTCGAAATGCTGATGGAAGGGAATTTCTTTCGGACAATTCAAATTCCGAAGTACTGGGCAGACAGTTTCAGTGCTTTTCTAAAATGTCCGTCTATGCTGAGCGTGAAAGCTAATCTCAAATTTTTATACACGAACAGCTTGATATCCCTTCGATCTTTTTTGGGGCCATGAACGGGATCGTCGTAACGTCCAGCGGCAGTGCTTCTGGGTCCTATGTTGTGTCTGTCAATGTGTACCATGCAGGTAGTCCCATATTTTGTCTGTCAAGGTGTAGCACGCAGGTGGTCCTCTGTTTTGTCTGTCAAGGTGTAGCACGCAGGTGGTCCTCTGTTTTGTCTGTCAAGGTGTACCACGCGGGTGGTCTCATATTTTGTCTGTAAAGGTGTAGCACGCAGGTGGTCCTCTGTTTTGTCTGTCAAGGTGTACCACGCGGGTGGTCCCATGTTGTGTCTGTCAAGATGTACCACGCAGGTGGTCCTGTGTTTTGTCTGTCAAGGTGTACCACGTAGGTTGTCCCATGTTTTGTTTGTCAAGGTGTATCACGCAGTTTGTCCCGTGTTTTGTCTGTCAAGGTGTTTCACGTAGTTGGTCCCATGTTTTGTCTATCAAGGTGTATGACGCAGTCCGTCCCATGTTTTGTCGGTCAATGTGTATCATGCAGGTGGTATATTGGTTTTCAATTAGCTGACATAACTATTCCACGTCATCTGGGATGAAGACAGATACTGCAGGAACTGAAACCACCCACCATTTCCAGGTTTACAAGTCTGTAGAGTCAACAGAGACGGACTCTGGAAAAACATGGCGAAATGTGACTACAAATCAAATTAATCGCAGTTGTCCCCGAGCATCGTCATGGAATCATGGAATCATAAATGGGATGGAACAGACCTGTATGCTGGCACTAACGCTCTTTAGCTTGGTATTTACTGGTACGCTATCTAATGACACACAAGGGCTCTGTCCCTGGCGTGCATATCAAAGAGAGAACGAATTGAAAGTTTTTCAAAGTTACGTTCACGATTACTGCATTAATCCCTTTCCCAAAATCGGCAGGCATATTTGTAGCGTTGAGTAATAAAGGCTGCCTGTATGTACAGTCGTCACACAGTATAGACGCCGGGGTTTTATTTTAGCTTTGATAGAAAATAAAGCCTTACTAAGGTTTTGAACGTTTATCCTAGGGGTGCTAAGCCTAATATCAGAACCACTTGACCACCCGTTTCTCGGTTACCTACTTTCTGTTATTGCCGCTAAGAGATGTATGTGTCTGTGTTCCACGCGCTAACTAGAATAGTTACTATATCTACCAGACCCAGATGCCGATCCTTTCATCAGAACAAAGGCCTATGAACAGAGCTCTTCCTCTGGAAATGTGAGAGTAAATATTTCCCGATAATAGTCACTTCTGTCAGAGATGAAGTATTAAAGACCCAACTCTATTTTCTCTCGGCTATTTATAAAGTAGCTCTTTACCACTAGACTTTTTGTTCTGAAACAGTAACCAAGGTATACATTTACACCTCCTTTATTGAAGATCACATTCGATAGTTTTGCCATGAGAACGAAGTATATACCACTCGGCCACTTAGAAGCTCGTCAGAGACTGAATCCTTCCTATATGATAATCTTGATTTTTCATTATGACTGAAAAGAGCTGTGTTTTTATAATGATACGCAACACCAATCTCCTACATCTGCTTGTCTACCGGAAGATATTCGATAATTCGGCTTCTGACTCTTGACCCAGAGAGACGAAAAATCAACTCGTCGAAAGTGATTCATGTTACCGCGCTAACAGAAGTGATTTGCACAGTTATGGGAAAAGTGACCTGACTGAACAATACGGCGATGCTGTAATATACAGGACTACCCAACCTGTGTAGATGTCCACTCTAAGAATGTTCTCAGCCTTCTCATTAAGACGATATGCTAAATGATTTTTGTCATTTTATGTTCAATTGTCCTCTTCTCAGTTGTTCGCTTTCAAGTAATCTCATCTATTTGTTTCTTAAACTTGACTCCCTGTCTTATCTCGTTGCCATACGGTTTATCTATACAATAAATACATATATTTCCGTCATGCATATGGCAGTCTATTTCAGGCATCTGTCATCGCCTTTCAGTGCATCCCTATAATGATCATCTAATTTCCCTATATAAACGTGGTTAGCTTTATCATGTTTCTCTCGTCCTCATTACGGTCATCCCTATAATGATCATCGAATTTCCCTATATAAACGTGGTTATCTTTATCATGTTTCTCTCGTCCTCATAATGGTCATCCCTATAATTACCCCATCTAGCTACCAGATAAAACTAGCGGTTTGGTTCAGGCATCTCTTATCTCGAGAAAAAAAGTATATTAAAGAAAGGTGTGTCCCATAGTAGCTATACCACTGTCAGGAAATGGAGTTGTTAGAAACGTCAGTTTACTTATTCGTCAATTTGTTTATCCATCCAAAAAAGGAAACATGTCTTTATATACGACCTCTACATTTTTGAACAAATTATATTTCAATGCGAAAATGCGCATTCGCATTATCAAAATTGTCAGCGTATGTCTCAGAAGAATTTGCCTCCAAACACAGTGTATTTATTTTTCTTCCAGTTGCCCTGATATGTATCCCTATGACGTCAGTATATTATGTGTACAACGTGTGGGTACTTGGTACAACAATATGCAAAATGACAGGTTACATGCAAGGTAAGTCATTATATGGATACTGTCTGTCACTCTCCCGATTTCTTTCTGACTACCTCCCTAAATCTCTTACCAACTCTTTACCTCAATCTCGTACAATTTTACCTCTTCATTATCTATTCCAACTACCACTCTCCCCACCAGCCACCCCCCCCCCCCTTGCTACCTTCAATCGGTCCCATCTCATCTTTTGTGGCTGCCTCTCTGCCTCTTCTTCTTGTTATATTTTACTTATTTCCCTTACTGTCCATCTAATTTTGTATTTCTCCATCATTATCATTCATTATTTCTCGCATTATCTCTATTTTTTTTTTCCACAATGACCACTTGTTCATCAATCTATTTTTTTCGTATCTCCCTCTCTTTATCTTTATCTTATATACATATATATATATATATATATTACTCATCTATAAAGTGTGGCGAACGTAAGCTCCGGTACTAAAGAAACTGTACACTGGAAGAGTGAGACCATTTCTCGAGTATGGCATCGCGGCATGGACAACAGCAGCAAAGGCGAACCGATAAAGTTAGCAAACTTCAAAACCAAGCCATGAGAGTTATAACAGGAGGCATGAAGTCAACGCCAATTGCAGAACTTGAAAAGATTACAAAACTGCAATACATGACCGATAGAAGAGACTGCAGAGCCCAGCTGCAGGCAGAGAAACTCCGAAGACTGACTGACCATCCAATGCACCAGAGACTAAACAATTTGGGAAATGGGAAACTAAAGCGGAGAAACTTTGCAGAAATAGCCAAAGCAAAGATGCACGAAGATCCCATAAACGCACTAACAACACCAAAACCCATCACTACTGTACGAAAACCTACCTGGAGGCAGGATATATTTCCAGAGGTGGTAGAAAATATACCAGGTATTGGAAACAAAAAACTGCCAGACTGAAAAAGAAAGGAGAGATACTACCCTAAGCTTCATATCGAAAAGCTACCCAAGGATGGACTGGACCCATGCATACACCGACGGTTCTGTAACAAACACTACACAGAACGGAGGGGCAGGAGCATTCCTGAACCTACCAAATGGCAGAAAAATAACACTGTCATTCGCTACTGGTAAGTACACAAGCAATTTCAGAGCGGAGGCAGAGGCACTGAGGGCGGCAGTGGAAGAAATGGTGACACACAATGAAAATGAAAGCCATATAGTCCTGCTTACAGATGCTCTCGCCGTAGTCACAGCGCTAAAAAGCCAGAAAAACACTGAGCTTAATGACTTAAGAGCAGCACTCTGCAAACTGTGCCAGCAGTCCGCACCAAAAAGGGTGGTGGTACAGTGGGTCCCATCACACTGCAACATCCAAGGCAACGAGGAGGCAGACAGACTGGCAAAAGAAGGTGCAAGACTACCACAAACAGATACCAGTATGACGTACGAAGAGTCAAAACGGCTTATCAAAGTCAGATACATGACCAAAACCGAACATACTGGTTACACCAAAAACGATGCCTATTACCAGTTGAACCGAAGAGAGCAGGTCGTTGTCTTCAGACTTCGCACTGGCCACTACAGACTGAGGTACCACTTATTCAACACATTGAAGATAGGTGGTACCGACGAATGCCCGTGCGGTACTGGCAAAATGACCGCTGAACATCTGCTGCAGAACTGCCCGACATACGAGGATCAGAGAGAGCAGATGTGGCCATCACCAGTGGACCTGCAAGACAAGCTCTATGGTAGTGGCGACAGCCTCAGGATGACCGCCGCTTTTTTCGAAAAAATAATGGTTACTGTCTGACTGCGTACGCAGAAGAAGAAGAAGAAGAAGTAAGCTCCGGTGACGGACCACCTAAATTGCTACATCAATTTTGGCGATGCATTTTCTGACGCAACAATATGCACCTGGCCTGGTCTAGGAAGATCTTTCATTAACTCACGTCCTTCTTTAAACATCTTTTCACACTTCTTTACTATTGTCTTCGACACACTTTTGTCACTGTGCACTGCCTGCATTCTGCGATGTATGTCAACTGTTGACATCCTTCACCTGTTAGAAACCGAATCACCGCTCGCTGATCAACTCTGGATGGATTCCGTATCACACCTCCCTTGTTTTCAACGGTCTGCTGAAGAAACTTTGTGTCGAAGGATAGTTACTTTTTGGAAAACTTGACGGTTGGTATGTGCTGTTTACATTAAAAGTGATGTCATTATGCGCATCGCACGTATGTTCACTTAGTGCAGTTAAGTGCGGTTTCATTTGAACACGCCTCGAAGATCAAAAACACTTTAAAAAACAAGAAAATTATATACCTCTAAGGGCAATAATTGTATAAAAACTGAGATGGCATTAAGATGACAAGCGAATCTAGGACAAGAAAGAATGACAAGAAACTCTAGGACAAGAGAGAATGACTAGCAACTCTAGGACAAGAGAGAGTGACTAGCAACTCTAAGACAAGAAAGAATTACAAGCAACTCTAGGACAAGAAAAATTTACAAGAAACTCTAGGACAAGAAATGTTTAGGTACTCCGGAATCAAGAGGGTAATGGAAGCTCTGAAGTCAAAAATGGTATAGCTTCAGGGACAAAATGTATAAGAAAAACTAGAAATTAACACCGCATCTCAGACGACAAACATGAAATAGAAATAATGATGATCTGGAGATTTGAACCATATTACTCCGGGCGACCAAAACATTCTTGTTTGCAAACCACAGGCGCGCTTGAGACACTGCCAGAAGAATGTTTCTTCCAAATTTGTCCTATTACCGCTCTCTCTATTGCATCCTTTCTGGTGTACTTTGTGTCGTCAGAGTATCTATAATTAGCTTGGCCTGGCGGTCATTTCATTTCGTCTGGAGACACTTACTAGCCTCGAGGTTTTTCAATTATTATTCTGGTCAGTTTCGCTCTCTCAACGCAAATTTATGTTGTGGCTGGTATTGTAGTAATCTATATGATGTGTACATATGTATACATACATTTACAATCTATATATATATGCTACACTTCAGCAGCTCTCCCTATCCCGTGAACTCGTCTTAGTGCAAATGTCATGAAGGGACCTGTTCTCTTGCATGATCCCTATTTTAACCCTTACACTAACTTTTAACCTAAGATTAGTTTAGTTTGGTTTCGTTGAAGAGTCAACGTCATTGCGCACGGTTTAACATATGTGCTCCAGGCCGACGTTTGACCTCAAGACCACTCAGTCCCTTAACCTAACCTTAACTAACCCTAACATTAACTTTTAACCTAACCTAACACTAAATGCCAAACGTCCAAGTCAACCTTAACCATAATATTAACTTTTAACCTAACTTAACCATAACACTAACTGCCAAACTTCCAAACCAATCTTAAACATAACATTAACTTAACCGTAACCGTAACATTAACCCTTACTTTTAACCTAACCTTAACCCTAACCATGACACTAACGTATAATCTAACCTTAACCCTAACCATAACACTAACTTTTAACCTAAGCTTAACCCTAACACTAACTTTACACCTAACATCAATCCTAACCGTAACACTAACCTTTAACTTAATCTTAACCCTAACATTAACCTTTAATCTAACCTAAACCCTAACCCTACTGCTGACTTTTGACTTTACCTCAACGCTAACCGCAGCACTAACTTTTAACCTAACCTTAACTTTTAACTTAACCCCAGTCACAACTTTTAACATAATACTGAATTGTAACCTAGCCTCAACACTAATTATCAACATAACCTTGACGCTAACAGTAACACTAACTTTTAACTTAACCTCAACCCTAACCGTAACACTAACTTTTAACTTTATCTCCATGCTAACCTTAACATTCACTTTTAACCTAGCCATTACACCAACTTTTAACCCCACACTACCTTTTAACCTAGTCTTAACACTAACTTTTAACCTAACCTTAGCCCTTATCTTAACACTAATTCTAACATTAACCCATAACCTAGCCCTAGTCCTAAATCTAAAACTAGTTATAATCTGAGGACTAATCCTAATCCAAACCCTAACCCTAATCCTAGCATTGATTCTAACAGTAATCTGAACTGTAACTCAATACCTGAATTGATCGATTTTTTCCTCCGTCCATTAAATGAACACGCGAAGAAGCCAATTCAAGGAATCGACAGAAACGTGTTCATTTCATGGAATTTCACGTTTCATTATCGATGTGCAACATGTACATACAATCACGTATAAATAATGTTGCTATATTCCCGAACGCCCGAGCTATCGAATGGCAGACCACTTGCTTCAAACGGCAAATATACTAGGTTCGATCACGGTTAATAAATACAGTTTAGGCAACCCAGTTATTAATTAGTACCCTGTCTACTGTTTATCACACAATACAGGGAAGAAGAGAGTATGCACTCCAGCTCATAAAAATCTGAGGTAAAGTCTTCAACGCTCCATCCCCGACTGTTTCTGCTTTGGGACCACCATAATAATTTTATAAATATGGCATGTAGCTAAGAGTACTACAATCAGACCCTCACCAACTGATGTCTTTGTTACCTCTATCTCAATTGGTGATCAAACAACATTACAGCAATTACAAACGAAAACTAGACCAATGAAAACATGCATATTTGACTGGACGTCTTTAAAACATCCTTGCCGGATATACGCAATATGAAATATGGAACAAAGCTCTTAGTACATGGCAGAGACAGAAAACAAACACCATGGCGGAAGACTGAAGTTAAAGAATCCATTCAGTTTCAAAGGAAATGACATAATTCATGACTGGAATGAAAGAGGCAAGAAGATTATATTTGTTATAAAACTGCAAGACGAAATACCAAACGAATGTAAAAGATATGGTGAACACCTAATATCCATTTGCCAAAATCGCAAGAGAAATTTCTTATAGAAATATGAAACCCATGAGGGTAACATACTTTAATCGTTAACGTTATCCATGGATCTCTAAAATGTTGGAAGTATGTCAGACAACCACATCGGAAGGAGCACTTCCAAGAACTTAAGAACTCAATATGCACACAGAAACAATTAATGTGTATCTCAAGAAACGCAGGCATCAGAAATATGATATTTGGATTTAACAAGTAAAAACAGATGTCAAGAAGGGAACTAGACATAATTCGGTGATGGTAGGCGGTAAAACCGCTGAGGTCAAACAGGCTTATGGGAGAACAAGACTGAAGTGCAAGATAATCTGTAGAAAGACATGGCGAGAAGGAACAGTACCCAACGATTAGTGACTAGCTGCAATAATACCAATCTGGACGAGGAAATGCAATAAAAAGATTTACGATACACACAAGAGGCATATCGCTAGTAAAATGTAAACATGTATGCACAATTACTTGAATAAATATTAAGACTAAAAACATAACCTCAGCTGAGCAAATCTCAAATCGTATTCTGTAATTGTAAGGGATGAACTGATGCATTATTCACCTCAAAGCAGTTAAGTAAAAGAAGTAATATTGTTTTCAAATAACCATGGGAGTACAGCAGGGATGTGTATTCTCACCACTGCTGTTCACTGGTTACACTGACGAAATGGCAACAGAAGCTAACCAAGTTTCAACAATAGAAATAAAACTTAACTCAATTCCTGAACGACTTTCTACCGACGACCAGTCTTACGACGACGATGAAGATAAACTGTAAAAATTATATAAACAAACTGCGGCAAACATAAAGAGCAAATATTAGCGCATCAAAGCCAAAATCCAGGATGGTCAGCAGATCAGAAGAGCCACTAATCATAAGTGTAAACAAGATCGAACTACAGGGGTCTGGGATTTCAATTATCTGGGAATTACTTTTACAGACGATGGAAAGCTTGATTAAAAAATCCAAACACGATGTCAGAAAACCTCGGCTGTCATTTATTAATTGTCTTACAAACCCAAACATGAGCTTGACAACGTAACAACGACTGATAAACAGTGCGCGTACATAATCTCTGCAGCGAGTGTCAGACTTGGTCTTTATCCAAGGATCACGAAATGAAAAAGCGACGTGTGAAATGAAATATCTAAGAAATGTCATTCATGCCCCCAGGAGAAATACAAAGAGGAAAAAGGACATTAGGAATAACTCTCTTCTTGATCTTGATCTTGATGGCTTGTTGTTCAGAGTAGCTGCGGGTCCAAACTTCGTCTACAGCTGACCCTGTCTTGGGAAAGTCCAGTGGGTGGTAAGCGCCCATCGAGAGGCGTCTCGGATGTTGTTGTGGGCAGCAGGGAGTCTGAACAAGGCTTCGGAGGTCTTCCTCGGGGTCTCTTTTTCGTGTAGGGGGTCCCAGTTTGCTGGCCCCGTGCTCCATCGACCGTCGTTTCTTTACAAAATGTGGCCTGCATATCCATGTTTTGCCTTGTCTGAATTTGTTACTGCATCAACTAACACGGACAACTGTATGTCAGAATGCTTGTCTGAATATGTTACTGCATCAACTAACACGGACAACTGTATGTCAGAATGCTTGTCTGAATATGTTACTGCATCAACTAACACGGACAACTGTATGTCAGAATGCTTGTCTGAATATGTTACTGCATCAACTAACACGGACAACTGTATGTCAGAATGCTTGTCTGAATATGTTACTGCATCAACTAACACGGACAACTGTATGTCAGAATGCTTGTCTGCATATGTTACTGCATCAACTAACACGGACAACTGTATGTCAGAATGCTTGTCTGCATATGTTACTGCATCAACTAACACGGACAACTGTATGTCAGAATGCTTGTCTGCATATGTTACTGCATCAACTAACACGGACAACTGTATATCAGAATGCTTGTCTGCATATGTTACTGCACCAACTAACACGGACAACTGTATGTCAGAATGCTTGTCTGCATATGTTACTGCATCAACTAACACGGACAACTGTATGTCAGAATGCTTGTCTGAATATGTTACTGCATCAACTAACACGGACAACTGTATGTCAGAATGCTTGTCTGCATATGTTACTGCATCAACTAACACGGACAACTGTATGTCAGAATGCTTGTCTGCATATGTTACTGCATCAACTAACACGGACAACTGTATGTCAGAATGCTTGTCTGAATATGTTACTGCATCAACTAACACGGACAACTGTATGTCAGAATGCTTGTCTGCATATGTTACTGCATCAACTAACACGGACAACTGTATGTCAGAATGCTTGTCTGAATATGTTACTGCATCAACTAACACGGACAACTGTATGTCAGAATGCTTGTCTGAATATGTTACTGCATCAACTAACAAGGACAACTGTATGTCAGAATGCTTGTCTGCATATGTTACTGCACCAACTAACACGGACAACTGTATGTCAGAATGCTTGTCTGAATATGTTACTGCATCAACTAACACGGACAACTGTGTGTCAGAATGCTTGTCTGCATATGTTACTGCACCAACTAACACGGACAACTGTATGTCAGAATGCTTGTCTGAATATGTTACTGCATCAACTAACAAGGACAACTGTATGTCAGAATGCTTGTCTGAATATGTTACTGCATCAACTAACACGGACAACTGTATGTCAGAATGCTTGTCTGAATTTGTTACTGCATCAACTAACAAGGACAACTGTATGTCAGAATGCTTGTCTGAATTTGTTACTGCATCAACTAACACGGACAAATGTATGTCAGAATGCTTGTCTGAATATGTTACTGCATCAACTAACAAGGACAACTGTATGTCAGAATGCTTGTCTGCATATGTTACTGCACCAACTAACACGGACAACTGTATGTCAGAATGCTTGTCTGAATATGTTACTGCATCAACTAACACGGACAACTGTGTGTCAGAATGCTTGTCTGCATATGTTACTGCACCAACTAACACGGACAACTGTATGTCAGAATGCTTGTCTGAATATGTTACTGCATCAACTAACAAGGACAACTGTATGTCAGAATGCTTGTCTGAATATTTTACTGCATCAACTAACACGGACAACTGTATGTCAGAATGCTTGTCTGAATTTGTTACTGCATCAACTAACAAGGACAACTGTATGTCAGAATGCTTGTCTGAATTTGTTACTGCATCAACTAACACGGACAAATGTATGTCAGAATGCTTGTCTGAATATGTTACTGCATCAACTAACACGGACAACTGTATGTCAGAATGCTTGTCTGAATATGTTACTGCATCAACTAACACGGACAACTGTATGTCAGAATGCTTGTCTGAATTTGTTACTGCATCAACTAACAAGGACAACTGTATGTCAGAATGCTTGTCTGAATTTGTTACTGCATCAACTAACACGGACAACTGTATGTCAGAATGCTTGTCTGAATTTGTTACTGCATCAACTAACAAGGACAACTGTATGTCAGAATGCTTGTCTGAATTTGTTACTGCATCAACTAACACGGACAACTGTATGTCAGAATGCTTGTCTGAATTTGTTACTGCATCAACTAACACGGACAACTGTATGTCAGAATGCTTGTCTGAATTTGTTACTGCATCAACTAACACGGACAACTGTATGTCAGAATGCTTGTCTGAATTTGTTACTGCATCAACTAACACGGACAACTGTATGTCAGAATGCTTGTCTGAATTTGTTACTGCATCAACTAACACGGACAACTGTATGTCAGAATGCTTGTCTGAATTTGTTACTGCATCAACTAACACGGACAACTGTATGTCAGAATGCTTGTCTGAATTTGTTACTGCATCAACTAACACGGACAACTGTATGTCAGAATGCTTGTCTGAATTTGTTACTGCATCAACTAACACGGACAACTGTATGTCAGAATGCTTGTCTGAATTTGTTACTGCATCAACTAACACGGACAACTGTATGTCAGAATGCTTGTCTGAATTTGTTACTGCATCAACTAACACGGACAACTGTATGTCAGAATGCTTGTCTGAATATGTTACTGCATCAACTAACACGGACAACTGTATGTCAGAATGCTTGTCTGAATATGTTACTGCATCAACTAACACGGACAACTGTATGTCAGAATGCTTGTCTGCATATGTTACTGCATCAACTAACACGGACAACTGTATGTCAGAATGCTTGTCTGAATATGTTACTGCATCAACTAACACGGACAACTGTATGTCAGAATGCTTGTCTGCATACGTTACTGCATCAACTAACAAGGACAACTGTATGTCAGAATGCTTGTCTGAATATGTTACTGCATCAACTAACAAGGACAACTGTATGTCAGAATGCTTGTCTGCATATGTTACTGCATCAACTAACAAGGACAACTGTATGTCAGAATGCTTGTCTGAATTTGTTACTGCATCAACTAACAAGGACAACTGTATGTCAGAATGCTTGTCTGAATATGTTACTGCATCAACTAACAAGGACAACTGTATGTCAGATTGCTTGTCTGCATATGTTACTGCATCAACTAACACGGACAACTGTATGTCAGAATGCTTGTCTGAATTTGTTACTGCATCAACTAACAAGGACAACTGTATGTCAGAATGCTTGTCTGAATTTGTTACTGCATCAACTAACACGGACAAATGTATGTCAGAATGCTTGTCTGAATATGTTACTGCATCAACTAACAAGGACAACTGTATGTCAGAATGCTTGTCTGCATATGTTACTGCACCAACTAACACGGACAACTGTATGTCAGAATGCTTGTCTGAATATGTTACTGCATCAACTAACACGGACAACTGTGTGTCAGAATGCTTGTCTGAATTTGTTACTGCATCAACTAACACGGACAACTGTATGTCAGAATGCTTGTCTGAATTTGTTACTGCATCAACTAACACGGACAACTGTATGTCAGAATGCTTGTCTGAATATGTTACTGCATCAACTAACACGGACAACTGTATGTCAGAATGCTTGTCTGAATATGTTACTGCATCAACTAACACGGACAACTGTATGTCAGAATGCTTGTCTGAATATGTTATTGCATCAACTAACAAGGACAACTGTATGTCAGAATGCTTGTCTGCATATGTTACTGCACCAACTAACACGGACAACTGTATGTCAGAATGCTTGTCTGAATATGTTACTGCATCAACTAACACGGACAACTGTGTGTCAGAATGCTTGTCTGCATATGTTACTGCACCAACTAACACGGACAACTGTATGTCAGAATGCTTGTCTGAATATGTTACTGCATCAACTAACAAGGACAACTGTATGTCAGAATGCTTGTCTGAATATGTTACTGCATCAACTAACACGGACAACTGTATGTCAGAATGCTTGTCTGAATTTGTTACTGCATCAACTAACAAGGACAACTGTATGTCAGAATGCTTGTCTGAATTTGTTACTGCATCAACTAACACGGACAAATGTATGTCAGAATGCTTGTCTGAATATGTTACTGCATCAACTAACACGGACAGCTGTATGTCAGAATGCTTGTCTGAATTTGTTACTGCATCAACTAACACGGACAACTGTATGTCAGAATGCTTGTCTGAATATGTTACTGCATCAACTAACACGGACAACTGTATGTCAGAATGCTTGTCTGAATATGTTACTGCATCAACTAACACGGACAACTGTATGTCAGAATGCTTGTCTGCATATGTTACTGCATCAACTAACACGGACAACTGTATGTCAGAATGCTTGTCTGCATATGTTACTGCATCAACTAACACGCACAACTGTATGTCAGAATGCTTGTCTGAATATGTTACTGCATCAACTAACACGGACAACTGTGTGTCAGAATGCTTGTCTGAATATGTTACTGCATCAACTAACAAGGACAACTGTATGTCAGAATGCTTGTCTGAATATGTTACTGCATCAACTAACAAGGACAACTGTATGTCAGAATGCTTGTCTGAATATGTTACTGCATCAACTAACACGGACAACTGTATGTCAGAATGCTTGTCTGAATTTGTTACTGCATCAACTAACAAGGACAACTGTATGTCAGAATGCTTGTCTGAATTTGTTACTGCATCAACTAACACGGACAACTGTATGTCAGAATGCTTGTCTGAATTTGTTACTGCATCAACTAACAAGGACAACTGTATGTCAGAATGCTTGTCTGAATTTGTTACTGCATCAACTAACACGGACAACTGTATGTCAGAATGCTTGTCTGAATTTGTTACTGCATCAACTAACACGGACAACTGTATGTCAGAATGCTTGTCTGAATTTGTTACTGCATCAACTAACACGGACAACTGTATGTCAGAATGCTTGTCTGAATTTGTTACTGCATCAACTAACACGGACAACTGTATGTCAGAATGCTTGTCTGAATTTGTTACTGCATCAACTAACACGGACAACTGTATGTCAGAATGCTTGTCTGAATTTGTTACTGCATCAACTAACACGGACAACTGTATGTCAGAATGCTTGTCTGAATTTGTTACTGCATCAACTAACACGGACAACTGTATGCCAGAATGCTTGTCTGAATTTGTTACTGCATCAACTAACACGGACAACTGTATGTCAGAATGCTTGTCTGAATTTGTTACTGCATCAACTAACACGGACAACTGTATGTCAGAATGCTTGTCTGAATTTGTTACTGCATCAACTAACACGGACAACTGTATGTCAGAATGCTTGTCTGAATATGTTACTGCATCAACTAACACGGACAACTGTATGTCAGAATGCTTGTCTGAATATGTTACTGCATCAACTAACACGGACAACTGTATGTCAGAATGCTTGTCTGCATATGTTACTGCATCAACTAACAAGGACAACTGTATGTCAGAATGCTTGTCTGAATATGTTACTGCATCAACTAACAAGGACAACTGTATGTCAGAATGCTTGTCTGCATATGTTACTGCATCAACTAACAAGGACAACTGTATGTCAGAATGCTTGTCTGAATATGTTACTGCATCAACTAACAAGGACAACTGTATGTCAGAATGCTTGTCTGAATTTGTTACTGCATCAACTAACACGGACAACTGTATGTCAGAATGCTTGTCTGAATTTGTTACTGCATCAACTAACAAGGACAACTGTATGTCAGAATGCTTGTCTGAATATGTTACTGCATCAACTAACAAGGACAACTGTATGTCAGATTGCTTGTCTGCATATGTTACTGCATCAACTAACACGGACAACTGTATGTCAGAATGCTTGTCTGAATTTGTTACTGCATCAACTAACAAGGACAACTGTATGTCAGAATGCTTGTCTGAATTTGTTACTGCATCAACTAACACGGACAAATGTATGTCAGAATGCTTGTCTGAATATGTTACTGCATCAACTAACAAGGACAACTGTATGTCAGAATGCTTGTCTGCATATGTTACTGCACCAACTAACACGGACAACTGTATGTCAGAATGCTTGTCTGAATATGTTACTGCATCAACTAACACGGACAACTGTGTGTCAGAATGCTTGTCTGAATTTGTTACTGCATCAACTAACACGGACAACTGTATGTCAGAATGCTTGTCTGAATTTGTTACTGCATCAACTAACACGGACAACTGTATGTCAGAATGCTTGTCTGAATATGTTACTGCATCAACTAACACGGACAACTGTATGTAAGAATGCTTGTCTGAATATGTTACTGCATCAACTAACACGGACAACTGTATGTCAGAATGCTTGTCTGAATATGTTATTGCATCAACTAACAAGGACAACTGTATGTCAGAATGCTTGTCTGCATATGTTACTGCACCAACTAACACGGACAACTGTATGTCAGAATGCTTGTCTGAATATGTTACTGCATCAACTAACACGGACAACTGTGTGTCAGAATGCTTGTCTGCATATGTTACTGCACCAACTAACACGGACAACTGTATGTCAGAATGCTTGTCTGAATATGTTACTGCATCAACTAACAAGGACAACTGTATGTCAGAATGCTTGTCTGAATATGTTACTGCATCAACTAACACGGACAACTGTATGTCAGAATGCTTGTCTGAATTTGTTACTGCATCAACTAACAAGGACAACTGTATGTCAGAATGCTTGTCTGAATTTGTTACTGCATCAACTAACACGGACAAATGTATGTCAGAATGCTTGTCTGAATATGTTACTGCATCAACTAACAAGGACAACTGTATGTCAGAATGCTTGTCTGCATATGTTACTGCACCAACTAACACGGACAACTGTATGTCAGAATGCTTGTCTGAATATGTTACTGCATCAACTAACACGGACAACTGTGTGTCAGAATGCTTGTCTGCATATGTTACTGCACCAACTAACACGGACAACTGTATGTCAGAATGCTTGTCTGAATATGTTACTGCATCAACTAACAAGGACAACTGTATGTCAGAATGCTTGTCTGAATTTGTTACTGCATCAACTAACACGGACAACTGTATGTCAGAATGCTTGTCTGCATATGTTACTGCATCAACTAACAAGGACAACTGTATGTCAGAATGCTTGTCTGAATTTGTTACTGCATCAACTAACACGGACAACTGTATGTCAGAATGCTTGTCTGCATATGTTACTGCATCAACTAACAAGGACAACTGTATGTCAGAATGCTTGTCTGAATTTGTTACTGCATCAACTAACAAGGACAACTGTATGTCAGAATACTTGTCTGAATTTGTTACTGCATCAACTAACACGGACAAATGTATGTCAGAATGCTTGTCTGAATATGTTACTGCATCAACTAACACGGACAGCTGTATGTCAGAATGCTTGTCTGAATTTGTTACTGCATCAACTAACACGGACAACTGTATGTCAGAATGCTTGTCTGAATATGTTACTGCATCAACTAACACGGACAACTGTATGTCAGAATGCTTGTCTGAATATGTTACTGCATCAACTAACACGGACAACTGTATGTCAGAATGCTTGTCTGCATATGTTACTGCATCAACTAACACGGACAACTGTATGTCAGAATGCTTGTCTGCATATGTTACTGCATCAACTAACACGCACAACTGTATGTCAGAATGCTTGTCTGAATATGTTACTGCATCAACTAACACGGACAACTGTGTGTCAGAATGCTTGTCTGAATATGTTACTGCATCAACTAACAAGGACAACTGTATGTCAGAATGCTTGTCTGAATATGTTACTGCATCAACTAACAAGGACAACTGTATGTCAGAATGCTTGTCTGAATATGTTACTGCATCAACTAACACGGACAACTGTATGTCAGAATGCTTGTCTGAATTTGTTACTGCATCAACTAACACGGACAACTGTATGTCAGAATGCTTGTCTGAATTTGTTACTGCATCAACTAACACGGACAACTGTATGTCAGAATGCTTGTCTGAATTTGTTACTGCATCAACTAACACGGACAACTGTATGTCAGAATGCTTGTCTGAATATGTTACTGCATCAACTAACACGGACAACTGTGTGTCAGAATGCTTGTCTGAATTTGTTACTGCATCAACTAACACGGACAACTGTATGTCAGAATGCTTGTCTGAATTTGTTACTGCATCAACTAACACGGACAACTGTATGTCAGAATGCTTGTCTGAATATGTTACTGCATCAACTAACACGGACAACTGTATGTAAGAATGCTTGTCTGAATATGTTACTGCATCAACTAACACGGACAACTGTATGTCAGAATGCTTGTCTGAATATGTTATTGCATCAACTAACAAGGACAACTGTATGTCAGAATGCTTGTCTGCATATGTTACTGCACCAACTAACACGGACAACTGTATGTCAGAATGCTTGTCTGAATATGTTACTGCATCAACTAACACGGACAACTGTGTGTCAGAATGCTTGTCTGCATATGTTACTGCACCAACTAACACGGACAACTGTATGTCAGAATGCTTGTCTGAATATGTTACTGCATCAACTAACAAGGACAACTGTATGTCAGAATGCTTGTCTGAATATGTTACTGCATCAACTAACACGGACAACTGTATGTCAGAATGCTTGTCTGAATTTGTTACTGCATCAACTAACAAGGACAACTGTATGTCAGAATGCTTGTCTGAATTTGTTACTGCATCAACTAACACGGACAAATGTATGTCAGAATGCTTGTCTGAATATGTTACTGCATCAACTAACAAGGACAACTGTATGTCAGAATGCTTGTCTGCATATGTTACTGCACCAACTAACACGGACAACTGTATGTCAGAATGCTTGTCTGAATATGTTACTGCATCAACTAACACGGACAACTGTGTGTCAGAATGCTTGTCTGCATATGTTACTGCACCAACTAACACGGACAACTGTATGTCAGAATGCTTGTCTGAATATGTTACTGCATCAACTAACAAGGACAACTGTATGTCAGAATGCTTGTCTGAATTTGTTACTGCATCAACTAACACGGACAACTGTATGTCAGAATGCTTGTCTGCATATGTTACTGCATCAACTAACAAGGACAACTGTATGTCAGAATGCTTGTCTGAATTTGTTACTGCATCAACTAACACGGACAACTGTATGTCAGAATGCTTGTCTGCATATGTTACTGCATCAACTAACAAGGACAACTGTATGTCAGAATGCTTGTCTGAATTTGTTACTGCATCAACTAACAAGGACAACTGTATGTCAGAATACTTGTCTGAATTTGTTACTGCATCAACTAACACGGACAAATGTATGTCAGAATGCTTGTCTGAATATGTTACTGCATCAACTAACACGGACAGCTGTATGTCAGAATGCTTGTCTGAATTTGTTACTGCATCAACTAACACGGACAACTGTATGTCAGAATGCTTGTCTGAATATGTTACTGCATCAACTAACACGGACAACTGTATGTCAGAATGCTTGTCTGAATATGTTACTGCATCAACTAACACGGACAACTGTATGTCAGAATGCTTGTCTGCATATGTTACTGCATCAACTAACACGGACAACTGTATGTCAGAATGCTTGTCTGCATATGTTACTGCATCAACTAACACGCACAACTGTATGTCAGAATGCTTGTCTGAATATGTTACTGCATCAACTAACACGGACAACTGTGTGTCAGAATGCTTGTCTGAATATGTTACTGCATCAACTAACAAGGACAACTGTATGTCAGAATGCTTGTCTGAATATGTTACTGCATCAACTAACAAGGACAACTGTATGTCAGAATGCTTGTCTGAATATGTTACTGCATCAACTAACACGGACAACTGTATGTCAGAATGCTTGTCTGAATTTGTTACTGCATCAACTAACAAGGACAACTGTATGTCAGAATGCTTGTCTGAATTTGTTACTGCATCAACTAACACGGACAACTGTATGTCAGAATGCTTGTCTGAATTTGTTACTGCATCAACTAACAAGGACAACTGTATGTCAGAATGCTTGTCTGAATTTGTTACTGCATCAACTAACACGGACAACTGTATGTCAGAATGCTTGTCTGAATTTGTTACTGCATCAACTAACACGGACAACTGTATGTCAGAATGCTTGTCTGAATTTGTTACTGCATCAACTAACACGGACAACTGTATGTCAGAATGCTTGTCTGAATTTGTTACTGCATCAACTAACACGGACAACTGTATGTCAGAATGCTTGTCTGAATTTGTTACTGCATCAACTAACACGGACAACTGTATGTCAGAATGCTTGTCTGAATTTGTTACTGCATCAACTAACACGGACAACTGTATGTCAGAATGCTTGTCTGAATTTGTTACTGCATCAACTAACACGGACAACTGTATGTCAGAATGCTTGTCTGAATTTGTTACTGCATCAACTAACACGGACAACTGTATGTCAGAATGCTTGTCTGAATTTGTTACTGCATCAACTAACACGGACAACTGTATGTCAAAATGCTTGTCTGAATTTGTTACTGCATCAACTAACACGGACAACTGTATGTCAGAATGCTTGTCTGAATATGTTACTGCATCAACTAACACGGACAACTGTATGTCAGAATGCTTGTCTGAATATGTTACTGCATCAACTAACACGGACAACTGTATGTCAGAATGCTTGTCTGCATATGTTACTGCATCAACTAACACGGACAACTGTATTTCAGAATGCTTGTCTGAATATGTTACTGCATCAACTAACACGGACAACTGTATGTCAGAATGCTTGTCTGCATATGTTACTGCATCAACTAACAAGGACAACTGTATGTCAGAATGCTTGTCTGAATATGTTACTGCATCAACTAACAAGGACAACTGTATGTCAGAATGCTTGTCTGCATATGTTACTGCATCAACTAACAAGGACAACTGTATGTCAGAATGCTTGTCTGAATATGTTACTGCATCAACTAACAAGGACAACTGTATGTCAGAATGCTTGTCTGAATTTGTTACTGCATCAACTAACACGGACAACTGTATGTCAGAATGCTTGTCTGAATTTGTTACTGCATCAACTAACAAGGACAACTGTATGTCAGAATGCTTGTCTGAATATGTTACTGCATCAACTAACAAGGACAACTGTATGTCAGATTGCTTGTCTGCATATGTTACTGCATCAACTAACACGGACAACTGTATGTCAGAATGCTTGTCTGCATATGTTACTGCATCAACTAACACGGACAACTGTATGTCAGAATGCTTGTCTGCATATGTTACTGCATCAACTAACAAGGACAACTGTATGTCAGAATGCTTGTCTGAATTTGTTACTGCATCAACTAACAAGGACAACTGTATGTCAGAATGCTTGTCTGAATTTGTTACTGCATCAACTAACACGGACAACTGTATGTCACAATGCTTGTCTGAATATGTTACTGCATCAACTAACACGGACAACTGTATGTCAGAATGCTTGTCTGAATATGTTACTGCATCAACTAACAAGGACAACTGTATGTCAGAATGCTTGTCTGCATATGTTACTGCATCAACTAACACGGACAACTGTATGTCAGAATGCTTGTCTGCATATGTTACTGCATCAACTAACACGGACAACTGTATGTCAGAATGCTTGTCTGCATATGTTACTGCATCAACTAACAAGGACAACTGTATGTCAGAATGCTTGTCTGAATTTGTTACTGCATCAACTAACAAGGACAACTGTATGTCAGAATGCTTGTCTGAATTTGTTACTGCATCAACTAACACGGACAACTGTATGTCAGAATGCTTGTCTGAATATGTTACTGCATCAACTAACAAGGACAACTGTATGTCAGAATGCTTGTCTGAATTTGTTACTGCATCAACTAACACGGACAACTGTATGTCAGAATGCTTGTCTGAATTTGTTACTGCATCAACTAACAAGGACAACTGTATGTCAGAATGCTTGTCTGAATTCGTTACTGCATCAACTAACAAGGACAACTGTATGTCAGAATGCTTGTCTGAATTTGTTACTGCATCAACTAACAAGGACAACTGTATGTCAGAATGCTTGTCTGAATTTGTTTCTGCATCAACTAACAAGGACAACTGTATGTCAGAATGCTTGTCTGAATTTGTTACTGCATCAACTAACAAGGACAACTGTATGTCAGAATGCTTGTCTGAATTTGTTACTGCATCAACTAACACGGACAAATGTATGTCAGAATGCTTGTCTGAATATGTTACTGCATCAACTAACACGGACAACTGTATGTCAGAATGCTTGTCTGAATTTGTTACTGCATCAACTAACACGGACAACTGTATGTCAGAATGCTTGTCTGAATATGTTACTGCATCAACTAACACGGACAACTGTATGTCAGAATGCTTGTCTGAATTTGTTACTGCATCAACTAACAAGGACAACTGTATGTCAGAATGCTTGTCTGAATTTGTTACTGCATCAACTAACACGGACAAATGTATGTCAGAATGCTTGTCTGAATATGTTACTGCATCAACTAACACGGACAACTGTATGTCAGAATGCTTGTCTGAATTTGTTACTGCATCAACTAACACGGACAACTGTATGTCAGAATGCTTGTCTGAATATGTTACTGCATCAACTAACACGGACAACTGTGTGTCAGAATGCTTGTCTGAATATGTTACTGCATCAACTAACAAGGACAACTGTATGTCAGAATGCTTGTCTGAATATGTTACTGCATCAACTAACACGGACAACTGTATGTCAGAATGCTTGTCTGAATTTGTTACTGCATCAACTAACAAGGACAACTGTATGTCAGAATGCTTGTCTGAATTTGTTACTGCATCAACTAACACGGACAACTGTATGTCAGAATGCTTGTCTGAATTTGCTACTGCATCAACTAACAAGGACAACTGTATGTCAGAATGCTTGTCTGAATATGTTACTGCATCAACTAACACGGACAACTGTATGTCAGAATGCTTGTCTGAATTTGTTACTGCATCAACTAACACGGACAACTGTATGTCAGAATGCTTGTCTGAATTTGTTACTGCATCAACTAACACGGACAACTGTATGTCAGAATGCTTGTCTGAATTTGTTACTGCATCAACTAACACGGACAACTGTATGTCAGAATGCTTGTCTGAATTTGTTACTGCATCAACTAACACGGAGAACTGTATGTCAGAATGCTTGTCTGCATATGTTACTGCATCAACTAACACGGACAACTGTATGTCAGAATGCTTGTCTGAATATGTTACTGCATCAACTAACACGGACAACTGTATGTCAGAATGCTTGTCTGCATATGTTACTGCATCAACTAACACGGACAACTGTATGTCAGAATGCTTGTCTGAATATGTTACTGCATCAACTAACACGGACAACTGTATGTCAGAATGCTTGTCTGAATATGTTACTGCATCAACTAACACGGACAACTGTATGTCAGAATGCTTGTCTGAATTTGCTACTGCATCAACTAACAAGGACAACTGTATGTCAGAATGCTTGTCTGAATTTGTTACTGCATCAACTAACACGGACAACTGTATGTCAGAATGCTTGTCTGAATTTGTTACTGCATCAACTAACACGGACAACTGTATGTCAGAATGCTTGTCTTAATTTGTTACTGCATCAACTAACACGGACAACTGTATGTCAGAATGCTTGTCTGAATTTGTTACTGCATCAACTAACACGGACAACTGTATGTCAGAATGCTTGTCTGAATTTGTTACTGCATCAACTAACACGGAGAACTGTATGTCAGAATGCTTGTCTGCATATGTTACTGCATCAACTAACACGGACAACTGTATGTCAGAATGCTTGTCTGAATATGTTACTGCATCAACTAACACGGACAACTGTATGTCAGAATGCTTGTCTGCATATGTTACTGCATCAACTAACACGGACAACTGTATGTCAGAATGCTTGTCTGCATATGTTACTGCATCAACTAACAAGGACAACTGTATGTCAGAATGCTTGTCTGAATTTGTTACTGCATCAACTAACAAGGACAACTGTATGTCAGAATGCTTGTCTGAATTTGTTACTGCATCAACTAACACGGACAACTGTATGTCAGAATGCTTGTCTGAATATGTTACTGCATCAACTAACAAGGACAACTGTATGTCAGAATGCTTGTCTGAATTTGTTACTGCATCAACTAACACGGACAACTGTATGTCAGAATGCTTGTCTGAATTTGTTACTGCATCAACTAACAAGGACAACTGTATGTCAGAATGCTTGTCTGAATTCGTTACTGCATCAACTAACAAGGACAACTGTATGTCAGAATGCTTGTCTGAATTTGTTACTGCATCAACTAACAAGGACAACTGTATGTCAGAATGCTTGTCTGAATTTGCTACTGCATCAACTAACAAGGACAACTGTATGTCAGAATGCTTGTCTGAATTTGTTACTGCATCAACTAACACGGACAACTGTATGTCAGAATGCTTGTCTGAATTTGTTACTGCATCAACTAACACGGACAACTGTATGTCAGAATGCTTGTCTGAATTTGTTACTGCATCAACTAACACGGACAACTGTATGTCAGAATGCTTGTCTGAATTTGTTACTGCATCAACTAACACGGACAACTGTATGTCAGAATGCTTGTCTGAATTTGTTACTGCATCAACTAACACGGAGAACTGTATGTCAGAATGCTTGTCTGCATATGTTACTGCATCAACTAACACGGACAACTGTATGTCAGAATGCTTGTCTGAATATGTTACTGCATCAACTAACACGGACAACTGTATGTCAGAATGCTTGTCTGCATATGTTACTGCATCAACTAACACGGACAACTGTATGTCAGAATGCTTGTCTGAATATGTTACTGCATCAACTAACACGGACAACTGTATGTCAGAATGCTTGTCTGAATATGTTACTGCATCAACTAACACGGACAACTGTATGTCAGAATGCTTGTCTGAATTTGCTACTGCATCAACTAACAAGGACAACTGTATGTCAGAATGCTTGTCTGAATTTGTTACTGCATCAACTAACACGGACAACTGTATGTCAGAATGCTTGTCTGAATTTGTTACTGCATCAACTAACACGGACAACTGTATGTCAGAATGCTTGTCTGAATTTGTTACTGCATCAACTAACACGGACAACTGTATGTCAGAATGCTTGTCTGAATTTGTTACTGCATCAACTAACACGGACAACTGTATGTCAGAATGCTTGTCTGAATTTGTTACTGCATCAACTAACACGGAGAACTGTATGTCAGAATGCTTGTCTGCATATGTTACTGCATCAACTAACACGGACAACTGTATGTCAGAATGCTTGTCTGAATATGTTACTGCATCAACTAACACGGACAACTGTATGTCAGAATGCTTGTCTGCATATGTTACTGCATCAACTAACACGGACAACTGTATGTCAGAATGCTTGTCTGAATATGTTACTGCATCAACTAACACGGACAACTGTATGTCAGAATGCTTGTCTGAATATGTTACTGCATCAACTAACACGGACAACTGTATGTCAGAATGCTTGTCTGAATTTGTTACTGCATCAACTAACACGGACAACTGTATGTCAGAATGCTTGTCTGCATATGTTACTGCATCAACTAACACGGACAACTGTATGTCAGAATGCTTGTCTGAATATGTTACTGCATCAACTAACACGGACAACTGTATGTCAGAATGCTTGTCTGAATATGTTACTGCATCAACTAACACGGACAACTGTATGTCAGAATGCTTGTCTGAATTTGTTACTGCATCAACTAACACGGACAACTGTATGTCAGAATGCTTGTCTGAATATGTTACTGCATCAACTAACACGGACAACTGTATGTCAGAATGCTTGTCTGAATATGTTACTGCATCAACTAACACGGACAACTGTATGTCAGAATGCTTGTCTGAATATGTTACTGCATCAACTAACACGGACAACTGTATGTCAGAATGCTTGTCTGAATATGTTACTGCATAAAACTAACACGGACAACTGTATGTCAGAATGCTTGTCTGCATATGTTACTGCACCAACTAACACGGACAACTGTATGTCATAATGCTTGTCTGAATATGTTACTGCATCAACTAACAAGGACAACTGTATGTCAGAATGCTTGTCTGAATTTGTTACTGCATCAACTAACACGGACAACTGTATGTCAGAATGCTTGTCTGAATTTGTTACTGCATCAACTAACAAGGACAACTGTATGTCAGAATGCTTGTCTGAATATGTTACTGCATCAACTAACAAGGACAACTGTATGTCAGATTGCTTGTCTGCATGTGTTACTGCATCAACTAACACGGACAACTGTATGTCAGAATGCTTGTCTGCATATGTTACTGCATCAACTAACACGGACAACTGTATGTCAGAATGCTTGTCTGCATATGTTACTGCATCAACTAACAAGGACAACTGTATGTCAGAATGCTTGTCTGAATTTGTTACTGCATCAACTAACAAGGACAACTGTATGTCAGAATGCTTGTCTGAATTTGTTACTGCATCAACTAACACGCACAACTGTATTTCAGAATGCTTGTCTGAATATGTTACTGCATCAACTAACACGGACAACTGTATGTCAGAATGCTTGTCTGAATATGTTACTGCATCAACTAACAAGGACAACTGTATGTCAGAATGCTTGTCTGCATATGTTACTGCATCAACTAACACGGACAACTGTATGTCAGAATGCTTGTCTGCATATGTTACTGCATCAACTAACACGGACAACTGTATGTCAGAATGCTTGTCTGCATATGTTACTGCATCAACTAACAAGGACAACTGTATGTCAGAATGCTTGTCTGAATTTGTTACTGCATCAACTAACAAGGACAACTGTATGTCAGAATGCTTGTCTGAATTTGTTACTGCATCAACTAACACGGACAACTGTATGTCAGAATGCTTGTCTGAATATGTTACTGCATCAACTAACAAGGACAACTGTATGTCAGAATGCTTGTCTGAATTTGTTACTGCATCAACTAACACGGACAACTGTATGTCAGAATGCTTGTCTGAATTTGTTACTGCATCAACTAACAAGGACAACTGTATGTCAGAATGCTTGTCTGAATTCGTTACTGCATCAACTAACAAGGACAACTGTATGTCAGAATGCTTGTCTGAATTTGTTACTGCATCAACTAACAAGGACAACTGTATGTCAGAATGCTTGTCTGAATTTGTTTCTGCATCAACTAACAAGGACAACTGTATGTCAGAATGCTTGTCTGAATTTGTTACTGCATCAACTAACAAGGACAACTGTATGTCAGAATGCTTGTCTGAATATGTTACTGCATCAACTAACACGGACAAATGTATGTCAGAATGCTTGTCTGAATATGTTACTGCATCAACTAACAAGGACAACTGTATGTCAGAATGCTTGTCTGCATATGTTACTGCACCAACTAACACGGACAACTGTATGTCAGAATGCTTGTCTGAATATGTTACTGCATCAACTAACACGGACAACTGTGTGTCAGAATGCTTGTCTGCATATGTTACTGCACCAACTAACACGGACAACTGTATGTCAGAATGCTTGTCTGAATATGTTACTGCATCAACTAACAAGGACAACTGTATGTCAGAATGCTTGTCTGAATATGTTACTGCATCAACTAACACGGACAACTGTATGTCAGAATGCTTGTCTGAATTTGTTACTGCATCAACTAACAAGGACAACTGTATGTCAGAATGCTTGTCTGAATTTGTTACTGCATCAACTAACACGGACAAATGTATGTCAGAATGCTTGTCTTCTTCTTCTTCTTCTGCGTACACAGTCAGACAGTAACCATTATTTTCTCGAAAAAAGCGGCGGTCATCCTGAGACTCTCGCCACTACCATAGAGCTTGTCTTGCAGTTCCACTGGCAATGGCCACATCTGCTCTCTCTGATCCTCGTATGTCGGGCAGTTCTGCAGCAGATGTTCAGTGGTCATTTTACCAGTACCGCACGGGCATTCGTCGGTACACCCTATCTTCAATTTGTTGAAGAGGTGGTACCTCAGTCTGTTGTGGCCAGTGCGAAGTCTGAAGACAACGACCTGCTCTCTTCGGTTCAACTGGTAATAGGCATCGTTTTTGGTGTAACCAGTATGTTCGGTTTCCCATTTGGACATGTACCTGGCTTTGATAAGCCGTTTTGACTCTTCGTACGTCATACTGGTATCTATTTGTGGTAGCCTTGCACCTTCTTTTGCCAGTCTGTCTGCCTCCTCGTTGCCTTGGATGTTGCAGTGTGACGGAACCCACTGTACCACTACCCTTTTTGGTGCGGACTGTTGGCACAGTTTGCAGAGTGCTGCTCTTAAGTCATTAAGCTCAGTGTTTTTCTGGCTTTTTAGCGCTGTGACTACTTCGAGAGCATCTGTCAGCAGGACTATATGGCTCTCATTTTCACTGTGTGTTACCATTTCTTCCACTGCCGCCCTCAGTGCCTCTGCCTCTGCTCTGAAATTGCTCGTGTACTTACCAGTAGCGAATGACAGTGTTATTTTTCTGCCATTTGGTAGGTTCAGGAATGCTCCTGCCCCTCCGTTCTGTGTAGTGTTTGTTACAGAACCGTCGGTGTATGCATGGGTCCAGTCCATGCTTGGGTAGCTTTTCGTTATGAAGCTTAAGGTAGTGTCTCTCCTTTCTTTTTCGGTCTGGCAGTTTTTGTTTGCAATACCTGGTATATTTTCTACCACCTCTGGAAATATATCCTGCCTCCAAGTAGGTTTTCGTACAGTAGTGATGGGTTTTGGTGTTGTTAGTGAATGCTTGTCTGAATATGTTACTGCATCAACTAACACGGACAACTGTATGTCAGAATGCTTGTCTGAATTTGTTACTGCATCAACTAACACGGACAACTGTATGTCAGAATGCTTGTCTGAATATGTTACTGCATCAACTAACACGGTCAACTGTATGTCAGAATGCTTGTCTGAATATGTTACTGCATCAACTAACACGGACAACTGTATGTCAGAATGCTTGTCTGCATATGTTACTGCATCAACTAACACGGACAACTGTATGTCAGAATGCTTGTCTGCATATGTTACTGCATCAACTAACACGGACAACTGTATGTCAGAATGCTTGTCTGAATATGTTACTGCATCAACTAACACGGACAACTGTGTGTCAGAATGCTTGTCTGAATATGTTACTGCATCAACTAACAAGGACAACTGTATGTCAGAATGCTTGTCTGAATATGTTACTGCATCAACTAACAAGGACAACTGTATGTCAGAATGCTTGTCTGAATATGTTACTGCATCAACTAACACGGACAACTGTATGTCAGAATGCTTGTCTGAATTTGTTACTGCATCAACTAACAAGGACAACTGTATGTCAGAATGCTTGTCTGCATATGTTACTGCATCAACTAACACGGACAACTGTATGTCAGAATGCTTGTCTGAATATGTTACTGCATCAACTAACACGGACAACTGTATGTCAGAATGCTTGTCTGCATATGTTACTGCATCAACTAACACGGACAACTGTATGTCAGAATGCTTGTCTGAATATGTTACTGCATCAACTAACACGGACAACTGTATGTCAGAATGCTTGTCTGAATATGTTACTGCATCAACTAACACGGACAACTGTATGTCAGAATGCTTGTCTGAATTTGTTACTGCATCAACTAACACGGACAACTGTATGTCAGAATGCTTGTCTGCATATGTTACTGCATCAACTAACACGGACAACTGTATGTCAGAATGCTTGTCTGAATATGTTACTGCATCAACTAACACGGACAACTGTATGTCAGAATGCGTGTCTGAATATGTTACTGCATCAACTAACACGGACAACTGTATGTCAGAATGCTTGTCTGAATTTGTTACTGCATCAACTAACACGGACAACTGTATGTCAGAATGCTTGTCTGAATATGTTACTGCATCAACTAACACGGACAACTGTATGTCAGAATGCTTGTCTGAATATGTTACTGCATCAACTAACACGGACAACTGTATGTCAGAATGCTTGTCTGAATATGTTACTGCATAAAACTAACACGGACAACTGTATGTCAGAATGCTTGTCTGCATATGTTACTGCACCAACTAACACGGACAACTGTATGTCAGAATGCTTGTCTGAATATGTTACTGCATCAACTAACACGGACAACTGTGTGTCAGAATGCTTGTCTGCATATGTTACTGCACCAACTAACACGGACAACTGTATGTCAGAATGCTTGTCTGAATATGTTACTGCATCAACTAACAAGGACAACTGTATGTCAGAATGCTTGTCTGAATATGTTACTGCATCAACTAACACGGACAACTGTATGTCAGAATGCTTGTCTGAATTTGTTACTGCATCAACTAACAAGGACAACTGTATGTCAGAATGCTTTTCTGAATTTGTTACTGCATCAACTAACACGGACAAATGTATGTCAGAATGCTTGTCTGAATATGTTACTGCATCAACTAACAAGGACAACTGTATGTCAGAATGCTTGTCTGCATATGTTACTGCACCAACTAACACGGACAACTGTATGTCAGAATGCTTGTCTGAATATGTTACTGCATCAACTAACACGGACAACTGTGTGTCAGAATGCTTGTCTGAATTTGTTACTGCATCAACTAACACGGACAACTGTATGTCAGAATGCTTGTCTGAATATGTTACTGCATCAACTAACACGGACAACTGTATGTCAGAATGCTTGTCTGCATATGTTACTGCATCAACTAACACGGACAACTGTATGTCAGAATGCTTGTCTGAATATGTTACTGCATCAACTAACACGGACAACTGTATGTCAGAATGCTTGTCTGCATATGTTACTGCATCAACTAACAAGGACAACTGTATGTCAGAATGCTTGTCTGAATATGTTACTGCATAAAACTAACACGGACAACTGTATGTCAGAATGCTTGTCTGAATATGTTACTGCATCAACTAACACGGACAACTGTATGTCAGAATGCTTGTCTGAATATGTTACTGCATCAACTAACACGGACAACTGTATGTCAGAATGCTTGTCTGAATATGTTACTGCATAAAACTAACACGGACAACTGTATGTCAGAATGCTTGTCTGCATATGTTACTGCACCAACTAACACGGACAACTGTATGTCAGAATGCTTGTCTGAATATGTTACTGCATCAACTAACACGGACAACTGTGTGTCAGAATGCTTGTCTGCATATGTTACTGCACCAACTAACACGGACAACTGTATGTCAGAATGCTTGTCTGAATATGTTACTGCATCAACTAACAAGGACAACTGTATGTCAGAATGCTTGTCTGAATATGTTACTGCATCAACTAACACGGACAACTGTATGTCAGAATGCTTGTCTGAATTTGTTACTGCATCAACTAACAAGGACAACTGTATGTCAGAATGCTTGTCTGAATTTGTTACTGCATCAACTAACACGGACAAATGTATGTCAGAATGCTTGTCTGAATATGTTACTGCATCAACTAACAAGGACAACTGTATGTCAGAATGCTTGTCTGCATATGTTACTGCACCAACTAACACGGACAACTGTATGTCAGAATGCTTGTCTGAATATGTTACTGCATCAACTAACACGGACAACTGTGTGTCAGAATGCTTGTCTGCATATGTTACTGCACCAACTAACACGGACAACTGTATGTCAGAATGCTTGTCTGAATATGTTACTGCATCAACTAACAAGGACAACTGTATGTCAGAATGCTTGTCTGAATATGTTACTGCATCAACTAACACGGACAACTGTATGTCAGAATGCTTGTCTGAATTTGTTACTGCATCAACTAACAAGGACAACTGTATGTCAGAATGCTTGTGTGAATTTGTTACTGCATCAACTAACACGGACAAATGTATGTCAGAATGCTTGTCTGAATATGTTACTGCATCAACTAACACGGACAACTGTATGTCAGAATGCTTGTCTGAATTTGTTACTGCATCAACTAACACGGACAACTGTATGTCAGAATGCTTGTCTGAATATGTTACTGCATCAACTAACACGGACAACTGTATGTCAGAATGCTTGTCTGAATATGTTACTGCATCAACTAACACGGACAACTGTATGTCAGAATGCTTGTCTGCATATGTTACTGCATCAACTAACACGGACAACTGTATGTCAGAATGCTTGTCTGCATATGTTACTGCATCAACTAACACGGACAACTGTATGTCAGAATGCTTGTCTGAATATGTTACTGCATCAACTAACACGGACAACTGTGTGTCAGAATGCTTGTCTGAATATGTTACTGCATCAACTAACAAGGACAACTGTATGTCAGAATGCTTGTCTGAATATGTTACTGCATCAACTAACAAGGACAACTGTATGTCAGAATGCTTGTCTGAATATGTTACTGCATCAACTAACACGGACAACTGTATGTCAGAATGCTTGTCTGAATTTGTTACTGCATCAACTAACAAGGACAACTGTATGTCAGAATGCTTGTCTGAATTTGTTACTGCATCAACTAACACGGACAACTGTATGTCAGAATGCTTGTCTGAATTTGTTACTGCATCAACTAACAAGGACAACTGTATGTCAGAATGCTTGTCTGAATTTGTTACTGCATCAACTAACACGGACAACTGTATGTCAGAATGCTTGTCTGAATTTGTTACTGCATCAACTAACACGGACAACTGTATGTCAGAATGCTTGTCTGAATTTGTTACTGCATCAACTAACACGGACAACTGTATGTCAGAATGCTTGTCTGAATTTGTTACTGCATCAACTAACACGGACAACTGTATGTCAGAATGCTTGTCTGAATTTGTTACTGCATCAACTAACACGGACAACTGTATGTCAGAATGCTTGTCTGAATTTGTTACTGCATCAACTAACACGGACAACTGTATGTCAGAATGCTTGTCTGAATTTGTTACTGCATCAACTAACACGGACAACTGTATGTCAGAATGCTTGTCTGAATTTGTTACTGCATCAACTAACACGGACAACTGTATGTCAGAATGCTTGTCTGAATTTGTTACTGCATCAACTAACACGGACAACTGTATGTCAGAATGCTTGTCTGAATTTGTTACTGCATCAACTAACACGGACAACTGTATGTCAGAATGCTTGTCTGAATTTGTTACTGCATCAACTAACACGGACAACTGCATGTCAGAATGCTTGTCTGAATTTGTTACTGCATCAACTAACACGGACAACTGTATGTCAGAATGCTTGTCTGAATATGTTACTGCATCAACTAACACGGACAACTGTATGTCAGAATGCTTGTCTGCATATGTTACTGCATCAACTAACACGGACAACTGTATGTCAGAATGCTTGTCTGAATATGTTACTGCATCAACTAACACGGACAACTGTATGTCAGAATGCTTGTCTGCATATGTTACTGCATCAACTAACAAGGACAACTGTATGTCAGAATGCTTGTCTGAATATGTTACTGCATCAACTAACAAGGACAACTGTATGTCAGAATGCTTGTCTGCATATGTTACTGCATCAACTAACAAGGACAACTGTATGTCAGAATGCTTGTCTGAATATGAAACTGCATCAACTAACAAGGACAACTGTATGTCAGAATGCTTGTCTGAATTTGTTACTGCATCAACTAACACGGACAACTGTATGTCAGAATGCTTGTCTGAATTTGTTACTGCATCAACTAACAAGGACAACTGTATGTCAGAATGCTTGTCTGAATATGTTACTGCATCAACTAACAAGGACAACTGTATGTCAGAATGCTTGTCTGCATATGTTACTGCATCAACTAACACGGACAACTGTATGTCAGAATGCTTGTCTGCATATGTTACTGCATCAACTAACACGGACAACTGTATGTCAGAATGCTTGTCTGCATATGTTACTGCATCAACTAACAAGGACAACTGTATGTCAGAATGCTTGTCTGAATTTGTTACTGCATCAACTAACAAGGACAACTGTATGTCAGAATGCTTGTCTGAATTTGTTACTGCATCAACTAACACGGACAACTGTATGTCAGAATGCTTGTCTGAATATGTTACTGCATCAACTAACACGGACAACTGTATGTCAGAATGCTTGTCTGAATATGTTACTGCATCAACTAACAAGGACAACTGTATGTCAGAATGCTTGTCTGAATTTGTTACTGCATCAACTAACACGGACAAATGTATGTCAGAATGCTTGTCTGAATATGTTACTGCATCAACTAACACGGACAACTGTATGTCAGAATGCTTGTCTGAATTTGTTACTGCATCAACTAACACGGACAACTGTATGTCAGAATGCTTGTCTGAATATGTTACTGCATCAACTAACACGGACAACTGTATGTCAGAATGCTTGTCTGAATATGTTACTGCATCAACTAACACGGACAACTGTATGTCAGAATGCTTGTCTGCATATGTTACTGCATCAACTAACACGGACAACTGTATGTCAGAATGCTTGTCTGCATATGTTACTGCATCAACTGACACGGACAACTGTATGTCAGAATGCTTGTCTGAATATGTTACTGCATCAACTAACACGGACAACTGTGTGTCAGAATGCTTGTCTGAATATGTTACTGCATCAACTAACAAGGACAACTGTATGTCAGAATGCTTGTCTGAATATGTTACTGCATCAACTAACAAGGACAACTGTATGTCAGAATGCTTGTCTGAATATGTTACTGCATCAACTAACACGGACAACTGTATGTCAGAATGCTTGTCTGAATTTGTTACTGCATCAACTAACAAGGACAACTGTATGTCAGAATGCTTGTCTGAATTTGTTACTGCATCAACTAACACGGACAACTGTATGTCAGAATGCTTGTCTGAATTTGTTACTGCATCAACTAACAAGGACAACTGTATGTCAGAATGCTTGTCTGAATTTGTTACTGCATCAACTAACACGGACAACTGTATGTCAGAATGCTTGTCTGAATTTGTTACTGCATCAACTAACACGGACAACTGTATGTCAGAATGCTTGTCTGAATTTGTTACTGCATCAACTAACACGGACAACTGTATGTCAGAATGCTTGTCTGAATTTGTTACTGCATCAACTAACACGGACAACTGTATGTCAGAATGCTTGTCTGAATTTGTTACTGCATCAACTAACACGGACAACTGTATGTCAGAATGCTTGTCTGAATTTGTTACTGCATCAACTAACACGGACAACTGTATGTCAGAATGCTTGTCTGAATTTGTTACTGCATCAACTAACACGGACAACTGTATGTCAGAATGCTTGTCTGAATTTGTTACTGCATCAACTAACACGGACAACTGTATGTCAGAATGCTTGTCTGAATTTGTTACTGCATCAACTAACACGGACAACTGTATGTCAGAATGCTTGTCTGAATTTGTTACTGCATCAACTAACACGGACAACTGCATGTCAGAATGCTTGTCTGAATTTGTTACTGCATCAACTAACACGGACAACTGTATGTCAGAATGCTTGTCTGAATATGTTACTGCATCAACTAACACGGACAACTGTATGTCAGAATGCTTGTCTGCATATGTTACTGCATCAACTAACACGGACAACTGTATGTCAGAATGCTTGTCTGAATATGTTACTGCATCAACTAACACGGACAACTGTATGTCAGAATGCTTGTCTGCATATGTTACTGCATCAACTAACAAGGACAACTGTATGTCAGAATGCTTGTCTGAATATGTTACTGCATCAACTAACAAGGACAACTGTATGTCAGAATGCTTGTCTGAATATGAAACTGCATCAACTAACAAGGACAACTGTATGTCAGAATGCTTGTCTGAATTTGTTACTGCATCAACTAACACGGACAACTGTATGTCAGAATGCTTGTCTGAATTTGTTACTGCATCAACTAACAAGGACAACTGTATGTCAGAATGCTTGTCTGAATATGTTACTGCATCAACTAACAAGGACAACTGTATGTCAGAATGCTTGTCTGCATATGTTACTGCATCAACTAACACGGACAACTGTATGTCAGAATGCTTGTCTGCATATGTTACTGCATCAACTAACACGGACAACTGTATGTCAGAATGCTTGTCTGCATATGTTACTGCATCAACTAACAAGGACAACTGTATGTCAGAATGCTTGTCTGAATTTGTTACTGCATCAACTAACAAGGACAACTGTATGTCAGAATGCTTGTCTGAATTTGTTACTGCATCAACTAACACGGACAACTGTATGTCAGAATGCTTGTCTGAATATGTTACTGCATCAACTAACACGGACAACTGTATGTCAGAATGCTTGTCTGAATATGTTACTGCATCAACTAACAAGGACAACTGTATGTCAGAATGCGTGTCTGCATATGTTACTGCATCAACTAACACGGACAACTGTATGTCAGAATGCTTGTCTGCATATGTTACTGCATCAACTAACACGGACAACTGTATGTCAGAATGCTTGTCTGCATATGTTACTGCATCAACTAACAAGGACAACTGTATGTCAGAATGCTTGTCTGAATTTGTTACAGCATCAACTAACAAGGACAACTGTATGTCAGAATGCTTGTCTGAATTTGTTACTGCATCAACTAACACGGACAACTGTATGTCAGAATGCTTGTCTGAATATGTTACTGCATCAACTAACAAGGACAACTGTATGTCAGAATGCTTGTCTGAATTTGTTACTGCATCAACTAACACGGACAACTGTATGTCAGAATGCTTGTCTGATATTGTTACTGCATCAACTAACAAGGACAACTGTATGTCAGAATGCTTGTCTGAATTTGTTACTGCATCAACTAACAAGGACAACTGTATGTCAGAATGCTTGTCTGAATTTGTTACTGCATCAACTAACAAGGACAACTGTATGTCAGAATGCTTGTCTGAATTTGTTACTGCATCAACTAACAAGGACAACTGTATGTCAGAATGCTTGTCTGAATTTGTTACTGCATCAACTAACAAGGACAACTGTATGTCAGAATGCTTGTCTGAATTTGTTACTGCATCAACTAACAAGGACAACTGTATGTCAGAATGCTTGTCTGAATATGTTACTGCATCAACTAACACGGACAACTGTGTGTCAGAATGCTTGTCTGCATATGTTACTGCACCAACTAACACGGACAACTGTATGTCAGAATGCTTGTCTGAATATGTTACTGCATCAACTAACAAGGACAACTGTATGTCAGAATGCTTGTCTGAATATGTTACTGCATCAACTAACACGGACAACTGTATGTCAGAATGCTTGTCTGAATTTGTTACTGCATCAACTAACAAGGACAACTGTATGTCAGAATGCTTGTCTGAATTTGTTACCGCATCAACTAACACGGACAAATGTATGTCAGAATGCTTGTCTGAATATGTTACTGCATCAACTAACACGGACAACTGTATGTCAGAATGCTTGTCTGAATTTGTTACTGCATCAACTAACACGGACAACTGTATGTCAGAATGCTTGTCTGAATATGTTACTGCATCAACTAACACGGACAACTGTATGTCAGAATGCTTGTCTGAATTTGTTACTGCATCAACTAACACGGACAACTGTATGTCAGAATGCTTGTCTGAATTTGTTACTGCATCAACTAACACGGACAACTGTATGTCAGAATGCTTGTCTGAATTTATTACTGCATCAACTAACACGGACAACTGTATGTCAGAATGCTTGTCTGAATTTGTTACTGCATCAACTAACACGGACAACTGTATGTCAGAATGCTTGTCTGCATATGTTACTGCATCAACTAACACGGACAACTGTATGTCAGAATGCTTGTCTGCATATGTTACTGCATCAACTAACACGGACAACTGTATGTCAGAATGCTTGTCTGATATTGTTACTGCATCAACTAACAAGGACAACTGTATGTCAGAATGCTTGTCTGAATTTGTTACTGCATCAACTAACAAGGACAACTGTATGTCAGAATGCTTGTCTGAATTTGTTACTGCATCAACTAACAAGGACAACTGTATGTCAGAATGCTTGTCTGAATTTGTTACTGCATCAACTAACAAGGACAACTGTATGTCAGAATGCTTGTCTGAATTTGTTACTGCATCAACTAACAAGGACAACTGTATGTCAGAATGCTTGTCTGAATTTGTTACTGCATCAACTAACAAGGACAACTGTATGTCAGAATGCTTGTCTGAATATGTTACTGCATCAACTAACACGGACAACTGTGTGTCAGAATGCTTGTCTGCATATGTTACTGCACCAACTAACACGGACAACTGTATGTCAGAATGCTTGTCTGAATATGTTACTGCATCAACTAACAAGGACAACTGTATGTCAGAATGCTTGTCTGAATATGTTACTGCATCAACTAACACGGACAACTGTATGTCAGAATGCTTGTCTGAATTTGTTACTGCATCAACTAACAAGGACAACTGTATGTCAGAATGCTTGTCTGAATTTGTTACCGCATCAACTAACACGGACAAATGTATGTCAGAATGCTTGTCTGAATATGTTACTGCATCAACTAACACGGACAACTGTATGTCAGAATGCTTGTCTGAATTTGTTACTGCATCAACTAACACGGACAACTGTATGTCAGAATGCTTGTCTGAATATGTTACTGCATCAACTAACACGGACAACTGTATGTCAGAATGCTTGTCTGAATTTGTTACTGCATCAACTAACACGGACAACTGTATGTCAGAATGCTTGTCTGAATTTGTTACTGCATCAACTAACACGGACAACTGTATGTCAGAATGCTTGTCTGAATTTATTACTGCATCAACTAACACGGACAACTGTATGTCAGAATGCTTGTCTGAATTTGTTACTGCATCAACTAACACGGACAACTGTATGTCAGAATGCTTGTCTGCATATGTTACTGCATCAACTAACACGGACAACTGTATGTCAGAATGCTTGTCTGCATATGTTACTGCATCAACTAACAAGGACAACTGTATGTCAGAATGCTTGTCTGAATTTGTTACTGCATCAACTAACAAGGACAACTGTATGTCAGAATGCTTGTCTGAATTTGTTACTGCATCAACTAACACGGACAACTGTATGTCAGAATGCTTGTCTGAATATGTTACTGCATCAACTAACACGGACAACTGTATGTCAGAATGCTTGTCTGAATATGTTACTGCATCAACTAACAAGGACAACTGTATGTCAGAATGCTTGTCTGCATATGTTACTGCATCAACTAACACGGACAACTGTATGTCAGAATGCTTGTCTGCATATGTTACTGCATCAACTAACACGGACAACTGTATGTCAGAATGCTTGTCTGCATATGTTACTGCATCAACTAACAAGGACAACTGTATGTCAGAATGCTTGTCTGAATTTGTTACTGCATCAACTAACAAGGACAACTGTATGTCAGAATGCTTGTCTGAATTTGTTACTGCATCAACTAACACGGACAACTGTATGTCAGAATGCTTGTCTGAATATGTTACTGCATCAACTAACAAGGACAACTGTATGTCAGAATGCTTGTCTGCATATGTTACTGCATCAACTAACAAGGACAACTGTATGTCAGAATGCTTGTCTGAATATGTTACTGCATCAACTAACAAGGACAACTGTATGTCAGAATGCTTGTCTGCATATGTTACTGCATCAACTAACAAGGACAACTGTATGTCAGAATGCTTGTCTGAATATGTTACTGCATCAACTAACAAGGACAACTGTATGTCAGAATGCTTGTCTGAATTTGTTACTGCATCAACTAACACGGACAACTGTATGTCAGAATGCTTGTCTGAATTTGTTACTGCATCAACTAACAAGGACAACTGTATGTCAGAATGCTTGTCTGAATATGTTACTGCATCAACTAACAAGGACAACTGTATGTCAGAATGCTTGTCTGCATATGTTACTGCATCAACTAACACGGACAACTGTATGTCAGAATGCTTGTCTGCATATGTTACTGCATCAACTAACACGGACAACTGTATGTCAGAATGCTTGTCTGCATATGTTACTGCATCAACTAACAAGGACAACTGTATGTCAGAATGCTTGTCTGAATTTGTTACTGCATCAACTAACAAGGACAACTGTATGTCAGAATGCTTGTCTGAATTTGTTACTGCATCAACTAACACGGACAACTGTATGTCAGAATGCTTGTCTGAATATGTTACTGCATCAACTAACACGGACAACTGTATGTCAGAATGCTTGTCTGAATATGTTACTGCATCAACTAACAAGGACAACTGTATGTCAGAATGCATGTCTGCATATGTTACTGCATCAACTAACACGGACAACTGTATATCAGAATGCTTGTCTGCATATGTTACTGCATCAACTAACACGGACAACTGTATGTCAGAATGCTTGTCTGCATATGTTACTGCATCAACTAACAAGGACAACTGTATGTCAGAATGCTTGTCTGAATGTGTTACTGCATCAACTAACAAGGACAACTGTATGTCAGAATGCTTGTCTGAATTTGTTACTGCATCAACTAACACGGACAACTGTATGTCAGAATGCTTGTCTGAATATGTTACTGCATCAACTAACAAGGACAACTGTATGTCAGAATGCTTGTCTGAATTTGTTACTGCATCAACTAACACGGACAACTGTATGTCAGAATGCTTGTCTGATATTGTTACTGCATCAACTAACAAGGACAACTGTATGTCAGAATGCTTGTCTGAATTTGTTACTGCATCAACTAACAAGGACAACTGTATGTCAGAATGCTTGTCTGAATTTGTTACTGCATAAACTAACAAGGACAACTGTATGTCAGAATGCTTGTCTGAATTTGTTACTGCATCAACTAACAAGGACAACTGTATGTCAGAATGCTTGTCTGAATTTGTTACTGCATCAACTAACAAGGACAACTGTATGTCAGAATGCTTGTCTGAATTTGTTACTGCATCAACTAACACGGACAAATGTATGTCAGAATGCTTGTCTGAATATATTACTGCATCAACTAACAAGGACAACTGTATGTCAGAATGCTTGTCTGCATATGTTACTGCACCAACTAACACGGACAACTGTATGTCAGAATGCTTGTCTGAATATGTTACTGCATCAACTAACACGGACAACTGTGTGTCAGAATGCTTGTCTGCATATGTTACTGCACCAACTAACACGGACAACTGTATGTCAGAATGCTTGTCTGAATATGTTACTGCATCAACTAACAAGGACAACTGTATGTCAGAATGCTTGTCTGAATATGTTACTGCATCAACTAACACGGACAACTGTATGTCAGAATGCTTGTCTGAATTTGTTACTGCATCAACTAACAAGGACAACTGTATGTCAGAATGCTTGTCTGAATTTGTTACTGCATCAACTAACACGGACAACTGTATGTCAGAATGCTTGTCTGAATATGTTACTGCATCAACTAACACGGACAACTGTATGTCAGAATGCTTGTCTGAATATGTTACTGCATCAACTAACACGGACAACTGTATGTCAGAATGCTTGTCTGCATATGTTACTGCATCAACTAACACGGACAACTGTATGTCAGAATGCTTGTCTGCATATGTTACTGCATCAACTAACACGGACAACTGTATGTCAGAATGCTTGTCTGAATATGTTACTGCATCAACTAACACGGACAACTGTGTGTCAGAATGCTTGTCTGAATATGTTACTGCATCAACTAACAAGGACAACTGTATGTCAGAATGCTTGTCTGAATTTGTTACTGCATCAACTAACACGGACAACTGTATGTCAGAATGCTTGTCTGAATTTGTTACTGCATCAACTAACAAGGACAACTGTATGTCAGAATGCTTGTCTGAATTTGTTACTGCATCAACTAACACGGACAACTGTATGTCAGAATGCTTGTCTGAATTTGTTACTGCATCAACTAACACGGACAACTGTATGTCAGAATGCTTGTCTGAATTTATTACTGCATCAACTAACACGGACAACTGTATGTCAGAATGCTTGTCTGAATTTGTTACTGCATCAACTAACACGGACAACTGTATGTCAGAATGCTTGTCTGCATATGTTACTGCATCAACTAACACGGACAACTGTATGTCAGAATGCTTGTCTGCATATGTTACTGCATCAACTAACAAGGACAACTGTATGTCAGAATGCTTGTCTGAATTTGTTACTGCATCAACTAACAAGGACAACTGTATGTCGGAATGCTTGTCTGAATTTGTTACTGCATCAACTAACACGGACAACTGTATGTCAGAATGCTTGTCTGAATATGTTACTGCATCAACTAACACGGACAACTGTATGTCAGAATGCTTGTCTGAATATGTTACTGCATCAACTAACAAGGACAACTGTATGTCAGAATGCTTGTCTGCATATGTTACTGCATCAACTAACACGGACAACTGTATGTCAGAATGCTTGTCTGCATATGTTACTGCATCAACTAACAAGGACAACTGTATGTCAGAATGCTTGTCTGAATATGTTACTGCATCAACTAACAAGGACAACTGTATGTCAGAATGCTTGTCTGAATTTGTTACTGCATCAACTAACACGGACAACTGTATGTCAGAATGCTTGTCTGATATTGTTACTGCATCAACTAACAAGGACAACTGTATGTCAGAATGCTTGTCTGAATTTGTTACTGCATCAACTAACAAGGACAACTGTATGTCAGAATGCTTGTCTGAATTTGTTACTGCATCAACTAACAAGGACAACTGTATGTCAGAATGCTTGTCTGAATTTGTTACTGCATCAACTAACAAGGACAACTGTATGTCAGAATGCTTGTCTGAATTTGTTACTGCATCAACTAACAAGGACAACTGTATGTCAGAATGCTTGTCTGAATTTGTTACTGCATCAACTAACACGGACAAATGTATGTCAGAATGCTTGTCTGAATATGTTACTGCATCAACTAACAAGGACAACTGTATGTCAGAATGCTTGTCTGCATATGTTACTGCACCAACTAACACGGACAACTGTATGTCAGAATGCTTGTCTGAATATGTTACTGCATCAACTAACACGGACAACTGTGTGTCAGAATGCTTGTCTGCATATGTTACTGCACCAACTAACACGGACAACTGTATGTCAGAATGCTTGTCTGAATATGTTACTGCATCAACTAACAAGGACAACTGTATGTCAGAATGCTTGTCTGAATATGTTACTGCATCAACTAACACGGACAACTGTATGTCAGAATGCTTGTCTGAATTTGTTACTGCATCAACTAACAAGGACAACTGTATGTCAGAATGCTTGTCTGACTTTGTTACTGCATCAACTAACACGGACAAATGTATGTCAGAATGCTTGTCTGAATATGTTACTGCATCAACTAACACGGACAACTGTATGTCAGAATGCTTGTCTGAATTTGTTACTGCATCAACTAACACGGACAACTGTATGTCAGAATGCTTGTCTGAATATGTTACTGCATCAACTAACACGGACAACTGTATGTCAGAATGCTTATCTGAATATGTTACTGCATCAACTAACACGGACAACTGTATGTCAGAATGCTTGTCTGCATATGTTACTGCATCAACTAACACGGACAACTGTATGTCAGAATGCTTGTCTGCATATGTTACTGCATCAACTAACACGGACAACTGTATGTCAGAATGCTTATCTGAATATGTTACTGCATCAACTAACACGGACAACTGTGTGTCAGAATGCTTGTCTGAATATGTTACTGCATCAACTAACAAGGACAACTGTATGTCAGAATGCTTGTCTGAATATGTTACTTCATCAACTAACAAGGACAACTGTATGTCAGAATGCTTGTCTGAATATGTTACTGCATCAACTAACACGGACAACTGTATGTCAGAATGCTTGTCTGAATTTGTTACTGCATCAACTAACAAGGACAACTGTATGTCAGAATGCTTGTCTGAATTTGTTACTGCATCAACTAACACGGACAACTGTATGTCAGAATGCTTGTCTGAATTTGTTACTGCATCAACTAACACGGACAACTGTATGTCAGAATGCTTGTCTGAATTTGTTACTGCATCAACTAACACGGACAACTGTATGTCAGAATGCTTGTCTGAATTTGTTACTGCATCAACTAACACGGACAACTGTATGTCAGAATGCTTGTCTGAATTTGTTACTGCATCAACTAAAACGGACAACTGTATGTCAGAATGCTTGTCTGAATTTGTTACTGCATCAACTAACACGGACAACTGTATGTCAGAATGCTTGTCTGAATTTGTTACTGCATCAACTAACACGGACAACTGTATGTCAGAATGCTTGTCTGAATATGTTACTGCATCAACTAACACGGACAACTGTATGTCAGAATGCCTGTCTGCATATGTTACTGCATCAACTAACACGGACAACTGTATGTCAGAATGCTTGTCTGAATATGTTACTGCATCAACTAACACGGACAACTGTATGTCAGAATGCTTGTCTGCATATGTTACTGCATCAACTAACAAGGACAACTGTATGTCAGAATGCTTGTCTGAATATGTTACTGCATCAACTAACAAGGACAACTGTATGTCAGAATGCTTGTCTGCATATGTTACTGCATCAACTAACAAGGACAACTGTATGTCAGAATGCTTGTCTGAATTTGTTACTGCATCAACTAACAAGGACAACTGTATGTCAGAATGCTTGTCTGAATATGTTACTGCATCAACTAGCAAGGACAACTGTATGTCAGAATGCTTGTCTGCATATGTTACTGCATCAACTAACACGGACAACTGTATGTCAGAATGCTTGTCTGCATATGTTACTGCATCAACTAACACGGACAACTGTATGTCAGAATGCTTGTCTGCATATGTTACTGCATCAACTAACAAGGACAACTGTATGTCAGAATGCTTGTCTGAATTTGTTACTGCATCAACTAGCAAGGACAACTGTATGTCAGAATGCTTGTCTGCATATGTTACTGCATCAACTAACACGGACAACTGTATGTCAGAATGCTTGTCTGCATATGTTACTGCATCAACTAACACGGACAACTGTATGTCAGAATGCTTGTCTGCATATGTTACTGCATCAACTAACAAGGACAACTGTATGTCAGAATGCTTGTCTGAATTTGTTACTGCATCAACTAACAAGGACAACTGTATGTCAGAATGCTTGTCTGAATTTGTTACTGCATCAACTAACACGGACAACTGTATGTCAGAATGCTTGTCTGAATATGTTACTGCATCAACTAACACGGACAACTGTATGTCAGAATGCTTGTCTGAATTTGTTACTGCATCAACTAACACGGACAACTGTATGTCAGAATGCTTGTCTGAATTTGTTACTGCATCAACTAACACGGACAACTGTATGTCAGAATGCTTGTCTGAATTTGTTACTGCATCAACTAACACGGACAACTGTATGTCAGAATGCTTGTCTGAATTTGTTACTGCATCAACTAACACGGACAACTGTATGTCAGAATGCTTGTCTGAATTTGTTACTGCATCAACTAACACGGACAACTGTATGTCAGAATGCTTGTCTGAATTTGTTACTGCATCAACTAACACGGACAACTGTATGTCAGAATGCTTGTCTGAATTTGTTACTGCATCAACTAACACGGAAAACTGTATGTCAGAATGCTTGTCTGAATTTGTTACTGCATCAACTAACACGGACAACTGTATGTCAGAATGCTTGTCTGAATATGTTACTGCATCAACTAACACGGACAACTGTATGTCAGAATGCTTGTCTGCATATGTTACTGCATCAACTAACACGGACAACTGTATGTCAGAATGCTTGTCTGAATATGTTACTGCATCAACTAACACGGACAACTGTATGTCAGAATGCTTGTCTGCATATGTTACTGCATCAACTAACAAGGACAACTGTATGTCAGAATGCTTGTCTGAATATGTTACTGCATCAACTAACAAGGACAACTGTATGTCAGAATGCTTGTCTGCATATGTTACTGCATCAACTAACAAGGACAACTGTATGTCAGAATGCTTGTCTGAATATGTTACTGCATCAACTAACAAGGACAACTGTATGTCAGAATGCTTGTCTGAATTTGTTACTGCATCAACTAACACGGACAACTGTATGTCAGAATGCTTGTCTGAATTTGTTACTGCATCAACTAACAAGGACAACTGTATGTCAGAATGCTTGTCTGAATATGTTACTGCATCAACTAACAAGGACAACTGTATGTCAGAATGCTTGTCTGCATATGTTACTGCATCAACTAACACGGACAACTGTATGTCAGAATGCTTGTCTGCATATGTTACTGCATCAACTAACACGGACAACTGTATGTCAGAATGCTTGTCTGCATATGTTACTGCATCAACTAACAAGGACAACTGTATGTCAGAATGCTTGTCTGAATTTGTTACTGCATCAACTAACAAGGACAACTGTATGTCAGAATGCTTGTCTGAATTTGTTACTGCATCAACTAACACGGACAACTGTATGTCAGAATGCTTGTCTGAATATGTTACTGCATCATTTAACACGGACAACTGTATGTCAGAATGCTTGTCTGAATATGTTACTGCATCAACTAACAAGGACAACTGTATGTCAGAATGCTTGTCTGAATATGTTACTGCATCAACTAACACGGACAACTGTATGTCAGAATGCTTGTCTGCATATGTTACTGCATCAACTAACACGGACAACTGTATGTCAGAATGCTTGTCTGCCTATGTTACTGCATCAACTAACAAGGACAACTGTATGTCAGAATGCTTGTCTGAATTTGTTACTGCATCAACTAACAAGGACAACTGTATGTCAGAATGCTTGTCTGAATTTGTTACTGCATCAACTAACACGGACAACTGTATGTCAGAATGCTTGTCTGAATATGTTACTGCATCAACTAACAAGGACAACTGTATGTCAGAATGCTTGTCTGAATTTGTTACTGCATCAACTAACACGGACAACTGTATGTCAGAATGCTTGTCTGAATTTGTTACTGCATCAACTAACAAGGACAACTGTATGTCAGAATGCTTGTCTGAATTTGTTACTGCATCAACTAACAAGGACAACTGTATGTCAGAATGCTTGTCTGAATTTGTTACTGCATCAACTAACAAGGACAACTGTATGTCAGAATGCTTGTCTGAATTTGTTACTGCATCAACTAACAAGGACAACTGTATGTCAGAATGCTTGTCTGAATATGTTACTGCATCAACTAATACGGACAACTGTATGTCAGAATGCTTGTCTGAATATGTTACTGCATCAACTAACAAGGACAACTGTATGTCAGAATGCTTGTCTGAATATGTTACTGCATCAACTAACACGGACAACTGTATGTCAGAATGCTTGTCTGAATATGTTACTGCATCAACTAACAAGGACAACTGTATGTCAGAATGCTTGTCTGAATTTGTTACTGCATCAACTAACACGGACAACTGTATGTCAGAATGCTTGTCTGAATTTGTTACTGCATCAACTAACAAGGACAACTGTATGTCAGAATGCTTGTCGGAATTTGTTACTGCATCAACTAACAAGGACAACTGTATGTCAGAATGCTTGTCTGAATTTGTTACTGCATCAACTAACAAGGACAACTGTATGTCAGAATGCTTGTCTGAATTTGTTACTGCATCAACTAACAAGGACAACTGTATGTCAGAATGCTTGTCTGAATATGTTACTGCACCAACTAACACGGACAACTGTATGTCAGAATGCTTGTCTGAATTTGTTACTGCATCAACTAACAAGGACAACTGTATGTCAGAATGCTTGTCTGAATTTGTTACTGCATCAACTAACAAGGACAACTGTATGTCAGAATGCTTGTCTGAATTTGTTACTGCATCAACTAACACGGACAACTGTATGTCAGAATGCTTGTCTGAATTTGTTACTGCAACAACTAACACGGACAACTGTATGTCAGAATGCTTGTCTGAATATGTTACTGCATCAACTAACACGGACAACTGTATGTCAGAATGCTTGTCTGAATATGTTACTGCATCAACTAACACGGACAACTGTATGTCAGAATGCTTGTCTGAATATGTTACTGCATCAACTAACACGGACAACTGTATGTCAGAATGCTTGTATGAATATGTTACTGTATCAACTAACACGGACAACTGTATGTCAGAATGCTTGTCTGCATATGTTACTGCATCAACTAACAAGGACAACTGTATGTCAGAATGCTTGTCTGAATATGTTACTGCATCAACTAACACGGACAACTGTATGTCAGAATGCTTGTCTGCATATGTTACTGCATCAACTAACACGGACAACTGTATGTCAGAATGCTTGTCTGAATATGTTACTGCATCAACTAACACGGACAACTGTATGTCAGAATGCTTGTCTGCATATGTTACTGCATCAACTAACACGGACAACTGTATGTCAGAATGCTTGTCTGAATATGTTACTGCATCAACTAACACGGACAACTGTATGTCAGAATGCTTGTCTGAATATGTTACTGCATCAACTAACACGGACAACTGTATGTCAGAATGCTTGTCTGAATATGTTACTGCATCAACTAACACGGACAACTGTATGTCAGAATGCTTGTCTGAATATGTTACTGCATCAACTAACACGGACAACTGTATGTCAGAATGCTTGTCTGCATATGTTACTGCATCAACTAACAAGGACAACTGTATGTCAGAATGCTTGTCTGAATATGTTACTGCATCAACTAACACGGACAACTGTATGTCAGAATGCTTGTCTGCATATGTTACTGCATCAACTAACACGGACAACTGTATGTCAGAATGCTTGTCTGAATATGTTACTGCATCAACTAACACGGACAAATGTATGTCAGAATGCTTGTCTGAATATGTTACTGCATCATTTAACACGGACAACTGTATGTCAGAATGCTTGTCTGAATATGTTACTGCATCAACTAACAAGGACAACTGTATGTCAGAATGCTTGTCTGCATATGTTACTGCATCAACTAACACGGACAACTGTATGTCAGAATGCTTGTCTGCATATGTTACTGCATCAACTAACATGGACAACTGTATGTCAGAATGCTTGTCTGCCTATGTTACTGCATCAACTAACAAGGACAACTGTATGTCAGAATGCTTGTCTGAATTTGTTACTGCATCAACTAACACGGACAACTGTATGTCAGAATGCTTGTCTGAATATGTTACTGCATCAACTAACAAGGACAACTGTATGTCAGAATGCTTGTCTGAATTTGTTACTGCATCAACTAACACGGACAACTGTATGTCAGAATGCTTGTCTGAATTTGTTACTGCATCAACTAACAAGGACAACTGTATGTCAGAATGCTTGTCTGAATTTGTTACTGCATCAACTAACAAGGACAACTGTATGTCAGAATGCTTGTCTGAATTTGTTACTGCATCAACTAACAAGGACAACTGTATGTCAGAATGCTTGTCTGAATTTGTTACTGCATCAACTAACAAGGACAACTGTATGTCAGAATGCTTGTCTGAATATGTTACTGCATCAACTAACACGGACAACTGTATGTCAGAATGCTTGTCTGAATATGTTACTGCATCAACTAACAAGGACAACTGTATGTCAGAATGCTTGTCTGAATATGTTACTGCATCAACTAACACGGACAACTGTATGTCAGAATGCTTGTCTGAATATGTTACTGCATCAACTAACAAGGACAACTGTATGTCAGAATGCTTGTCTGAATTTGTTACTGCATCAACTAACACGGACAACTGTATGTCAGAATGCTTGTCTGAATTTGTTACTGCATCAACTAACAAGGACAACTGTATGTCAGAATGCTTGTCTGAATTTGTTACTGCATCAACTAACAAGGACAACTGTATGTCAGAATGCTTGTCTGAATTTGTTACTGCATCAACTAACAAGGACAACTGTATGTCAGAATGCTTGTCTGAATTTGTTACTGCATCAACTAACAAGGACAACTGTATGTTAGAATGCTTGTCTGAATATGTTACTGCACCAACTAACACGGACAACTGTATGTCAGAATGCTTGTCTGAATTTGTTACTGCATCAACTAACAAGGACAACTGTATGTCAGAATGCTTGTCTGAATTTGTTACTGCATCAACTAACAAGGACAACTGTATGTCAGAATGCTTGTCTGAATTTGTTACTGCATCAACTAACACGGACAACTGTATGTCAGAATGCTTGTCTGAATTTGTTACTGCATCAACTAACACGGACAACTGTATGTCAGAATGCTTGTCTGAATATGTTACTGCATCAACTAACACGGACAACTGTATGTCAGAATGCTTGTCTGAATATGTTACTGCATCAACTAACACGGACAACTGTATGTCAGAATGCTTGTCTGAATATGTTACTGCATCAACTAACACGGACAACTGTATGTCAGAATGCTTGTCTGAATATGTTACTGTATCAACTAACACGGACAACTGTATGTCAGAATGCTTGTCTGCATATGTTACTGCATCAACTAACAAGGACAACTGTATGTCAGAATGCTTGTCTGAATATGTTACTGCATCAACTAACACGGACAACTGTATGTCAGAATGCTTGTCTGCATATGTTACTGCATCAACTAACACGGACAACTGTATGTCAGAATGCTTGTCTGAATATGTTACTGCATCAACTAACACGGACAACTGTATGTCAGAATGCTTGTCTGCATATGTTACTGCATCAACTAACACGGACAACTGTATGTCAGAATGCTTGTCTGAATATGTTACTGCATCAACTAACACGGACAACTGTATGTCAGAATGCTTGTCTGAATATGTTACTGCATCAACTAACACGGACAACTGTATGTCAGAATGCTTGTCTGAATATGTTACTGCATCAACTAACACGGACAACTGTATGTCAGAATGCTTGTCTGAATATGTTACTGCATCAACTAACACGGACAACTGTATGTCAGAATGCTTGTCTGCATATGTTACTGCATCAACTAACAAGGACAACTGTATGTCAGAATGCTTGTCTGAATATGTTACTGCATCAACTAACACGGACAACTGTATGTCAGAATGCTTGTCTGCATATGTTACTGCATCAACTAACACGGACAACTGTATGTCAGAATGCTTGTCTGAATATGTTACTGCATCAACTAACACGGACAAATGTATGTCAGAATGCTTGTCTGAATATGTTACTGCATCAACTAACACGGACAACTGTGTGTCAGAATGCTTGTCTGAATATGTTACTGCATCAACTAACACGGACAACTGTATGTCAGAATGCTTGTATGCATATGTTACTGCATCAACTAACACGGACAACTGTATGTCAGAATGCTTGTCTGCATATGTTACTGCATCAACTAACACGGACAACTGTATGTCAGAATGCTTGTCTGAATATGTTACTGCATCAACTAACACGGACAACTGTATGTCAGAATGCTTGTCTGCATATGTTACTGCATCAACTAACACGGACAACTGTATGTCAGAATGCTTGTCTGAATATGTTACTGCATCAACTAACACGGACAACTGTATGTCAGAATGCTTGTCTGAATATGTTACTGCATCAACTAACACGGACAACTGTATGTCAGAATGCTTGTCTGAATATGTTACTGCATCAACTAACAAGGACAACTGTATGTCAGAATGCTTGTCTGAATATGTTACTGCATCAACTAACACGGACAACTGTATGTCAGAATGCTTGTCTGAATATGTTACTGCATCAACTAACACGGACAACTGTATGTCAGAATGCTTGTCTGCATATGTTACTGCATCAACTAACAAGGACAACTGTATGTCAGAATGCTTGTCTGAATATGTTACTGCATCAACTAACACGGACAACTGTATGTCAGAATGCTTGTCTGCATATGTTACTGCATCAACTAACACGGACAACTGTATGTCAGAATGCTTGTCTGAATATGTTACTGCATCAACTAACACGGACAAATGTATGTCAGAATGCTTGTCTGAATATGTTACTGCATCAACTAACACGGACAACTGTATGTCAGAATGCTTGTCTGAATATGTTACTGCATCAACTAACACGGACAACTGTATGTCAGAATGCTTGTCTGCATATGTTACTGCATCAACTAACACGGACAACTGTATGTCAGAATGCTTGTCTGCATATGTTACTGCATCAACTAACACGGACAACTGTATGTCAGAATGCTTGTCTGAATATGTTACTGCATCAACTAACACGGACAACTGTATGTCAGAATGCTTGTCTGCATATGTTACTGCATCAACTAACACGGACAACTGTATGTCAGAATGCTTGTCTGAATATGTTACTGCATCAACTAACACGGACAACTGTATGTCAGAATGCTTGTCTGAATATGTTACTGCATCAACTAACACGGATAACTGTATGTCAGAATGCTTGTCTGAATATGTTACTGCATCAACTAACAAGGACAACTGTATGTCAGAATGCTTGTCTGAATATGTTACTGCATCAACTAACACGGACAACTGTATGTCAGAATGCTTGTCTGCACAACCTATTCGAAAAACGTATGGCGCTCATCCTGAGGAGACCCGCCAGGCAGCGATAGCGCCGGGCCCCACGCCTCGAAGGGGCCCACCCTTGACTACTGGTGGTCACCCACCCATGTGTCGTGGAGTCAAGGCACATGGCTATGGGGAAACGACTATTGGCCAAAACCTCAAGACCCTCAGAATATTACAGTGGAATGCGGAGGGAGTCATTAACAAAAAACTTTCCCTAACACATCACCTGCATGAAGGTAAGATTGACGTGGCATGTATCCAGGAAACGCACCTCAACAAAAACCATAAATTCTCAATCAGAGGATACCAGACTTTCCGTCTAGATAGAGAAGGCCACAAAGGAGGGGTCCTGATACTGACCAGAAACAGCATACCGAGTAGCGCGGTACCTGTCAATCACACCGGACAAGCAGAAATTGTAGGAGTTGACATAATGGCTCAAGAGACGAAGCTCCGCATTTTCAATCTGTACGGACCACCAAACAAAGACCTATCGCTCTCGAGTATGGAGGTCAGAGACTCCAACTGCATAGTGGTTGGAGATTTCAACAGCCACTCGGAGAGATGGGGATACTCTGACACAGACAGCAGAGGTGACGAAGTGGAAGATTGGGAGATAGATGCAAATCTCTCCCTAATCAATAGGCCGGAGGATAGCCCTAGCTTCTATTCAAGAACATGGCATACCACCTCGACTCCAGATTTGGCCTTCTCCACACATGACATACACTATAAAATAGACCGCCAGGTGCTAAACCAACTGGCAGGTAGCGACCACAGGCCGATCAGGCTAACCATTGACATGGAAGTAGGCCCACAGGAAACAAAACCGCTCCCACGTTGGAATTACAAACGAGCCGACTGGGACAGATTTGCAATCCTGACAGATGGGCTGTGTGAAACCATCAACACACGAAACACCAAAATGAAGCCCATGGTAGAGAGCCTAAGCAAGGCAATAATGCAAGCCGCCACTGAAACCATCCCAAGAGGAGCTAGGAAAAACTATAAGCCCTACTGGAATGATGAGTTACAGAAAGTGGAAGATGCAGTAACAAATGCGAGGAACATGGCAGAACGAGAAAAATCCGTGGAGGCAAACATCGCCCTCAAAGCCGCCGCGGCGAAGTACAAACACACTCTCAAGCAAACAGCAAGAGAAAGTTGGAAAAATAAAACGGAAAGTTTAAACCTGGACAAAGAAGGGAACAAGCTATGGAAGCTAGTCAGAGCCATGAACGACGAAACCCCGTCAAATAAACAAATTACTATCAAGCAAGGCGAGAACTTGATCACAGGTAAGAAAGCCGCAAACGCCTTTGTCGATCACTATGCCAGAGCAAACCACATCGAGGTCCCTGCAGATAAGCATACAGACATTAGCGAAGAGCTAAAGGGGCACGAAAACATAAATACGGCTCCTGAAGAGCACATGATGGCCAAACTAACAATGCGCGAAATGGAAGAGGCTATGAGAACACTAAAGAGAAGGAAATCTCCCGGAAAAGACGGGATAACAAACGAAATGCTGATGGGGCTGGGCCAAACAGCGAAGGAAAAACTACTATCAGTCCTGAACCAAAGCTGGAAAAGGGGTATTGTACCCCAGGCATGGAAAGATGCAATACTGGTACCAGTACCAAAAACAGGAAAGGACAAAACAGATCCGAATGGATACAGGCCCATAAGCCTACTGAGCTGTGTCGGCAAGCTGATGGAACGGATGATAAACACCAGACTGATGTGGCATCTGGAAGAAAAACGAATACTAATTCCACAGCAAGCCGGCTTTAGACAGCACAGATCCACTGAGGACCAGGTCATCCTCATAGCCCAGGAGATAGAAGATACCTACCAGGCACAGAAACACACAGTAGCTGTTTGGGTGGATCTGGAAAAGGCATTTGACAAAGTCTGGAAGGATGGACTTAGAGTCAAGCTAAGAAGAAGTGATGTTTGTGGGAAGATGTACAAGTGGATCAACCACTACCTCAAACAAAGAACGGCCAGAGTCCAAGTACAAGGGCAGATGAGCAAAAAGGTGACACTCGAGCAGGGAGTACCCCAAGGGGGAGTACTGTCACCCACACTCTTCCTGGTATATATAAACGGTATTACAGAGAATATACCAAGAAGAGTCCATAGCTCAATGTTTGCAGACGATCTGGCTATGTGGACCTCTGAAAAGAATCTCACCATAGCAAGAAATCGGATGCAAACGGCCCTAACATCGCTGGAAGAGTGGGCGAACTCATGGCTGGTCAAAATAAACGAGGAGAAAACCACGTGCACAATATTCTCGCTCTCATTAAAACCCCAAAGTACCAAACTAAGCCTAAATGGCAAAATCCTGCAGCCAAACGACAACCCAACCTATCTGGGAGTCACATTTGATCGGCGCATGACATGGAAAAGTCAGATTGAGAGAAACCGAATGAAAGCCAGAGAAAGAATGGCGATCATGAGGAAACTTGCTGGCACAAGCTGGGGAGCAGACGAAGGCATACTAAAGAAACTGTACACTGGAAGAGTGAGACCAGTTCTCGAGTATGGCATCGCGGCATGGACAACAGCAGCGAAGGCGAACTTCGATAAAGTTAACAAACTTCAAAACCAAGCCATGAGAATCATAACAGGTGGTATGAAGTCAACGCCAATTGTAGAACTTGAAAAGATTACAAAACTGCAATCCATGACCGACAGAAGAGACTGCAGAGCCCAGCTGCAGTCAGAGAAACTCCGAAGACTGACGGACCATCCAATGTACCAGAGGCTAAACAATCTGGGAACTGGGAAACTAAAGCGGAGAAACTTTGCAGAAATAGCCAAAGCAAAGATGCACGAAGATCCCATAAACGCACTAACAACACCAAAACCCATCAATACTGTACGAAAACCTACTTGGAGGCAGGATATATTTCCAGAGGTGGTAGAAAATATACCAGGTATTGCAAACAAAAACTGCCAGACCGAAAAAGAAAGGAGAGACACTACCCTAAGCTTCATAACGAAAAGCTACCCAAGCATGGACTGGACCCATGCATACACCGACGGTTCTGTAACAAACACAACACAGAACGGAGGGGCAGGAGCATTCCTGAACCTACCAAATGGCAGAAAAATAACACTGTCATTCGCTACTGGTAAGTACACGAGCAATTTCAGAGCAGAGGCAGAGGCACTGAGGGCGGCAGTGGAAGAAATGGCAACACACAGTGAAAATGAGAGCCATATAGTCCTGCTGACAGATGCTCTCGAAGTAGTCACAGCGCTAAAAAGCCAGAAAAACACTGAGCTTAATGACTTAAGAGCAGCACTCTGCAAACTGTGCCAACAGTCCGCACCAAAAAGGGTAGTGGTACAGTGGGTTCCGTCACACTGCAACATCCAAGGCAACGAGGAGGCAGACAGACTGGCAAAAGAAGGTGCAAGGCTACCACAAATAGATACCAGTATGACGTACGAAGAGTCAAAACGGCTTATCAAAGCCAGGTACATGTCCAAATGGGAAACCGAACATACTGGTTACACCAAAAACGATGCCTATTACCAGTTGAACCGAAGAGAGCAGGTCGTTGTCTTCAGACTTCGCACTGGCCACAACAGACTGAGGTACCACCTCTTCAACAAATTGAAGATAGGGTGTACCGACGAATGCCCGTGCGGTACTGGTAAAATGACCACTGAACATCTGCTGCAGAACTGCCCGACATACGAGGATCAGAGAGAGCAGATGTGGCCATTGCCAGTGGAACTGCAAGACAAGCTCTATGGTAGTGGCGAGAGTCTCAGGATGACCGCCGCTTTTTTCGAAAAAATAATGGTTACTGTCTGACTGTGTACGCAGAAGAAGAAGAAGAAGAATGCTTGTCTGAATATGTTACTGCATCAACTAACACGGACAACTGTATGTCAGAATGCTTGTCTGCATATGTTACTGCATCAACTAACACGGACAACTGTATGTCAGAATGCTTGTCTGAATATGTTACTGCATCAACTAACACGGACAACTGTATGTCAGAATGCTTGTCTGAATATGTTACTGCATCAACTAACACGGACAACTGTGTGTCAGAATGCTTGTCTGCATATGTTACTGCATCAACTAACACGGACAACTGTATGTCAGAATGCTTGTCTGAATATGTTACTGCACCAACTAACACGGACAACTGTATGTCAGAATGCTTGTCTGAATATGTTACTGCATCAACTAACACGGACAACTGTATGTCAGAATGCTTGTCTGAATATGTTACTGCATCAACTAACAAGGACAACTGTATGTCAGAATGCTTGTCTGAATATGTTACTGCATCAACTAACAAGGACAACTGTATGTCAGAATGCTTGTCTGAATATGTTACTGCATCAACTAACACGGACAACTGTATGTCAGAATGCTTGTCTGCATATGTTACTGCATCAACTAACACGGACAACTGTATGTCAGAATGCTTGTCTGAATATGTTACTGCATCAACTAACACGGAAAAATGTATGTCAGAATGCTTGTCTGCATATGTTACTGCATCAACTAACACGGACAACTGTATGTCAGAATGCTTGTCTGAATATGTTACTGCATCAACTAACACGGACAACTGTATGTCAGAATGCTTGTCTGAATATGTTACTGCATCAACTAACACGGACAACTGTATGTCAGAATGCTTGTCTGCATATGTTACTGCATCAACTAACACGGACAACTGTGTGTCAGAATGCTTGTCTGAATATGTTACTGCATCAACTAACACGGACAACTGTATGTCAGAATGCTTGTCTGCATATGTTACTGCATCAACTAACACGGACAACTGTGTGTCAGAATGCTTGTCTGAATATGTTACTGCATCAACTAACACGGACAACTGTATGTCAGAATGCTTGTCTGAATATGTTACTGCATCAACTAACACGGACAACTGTATGTCAGAATGCTTGTCTGAATATGTTACTGCATCAACTAACACGGACAACTGTATGTCAGAATGCTTGTCTGAATATGTTACTGCATCAACTAACACGGACAACTGTATGTCAGAATGCTTGTCTGAATATGTTACTGCATCAACTAACACGGACAACTGTATGTCAGAATGCTTGTCTGAATATGTTACTGCACCAACTAACACGGACAACTGTATGTCAGAATGCTTGTCTGAATATGTTACTGCACCAACTAACACGGACAACTGTATGTCAGAATGCTTGTCTGAATATGTTACTGCACCAACTAACAAGGACAACTGTATGTCAGAATGCTTGTCTGAATATGTTACTGCACCAACTAACAAGGACAACTGTATGTCAGAATGCTTGTCTGCATATGTTACTGCATCAACTAACACGGATAACTGTATGTCAGAATGCTTGTCTGAATATGTTACTGCATCAACTAACACGGACAACTGTATGTCAGAATGCTTGTCTGCATATGTTACTGCATCAACTAACACGGACAACTGTATGTCAGAATGCTTGTCTGAATATGTTTCTGCATCAACTAACACGGACAACTGTATGTCAGAATGCTTGTCTGCATATGTTACTGCATCAACTAACACGGACAACTGTATGTCAGAATGCTTGTCTGCATATGTTACTGCATCAACTAACACGGACAACTGTATGTCAGAATGCTTGTCTGCATATGTTACTGCATCAACTAACACGGACAACTGTATGTCAGAATGGTACAGATGTTGCATCCTTGCGGAGAGTGATGGCGACCAAGCGTCTGTCAAGAGAGGAATAAGTCACTCTCAATTTATCCTTCAGGGATTTTTTTTAGTGTCCACGTCTCTGTTCATCGCACATCGGAGGGAGTGTAACAGTTCCCACCGGAGCAGAGAGTTTAGGACAGGGGTGATGTGGTTGCTGATAATAAATGTACCTGAATGCTTGTCAAGGTCACTCACCGTCTCAACAAAGGAGAACAGAGTTGGGGCAAAGAATGTGAACAGGTAGGGGCTGACCACTGGCCTTCCGATTTGGGTAGGGAGACAAAGGATTGACAGACGGATTGGCAGCGGGGCTTGCTGAGAGAGAATGAGTGACAGGTGTGCAAAGTGTTTCGTTCCAATAAGACTGAATATAGTCATCCCTTGAGATCCATTGGTCAAGCTCTGACTTAGCTTAAGTGTATATAACTCGAGACAAAGTTTTGCTCAGGAGGCTGGAGGAAGAGGAGAAATAGAGAGATGAGAACGAGAGAGAGAGAGAGAGAGAGAGAGTGAATTTAGATAGTATGTTTAACTCACTGACTTAAATAGAGGAGCGATTGATAGACTGTTGCACGAATGTGAGTGATAGAACAGGATCGCTCAAGTAGGTGTATGAGTTTTGTATTAAGTGATAATCTGAACGTTGTGTTGTAAGCAAGGACACATTGTGAACGAGATATGTCCAGATCGCCCACCTGAGGGGATTTGAGTGACGAAGAGTATTTGATAAAGTGTGTTGAGGACGCAGTTAAGGCGAGGTGTGTGTGATGGGAGTAAGGCAATAGAACTGAGTTTTAGATAGTTGGGAATTCCATCAAGAGCTTATGCTTAAAATTTCCGCTTTAGTTAATATGTATATTAACATATAAATAATAATAGAATACTTAGCTAAGATGATATGTATTGTATTGTGTTTGTAATTTCACTACTCATTTTTCTGGTATGAGTATTATATTATAAATATGCCGCCTGCTGTGTGATATGTCATTTACTGAGTATGGTCATGAATGATGAGGATGAGTGTGAGAATGTTCTAAGTTAGAATAAAGGTCAGGGCAAACAGTGAGGTCTGTTACAGGCGCACAGTGGAACTGAAGAGAGTGGCACGTAGGTTCTGGTCTTGGCAACCATCCAAAACGTGTCAATGGACGAAAAAGCTGCCCAGCTTATACGGACACGTTTTGTTAGTTCATGTTCCAGATTAATCAGCGAATTGTGGAGGCGTCTCAAATAGATGTACTCGCCGACATCATCTGATCTTACCCCGCCACGGAAGACTGGATCACAATAGGCAAAACGATTGTGCAACACATTGGGCTTAGAGGGATTTATTTCTATTTTATCGATTTAGATAGGATTTTCCTGGCGGACCCCTTCTGTACTGGAACCACAATTAGACGTTGGGAGGGAGGAAATGTGGTAGGGCAATTCGTAAAACTATTGGTAACAATTCGGATATAACCAGGATCGACTCCTTGTTTCAACAGTGAACACCAGATTAAATGTGGTTCTACCGAACCGAAAGCTTTTTGTAGTCGATGAAAGTAAATATCAAAGGCGTTTAGAACTGTCAGGCAGTTTCAATAAGGCTGCAGCATTTTGAAAAGTGGACCATTGTGCTGTACGAATGAAAAAGCTAGATTGTTCAACTAGTTACGAGTCTTCGAGAGCGGTGCAGACTCTGGTAAGAGTACACTTCGTAAACAGCTTGTAAGAGACCGGGAGAAGGGTAATTGGACGATAATTGCCGAGGTCCTGTTTTTCTCCCTTCTGGTGTACGAGTATTGTCCTCGAATAAGGACAAGTGGTAGGTGATAATCACGAAAGAAGATAACATGTTAATTGTTGGGCTATGTCGTGATAGAGGAGTAGACCGCATGCCTGGAGGCTCTCCCTAGTGATGCTATATTTACTTAGTGATATTCAAAAGGTCTTTGACTTGACAACATGACGAATTTATGAGAGCAGGAAGTCTGGAAGAGGGGAAATAGTGAATTGGAGGTCGCTATAGTAAGCTTTTATGATTGACTTCATTGCCCAGCTGTTTCGTTACGCAAAACCAATCGGAACAATTCAGACAAGGAGACCTTGACTAGATAATTTGATGCTGTGCTGATATTATGTAGCTAGCATGAGGTGTTCCCAATCAAAGGTATTATAATCTTCTTGAAGTTTTTGACGACACATCTTACACGCACTTAAGAGTGGGAAGGGATATGTGACTGTCCGGAGAACGAGCAATCGTATGCCGCGCCTCTAACAAACGTCGAGGGGCAGGTGAAATGCAATTCACGGTTTGAGTGGGTGTTGAGAGCCTGACTGACTTTGAGGAATATGGTAAGAAAAAAAAGCTCATGTCCTGAACACATTCTAGACATAAAATATAATGGTTCTGTCATTTCATGCAAAGGCACTCTGATCATTTCCTTCTGCACGATTCTAGGAGAAGAAATTATGGCTACAGAGCATGAGAACATTGGAATGGAAAATGGATCTATAACATAGAAGGAATCTGCCAATAACACGTACTTATAATGACCATAGCATCACACTTCGCCAAAGAAAGACGAGGCGTGACCCATTGACATAAGCGGACGGACAACCGAACTAAACTGACCATTGAGAGAGTGTGGTTGTGCGCGGAACTTGCACGTGCTCCTATATCATTGAATGTATTCATTACCATCAGAAAGTTTTGTTCTTTCTGATAACACTGAATTTTAACTGATAGAGGGGTTAAAAAACAACAGACTAGCATCGGGCACAGAACGATGCGAAAGTATGCAAAGACAATTGAAATCACGCAGACGAAGCTGACGAAGACTATCAACAAAGTGAATGTTCTTGAAGGATGGATCGCAACAGTAATATATTCTTCTTCTTCTTCTTTTTTTTCTTCTTCCTCTTCTTTACCTTCATCTGTTTGTTCTTTTTTCTTATTTGAATTCTTCCGCTTTTTTTCTCTATTTGGCGGCCTCCTAAACATAGAACCACGACGGTAAATCAGTCCATACTTGAAATCTGTCTCACTATGTGCTTCTCCAATAATGGTTCCTGTAGACATTTGTGTTGCTTGATGATGGTATTAACCGCAACCTGCTGGTCACTGTCAACAACAAACCTGAGATACAGTGGCCCTAATATTTACTTCTCGGTAAAGGTATCGGGATCTGCTCGGGTAATAATATCATTGTGTCAAGAAGATGATGCCCATGTGTTACCGGGGCTCAAAATGAGTACGAAGAATAATAGCAATTCCGTAAGAGGTGGCTAAAGAGGGTTGTGAATAGGGCATGGCTGCCTAATCCTGAAGAAACTCTTCAGCTACAACATAATTACCAGAAGACCTGTACATCATGTTGCAGTTAGAATCATAGAAATACACAACAACAAAAAACTGGCCAACGACTTTACATTGTTGGTAGTCGAGCTGTTCTAGGCGGAGGACTACAGGCCGCTTGGCGATTGCTGTCACCAAGTCGTGTGCTGCATACGTTTGTTTATTTCACCCCCCTAGCAAAGCAACTTGCGCTTTACCAAAACGTTCGTAGATTCAGTCACAAAAAAGTTTTTTTAGAGAAAAGTGGAAACATATACACATACACACATAGTAAAGACTTTTATTCGACGGAGTCAAACTAAGAAATCGATACAGCAAACTAGCGACTGCTTTCACATAAATCAAAACTACTGCTTTCCACACCCTGTAAAAATGTATCTATGGCATGGCATAGGACAATACCTTGCCCTTTAGAGAAGCGCTCTTCAACTCAAACCCCCTTGAGACCTGCAACTAGTGAAAGAATGGGCTAAGGTTCACTTGAAGACACACAATATCTAAGGGTCTCAGCGAGATAATTTAGATCACATAAGGTGAGGTCCGAACAGCTACGTTATTGCTAGTTACAATTCGTGCTGAGTCTCTCCACACTTGATAATCTTTCTTCCCAAGCGAGTTACACGGACTCTGCTTATATATTAAGGTCACCACTAGAGCTAGTCTGAGTTGACTGAATATGACAGGGAATGTCAGAAGTGTCGCCGCTACGGCAGGTCTGAGTTGACTGAATATGACAGGGAATGTCAGAAGTGTCGCCACTACAGCTGGTCTGAGTTGACTGAATGTGACGGGGGAATGTCAAAAGGGTCGCCACTACAGCTGGTCTGAGTTGACTGAATATGACAGGGAATGTCAGAAGTGTCGCCACTACAGCTGGTCTGAGTTGACTGAATGTGACGGGGGAATGTCAGAAGTGTCGCCGCTACGGCTGGGCTGAGTTGACTGAATGTGACGGGTGAATGTCAGAAGTGTCGCCACTACAGCTGGTCTGAGTTGACTGAATGTGACGGGTGAATGTCAGAAGTGTCGCCACTACAGCTGAGCTGACATGACTGAATGAGACGGGGAATCTCAAACGTGTCGCCCATGGTCATATGTAGTTTAGAGTAGGTCATTTGTCGCGACTATAATTGAGTTGACATAATTGACTGACGAATGTTGAGATGGCCTTAGATGTGTGCTATATCTCCCTGGGACACCGACATACTAGACTGCCTGCTTCCAGGAATACTCGAAAGATGCGGCCATTTCTCATCCCCTTAACCTGCATGTTCCTAAATGTGTATCTAACAGGTATTTGACATATAAACTACCGGAAACATGTCCACGTTAGTTATATAAAGCCCTTGACAAACCAGCATAATGTCCTAGCATTTGTATCCATGCAGTTGTCTCGATAATATTTTGTATCCATGCAGGTATCTCCATAGTGGCGAATGTGTTGACGATTGTGCTAATGAGTGTGGACCGTTATTTCGCTATCCGGCATCCGATGAAACACCGACAAATATTCACGGTGACCCGAGTGAGGAGACTTATCCTGATGGCCTGGGTGACTGCCGCTGTTGTTGTCATTCCGATTGCTCTTGTCAGTCAGGTATGTTGGTTGCTCTTTGTTTCTGGTTTTTGTTGTGCTCTTGTCAGTCAGGTATGTTGGTTGCTCTTTGTTTCTGGTTTTTGTTGTGCTCTTGTCAGTCAGGTATGTTGGTTGCTCGTTGTTTCTGGTTTTTGTTGTGCTCTTGTCAGTCAGGTATGTTGGTTGCTCGTTGTTTCTGGTTTTTGTTGTGCTCTTGTCAGTCAGGTATGTTGGTTGCTCGTTGTTTCTGGTTTTTGTTGTGCTCTTGTCAGTCAGGTATGTTGGTTGCTCGTTGTTTCTGGTTTTTGTTGTGCTCTTGTCAGTCAGGTATGTTGGTTGCTCTTTGTTTCTGGTTTTTGTTGTGCTCTTGTCAGTCAGGTATGTTGGTTGCTCTTTGTTTCTGGTTTTTGTTGTGCTCTTGTCAGTCAGGTATGTTGGTTGCTCTTTGTTTCTGGTTTTTGTTGTGCGCTTGTCAGTCAGGTATGTTGGTTGCTCTTTGTTTCTGGTTTTTGTTGTTGTTGACGTTGGATATATTTTATTTTCTAATTGTAAAGTGTATTGTAAGGGAAGAGGAGGGGTGGGGATGCAGCACATTTAATGAACTAACAGTAGCGAGCTACATTTAGCTGACAGTTTACATCAGGGTTAGCGTACCAGAGCTGAGCAAGACCAGTCAGGTGCCCTGGACACAGGCAGCAACCGTGACGTCTGGTTTGGATAATAGGTTCGCAGTGGGAAGGAAAACCAGGCACCAAAAACAGCAAGTAAACCTGGAAGCACGCAGATATCGCATCCTCGCTGTGAACTACGAAACGTCACTGCAAAAGTTTAAGGACGAACGCCGAAGAAGAAGAAGATAAAGAACAACAAGAATGAGAAGATGAATAAGAAGAACAAAACGATGAAAAGAAAGAAGAAGACGAAGAAGAATACATTTGCATTTTTCACTGAGAAGCTTCCTGCAAGAGAGGTGATTTATGTTTGCAAATTTGTTCAAGACTTCCTCGTCTTTTTGTGACGTTTCCAGAAGGCAGTACAAATGAGAATTTTCTAAATATTTTTGAGACGTTTTGTTTCTTACTGTAGAACTAATTACCAGTATGTCACTGTTAGAAATCCTATGATCAACACAATCAACTCATTGATCAGTTGATGAATTGTCCTCTCCCTCCAAGTGAAGCTTATGGCGACCACTACAGTTGACCCGTTACAGGAAACATGTATCTTGGCATTTGCAGTGATGACTTCATCTGCAGTGACCATTCCTGAATGATTGCTTGTCCCATACAGAACACTCTCTAGTCCTCCTTTGCAAAATACTAAGAAGGTTATAGTAGCTCTGTTCTTGTCAACCCAGAGACTTCTCTCTCTCACACACACACACACACACACACACACGCACGCACGCACGCACCCACGCACCCGCGCACACACACACACACACAAACACACACACAAACACACACACAAACACACACACACATATATTCTCGTTTTATATGTATTATATATAAATATAATTTAATTTTTTTGGAGGGGAGGGGGAGGGGGTATCTTGTTTATTTGGCTTCCCTTAAAGCATAACGTGCGTTTGATCAATGTGATTGTCGGGGTGGGCAATGGCACGGGACGAAATAAATAAATTGAGATGTGCGGGTGTGTGTGTGTGTGAGAGAGAGAGACAGAGAGAGAGACAGAGAGAGAAACAGAGAGAGAAAGAGAGAGAGACCAGTGCTAATTTAGAATAGACCACATTTTCTCATCCAAACTCAACCCAGATTCAGTTTCCGTCTTCTCAGTGAAGATGGGCTGCAACGAATCTATAAAGACATGTCTTATGCTTTGATGATGAAATCTGGAAAGGTTTTGCCTGTCCATCTCTTGATGTTATCATGCAACTAATAACATAATTTTCACCTGGCACGAAAGCCATCTCCTATTTCTACTAGTGAAGTTATCAATCCTTTTTTTTTTTTTTTTTGGACAAAATTATTATTGTGGTCAGACTGTTTCTATTCATTTATTCTCGTTGAATCCTTAAATTCTCCAACACTTCTTCCTTTGCCCCTTATTCGTCTGTATATTCAGATTTCATAAACCGCAGGCATCATTCCCAAATCTCCTTATTGAGTAACTCGTATCACGTTTGTCAGATGTGTTAACGATTAAAAGAAAAAAGAAAATATAAATAACGTTTCGAAATGCATTTGAAGGGAGTCACTATAGTGGACCGATGAGGCTTAGATTCACACTTGTTTCTTCTTATTTTTCATCGTCCGTCTTCAGACCTCGATTGTAATTACTAACGAATGCAGTGGTCGGCTTGAGGCTCCGTTCACTTCCGTACAGCTTCTCGTGAAAAGACACTGGCTGTTGCCAAATGCTACTTTTTTTGTCGGTATACAGTGGGCAGGACTGCAAAATATGTTATGCTGTCATGGGGGCTGTGCCGCTGGCACAAAAGTCTGTAGTGCAAATCGTGAATTTATTGTACATTTGACATATCAGTCTGTTGTGTCATGTGCGTAGCTGGAGAATGATCACCTAGTCTTTCCTGGAGAGTAGGTAGTGGGCATCATTTTCTATGTGGCCAGAGTAGTCTTGTTTTACATGTTGCCCTGTACGTTGCCCTAATGTCTGCTTTTGTTTCCTCGAATATGATTTCTGTATTACGGCAGCACCCCCCCCCTCCCCCCTTCCTTCTATCTGGCGAATCGGTCCGCCTCTTCGTTGCATGAAATGTTGCAGTGGTGTGGTATCCACTGGACTATGCTTATACTTAAGCATTAGGACAGGCGCTTAGGTTGGTCTGCCAGAGCGCCGAATTCATGTTTGTGCAGGTTTTTGAGATCCGTTAACACTGAGTGGGCGTCTGTGAGAATGACCACGTGTTCAAGTTGTTCGTGGAAGTTTTCGGTTGATGTCATTTGTAACTATGTGTTTTATAATGTTTCTCTGTTTGTGCTTGTTGTCTTCTAAGTTAAGGATATTGCATATAATAGAAAAAAGATCTTCATTTCCAGAAGCAGCGGGTGGAGCATGCTGGTATTGGTTTTATTATTTTGTTTGAGATTACAACACTGTTTTTAATCTTTTCTTTTGCTTGGACTGTAAAATATTTATTTTTTAGCCTGCCGTCCCCCGTCTATTTAGTATGTGGTGCATCGGATTGTCCCTTCTGTAGTATTTTACAGTCTCGTTAGTATTTTATTGGCTGTAGCCCAGTAATGCTTTCCAGACTTGTCTCAAGTGCCTCAAGTTCTCAAGGAGGATATCCCCAACACCTTGTTCTAAAGACGATGGATGATAAACTTGTAGATCAGGTGAACACGCTGTGCACGTAACAGAACCATTGACAGTTGAACATTGATTAAAAAAAAGCTCATAGCGGCTGTCTGGTCAACAATTCAAAAAGTAACACAATTCCTACCCAATATTGGCCAGCACAAACACCTAATCACACTTCTATCTGAACACTTGGCATGCACAGGGAAGAAGAGGGGCGATTATGTGAAGTGAGTGTAATTTATTTAAGACACGCACCTAGCGCCTCTGTTAATGATTCATCTATACACTTGCGGATCAATAATGAGAGCTATGAAAAATGAAGGAGTATGCACTGCAATAAAATTGTATTTGAACAGAAATATCAAATCCCAATTGCCACTGAGTAATTCTCATTTAACTCCAGAACCGAAGTTAAAGCACCAAGCACAGCTTCAAGATCATTTCAGCAACAGAACATATTTCCTTTAATATTATCAATTAGTCACAATAAGTTTCAGAAAGTATTCAAAACAAACAATCAAAATACATTATAAGTACTGTTTTTACATTTCTAACAAGTTTACAGAAAAAAAACCCAGAAAAAAACAGTAGATTTCTGCACATAGAAAAGTACATTGAAAATATGTGACAGATTGACTCATGAAGAGGAAATAAGTTAAACACAGATCAAATAAATAGAAAAGCATAAAACATACAGAACATGATTAAAACAACTTCAATTATATAAGTAACAAATAGCTGACATTGTCTGATTCAGCTGAAAGAAACTATTCCTGGACAAAAAGTAATCAAGTAACTATTCAGTTGGCAAGAATACATCTTAACTTAACTTAACGTCTTTATACTGGTTTAGAAGACCCTGCAGAGTCTGTATACAACCAGTTACATTTACATTACCTTGCTCTAAAAGCTATCTGCATCCAGTTTATTCTTAAATGCATTAACTGTCCCTGCCTCCACTACCTCCCCTGGCAATGCATTCCAAGCAGACACCACTCTCTGACTAAAAAAATATTTCCTAATATCTAATCTGGACCTCTCTTTAGTCAGCTTGTAGCTATGCCTTCGTGTTATTGTAGGTGGCTGTATTTAAATAAAAAACTTGTTATAGTCTAATTTATCAATTCCTCTGATCATCTTATAAACCTGTATTAAGTCACCACGAATTCTTCTCTCTTCGACACACTGTAGGCCGGTTTTTCTGAGTCGTTCCTCATAACTGTAATTCTGGAATCCCACTATCATCTTTTTCGCTCTTTTGTGTATTCTTTCCAGCATGTTTATATCCCCTCTATGATAAGGACTCCACACCTGTACACAGTACTCCAATCTAGGTCTAACTAAAGCTTTATACAGTTTGACGATCACTTCCTTGCTCCTATGTTTAATATTTCTTTTTATCATACCTAACATTGCATTTGCCTTATTCACTGCTACCTTAACTTGCTCACTCTCCTTTCCTGTATGATATATTATAACCCCTAGGTCCCTTTCCTTATCTATCTTTCTAATATTGTTTTCTCCCATTCTGTAATAATGTTCCAAATTGGATCTGCCCATGTGGATGACTGTACATTTATCAACATTAAACTCCATTTGCCAGCTTACAGCTAATTCTCGAATTTTATCTAAATCCGACATCAATATATCCACTTCCGCTTTAGATGAGACAATACTGCATAGTTTTGTGTCATCAGCAAATTTTGCAATCATGGATCCCATATCAATGTCCAAATCATTTATATAAATCAAGAACAAATTTGGTCCCAAAACCGAGCCCTGTGGCACACCACTTTTCACTTCACACCACTCAGAGTACTCCTAATTTATGCCCACCCTCTGCCTTCTTTCCGTTAACCAATTTTCAATCCATTTGGCAACTTCCCCACCTATTCCATGTGATTTTAACTTTCGAAATAATCTTTGATGAGGTACTCTATCAAAGGCCTTTGCAAAGTCTAGAAAAATAACATCCACTGGCTCCCCTTTATCTATGATATTAGTAACCTACTCCATGAATTCTAAAAGATTTGTTAAGCATGATCTCCCTCTAGTAAACCCATGCTGACTATTTCTAATTAGATTAAATTTGTCTAAATGCATTACAAAGTTTTCTTTGATTATTGACTCTAACAATTTACAGACTATGCTCGTTAAACTCACCGGTCTATAATTTGCTGGATCTGATTTTTTGCCTTTTTTGTATAAGGGGATCACTCCTGCATCTTTCCAATCCCGTGGAACAATCCCTTTTGTAAGTGATTAAGAAACATAATATAGCCAATGGTTTTGCTAGTTGGTCTCTAATTTCATACAGCAATTTTGGATGAATACCATCTTGACCTGGACATTTATTCACTTTCAACCCCTCCAATTTTTTTAAAAACCATTTCCTCTGTAATACAGATTGATCTTAATCCCGCTGTATCCATATCTCTATGAAAAATATCTATAGGCTCTGGGATCTTGGAGCAGTCCTCTTTTGTGTAGACTGTGCCAAAGTACTGATTGAGCAGATTAGCTGCCTCCCTATTCTCACTTATTATTTTCCCTGTACTGTCTATGTGTGCTGCGATAACATGTTATTCAGCCTGCAAATAGACTCTTGCAGACTCAGATATCACGTTATTCAGACTGCAAACAGACTTTTGCAGACTGATATATACGTTATTCAGGCTGCAAACAGATCGCTGCAGACTGGGATATCATGTTTTCATGTCATCTGTTCGACACATTAATCATCAGATTCACATACTTGTGCCAGTGTGCTGTAAGCAAACAAGGAGGAGCCATTGTACCACGTCTTCTTGTAATTGCTCTAAAAATAGGAACAGAGTGCGACCACTGCTTGATCCAATACAATTACATGACAGATAGTATTATCACGATAGCCTGTGACAGAGTAACATGAATTATCACTGACAAATAAAATAACGCAAAATATAATGCAACTCGTATAACAGTATTAAGAGGCGCGTTCAAATCTTTAGACTTGAACAACATTTTTATAAAGGGACAGCCGAAATCTGTACAACAGAAAGCAAAGAACAAACATTATTATGACATACACATCAAATCGAATTGAATCTGCACCAGCAAACAATGTGTTCTTCTCGCATAGGTGAAAATGAGTGAGTATAGCGATTACGATACTAAGATGGTGTACGTGTTTACCTTGGGTCTTTCGTCTTGGATTAAAAACATATAATTATAGTTTTTTGTGATAGTATTTACCACACTTACCAACGAACATGTCATAAACGTCAACATTCATCTTATAGTGTCATAAAATAATCAATAACCGGTCACACGACCTGTAAATTGACCATTTTTACATGAAAGCTGAACAGGTCTTTAAAACTGTTATCGTAAAAACTGTTCACCCACTGCCTTGTGGGATACCTATTCACAAGAAAGGCTTCGGGAGTAAACCCTAAGAAAAAAATCCTGAACCGGTGTCCTTTAGACAGTCTAGTGGTGATTCCATCGCTATTCTGACAACGCCTGCTACGTATCTGATTCCAGGCTGCATCTGTTAATGCTGGTTCCCTGGATTAATTAGTTACGTGGAGAGGGGGGACTTGCTGCACGGGCAACAGCTTGTTCTCCAAAGAAGAATGCCCAAGCTTATAACCTGGTGTGGATTTCCAGTTTCGCTCTGTGCGATGTCGACACAAGTACATCAGCAGTTAAACTGGGATGTTGGAACGTCCATACCATGCTGACCCGACTATCTGATAACCTGCTTGATATATACGAAGAAAGAAAAGCGCGCGTAATTAATGACAAACTGAAAATACTGGATGTGGACATTGTAGCACTTCAAGAAACTCGTTTAACGGGCTAGGGGACAATGTGTGAGAAAGACTACTTATTCTACTGGCAAGGAAACGACTCTAACGAAAAGCGAAGGCACGGTGTAGGTTTCCCAGTTAAAAAGTCTCTATTACATATGGTTGAACCAGGCGAGAATGGTCCAGAACGTATGCTTACGCTTGGTCTCCATACCACAGTAGGCCCCGTTACCTGTGTCAGTGTATATGCACCAACCTTTTGCTCCCAACCTGAAGTCAAAGATGAGTTATGTGATGATTTACCAGCGATCATTAAAAGCATCCATAGTCAAGAACAGCTTGTTCTACTTGCTGATTTCAAGGCTAGAGTGGGCGCCGATCACGGCTCATGGCCCTTATGTCTTGGCAAGTTTGGAGTTGGACAAATTAATGAAAATAGCAGTGGCTCCTAGAGCTCCGTGCCTACCCTAAACTTTGTGTGACCAACTCTTATCTTAAGACCATACACCAACATAACGTATCGTGGATGCACCTACGATCAGAGCATTGGCATCAGCTAGATCTAATTCTTGTCAAAAGACCTTTTCTTATGTATGTGATCCTGCCACACACTTACTATAGTGCAGACTGTGACACTGATCATTCCTTGGTTCGCTATAAAATACAACTGCAGCGAAGAGGTTCCTCTCACCAGAAGCAAATATAAGCCACTCATCGACGCAAGTAGAATGTCGGATAAAGCGATTTCACAATGCTTTTCATGAAGCTTTTCAAAATCCAACATCATGACACCGCTGTTACAGAGACTTGGAAGCATCTTCGAAATGTCATACACAATACTGCACTTGCTACATTTGGAAGAATAACTGTTAAATCAGATGACTGGTTTGAAGCGAAAGTGTAGGATATGACATTCGTCATTGAGGTCAATTTCGCTGCTCTGATTAAATACAGGCAGCTTCAAAATGCAGATATTCTGTACACTTTCAAGCCCGCCAAAAGCTAGGTGCAACAAACAGCTCGTCGGTGTACAAAAGAGTTTTGGCTACAGCTTAGGGAAAACATCCAGACTGTAGCACAAATAAGAACCATCAGACAAATGTACGATGGTATAAAGAAAGCTATTGGCCATTCAAGTAGGAAAACAGGACCGCCCAAATCCATTACTGGTAAGAAAATAACAGATAAAGGAAAGCAGAAGTAGCGATAGGTCGAGTACTATTCTGAGCTCTACTCGTGTGTCAATACAGTCATTCCCACAGCCCTTGAAGCTGTCAAAAGTTATCCCAGTATGGACGAGCTTGACATTGAATCATCTATAGAAGATCTTAATTAAGCAATTTACATCTTGGCCCTGGGAAAAGCACCATGCATCGACGGGATCCCACCTGATTTGATCAAACGCTGTAAAGATACACTTTGGCAACCACTGTATATGATGTTATGTCAGTGTTGGAAAAAGGTCACAATACCTCAAGATATGAGAGATGCTCAGATTATAACATTATTCAACAACAAAAAACTTATAGAAGTGGCTGTAATAGCTATCGAGGTGTCTCTCTGCTTAGTGGTTGTACGCAAAGTCTTCGCCAGAGTTATCTTACTAAGACTACATAAATTGGCTGAGCGTGTGTATGCGGAGTCACAATGTGGATTCAGGTCTGGACCGTGTGTATGCGGAGTCACAGTGTGGATTCAGGTCTGGAAGATCAACGATCGACATGGTTTTCTCTCTTGGACAACTTCAGGAAAAGTCACGTGAGCAGAACCAGCCCTTTGATATTGCCTTCATTGACCTGATAACGGCATTTAATTTGGTTAGTAGAGATGGCCTCTTCAAGATTCTCTCCCAAATAGTCTGTCCAAACAAACTGCCGCGACTAATAATATCGTTCCATGAGAGCTTGACAGGAACAGTTCAATTTGATGGTAGCATATCACAACCATTTGGAACTCTTAATGGTGTTAAGTAGGGTTGTGTTCTGGCCCTGACACTGGTCGAATCTTCTTTGCTCTGTTACTGCAACATGCATTTGGTAACGCAAATGAAGGAATCTGCCTTCACACTGGGTCGGATGGTAGGCTGTTTAACCTTGCAAGGCTCAAGTTCAAAACGAAGATAAGGGAGATCACCATCAGGGACTTGCTTTTCGCTGATGATGCTGCAATTGTCACTCACAGTCAGCAGGAACTTCAGAGATTGATAGATCACTTCTGCCAGGCTTGCAACGATTTTGGGCTCACAATAAGTCTCAACAAAACAAATGTTCTTGGACAGGAAGTCTAGGACGCCAAGTCTTAACATCGATAATTATTAATTGGCAGATGTGCATCAATGCACATACGTGGGATTCCAAATCAATGACAAGCTCTCTCTAGACCCAGAAATAGTCGCATTGGCAAAGCTGCTGCTACATTCAATTAAAACCAAGGCCATAGTATAGAATGTATGTGTTGTAAGCACACTTCTATATGGAATCGAGACTTGGACTACTTATGCCAAACAAGAGCACAGGCGTAACACCTTGCACCTACTTCGCCTTAGCGAAACTCTTGCAACACAGAGACGTTAAAAGACAACGCCGCAAAGAGAACGACAACACAAGCTAAGTATACATTTTATTGTTATTATTTTTGTTCCACTTCATGTCAAATATCCTATAGTAAGTCATGACTGAAAGGGGTTACTACTACTAATATCCTTGGCTGAAGCGCACAGTATTTTTACTGTTTTACGTCACACACAAATTGAAAACATTCCTGATTATGGCATCTGAATTTATTTAAACTTTAACAATGATGATGGTGTTATGGCTGCTCGTGTGAAATATCCGAATATTTCAGGTCTTTCGTTCGATAGATCGAGATTCCAAGTTAATTATGGAAATGTCTAGATCTACCGTGACATTCTTTGGCTATACAGAGATGATGGGTTAATTGTGTACGTGTCTAGATGTTTCAGCGCACACATGTCGGATTTCTGAGCCTAGTGTTCTGCTCAGCCATTGTGTTCCGTGAATGGTCTATAAGGGTTTCTGGGAGATCCTGATCAAATAAATTAGATTCATTCTTTTTCAACATTTCTCATAATTGTGAGCAGAGGCCGGGATAATCTGAATCTCAGTGATCAATTAATGTTATATTTAACTTCTTTATGTTGAGTGTGCTTGTTTATAAATTTCTCTTCTACGTGTTGCATATATCATTTTATTGTAAATATGTAAAGATAACATCTGCATTTACTATGGAACTGTTATATTTACAAAAACTACAATAATTAGCAAAGCAGACTAGAAAGTGAGATCACGTTGTATATGTACTCGTCATTAATAAATGCCGTACAAACAGCGACAATTGACAATAGATTGTAGAAGCGAAATGCGGTGCATTTGCGGGAGAAATAATGTTAGAAATAAGGAAGTCTTGGAGAAATGAGATGTTCAGAGAGACATGATGTTAGAAATAAGGAAGTCTTGGAGAAATGAGTTCAGAGAGAAATGATGTTAGAAATAAGGAAGTCTTGGAGACATGAGAAGTTCAGAGAGAAATGATGTTAGAAATAAGGAAGTCTTGGAAAAATGAGAAGTTCAGAGAGAAATGATGTTAGAAATAAGGAAGTCTTGGAGAAATGAGAAGTTCAGAGAGAAATGATGTTAGAAATAAGGAAGTCTTGGAGAAATGAGTTCAGAGAGAAATGATGTTAGAAATAAGGAAGTCTTGTGAAAAATGAGTTCAGAGAGAAATGATGTTAGAAATAAGGAAGTCTTGGAGAAATGAGTTCAGAGAGAAATGATGTTAGAAATAAGGAAGTCTTGGAGAAATGAGTTCAGAGAGAAATGATGTTAGAAATAAGGAAGTCTTAGAGAAATGAGTTCAGAGAGAAATGATGTTAGAAATGAGGAAGTCTTGGAGAAATGAGAAGTTCAGAGAGAAATGATGTTAGAAATAAGGAAGTCTTGGAGAAATGAGTTCAGAGAGAAATGATGTTAGATATAAGGAAGTCTAGGAGAAATGACTTCAGAGAGAAATGATGTTAGAAATAAGGAAGTCTTGGAGAAATGAGAAGTTCAGAGAGAAATGATGTTAGAAATAAGGAAGTCTAGGAGAAATGAGTTCAGAGAGAAATGATGTTAGATATAAGGAAGTCTAGGAGAAATGAGTTCAGAGAGAAATGATGTTAGAAATAAGGAAGTCTTGGAGAAATGAGTTCAGAGAGAAATGATGTTAGATATAAGGAAGTCTAGGAGAAATGAGTTCAGAGAGAAATGATGTTAGAAATAAGGAAGTCTTGGAGAAATGAGTTCAGAGAGAAATGATGTTAGATATAAGGAAGTCTAGGAGAAATGAGTTCAGAGAGAAATGATGTTAGAAATAAGGAAGTCTTGGAGAAATGAGAAGTTTAGAGAGAAATGATGTTAGAAATAAGCAAGTCTTGGAGAAATGAGTTCAGAGAGAAATGATAAACAACATTTAACGTGTTTTGATCATAAACAAGATATAATAATACCGGAAGGACAGGTGGTAAACGTGCCAGAGGTAAACAACACTATCAGTTGGAGGATATCATCAAGAGCAGAGAGGGAAAAGCGTGACAGATTGTGCTACCAAGGCAAGTGGCGGAGAACTTTGGACATCCATGGAATTGTACCTTCGCTGTGGATATGACGCCTGGACTGAACTGGGTAACCGACCTTCGCTGTGGATATGACACCTGGACTAAACTGGCTAGAGTACCTTTACTGTGGATATGGCACCTGGAATAAACTGGCTAGAGTACTGTTACTGTGGATATGGTACTTGGACTAAACTGGCAAGAAGACCTTCGCTGTGGATATGGCACCTGGACTTAACTGGCTAGCCGACCTTAGCTGTGGATATGGCACCTGGACTAAACTGGCTAGCCGACCATCGCTGTGGATATGGCACCTGGACTAAACTGGCTAGCCGACCTTAGCTGTTGGATGTGGCACCTGGACTAAACTGGCTAGCCGACCTTAGCTGTGGATATGACACCTGGACTAAACTGAAAATGTACAACTTGCTAATTACTGTAACATGCATTAATCTGTAGAGATCATATTGTGGAAGTAGTTGTGTTTTAGATCATCTAATATTTTAATGGATTCTCTACAATAAATGGGAGGATAAAGCTAGTGTTGATGTTCTCCGGAAATCATGTTATTCTTGAAGTCATACGTAGTAATCGTCCCTTTCAGTCACGGCTGACATTTCGATGGTAAGACTTTGGAGTGGTAAATAATTGTCTGCTTATTCTTTTTGTTTTCTTTCTTCCTGCGGCATTGTTGTTTCACTTTTCCGTGCTACAAGTGTATCTTTCCAGCGAGCGTGAGTGGCCTTTCAGGGTACATCTCCCCTTGAATATATTATGCGGTATTCGTGTCCATGTCTAGATATTATGTCGTGTTCGCGTGGGTATCTAGATATTATGTCGTGCTCGTGTGGGTGTCTAGATATAAGCCATATGTTCCTGTATATGTGTGTGTGTCTCTATTTTAAGTGGGCTGCTCAAGTTGGTGTCAAGATATTTTGGATTCCATATATTCCTGGCTACTCGTATTGGAGTTCGAAGATTACTGGGTCTTTGAGTGAGTGTCGAGTGTACCCAGTATGGTTAAGGCCAGACTTATTTCACCACATCTGAAGATGTATATTACGCCACTCCAGCTTAGCAAACAGTTTTAAGGACATCTCGTGACGAAATATCACAACATAAAGATACACGCATCCGTAGCACGATCGATCTGAAGCACGCCTGTCTCAGACCTTAGAAAACAAACTTCAAGGTCTTATATTACAGCCAATGTATGGTCGTATAGATTACATGGTGACCCTGGAGCGACTGGTCTGCCCCAGCACTTTCTTTGCGTGTATTTGTTTAGGATACACGGGTTTGTACACAAAATTGTTTGTAAGTGAGAGTTATGAAAAGGGACGCCACTAGAAGATAATAATTTGGTTTCCTGTGACAGGATTATCTTTGTGCAGGCTGAGTGCTATCATCATGTGGAATTGTACATCAAACCTTGTCATAGTTATCTTTTGAGCGCTTCTACAAATTAGATAATCACATTATAGAGAATATCCCCCAAAATGATGTGATGAGACAAATTCATTGTACAGAATATGGTGCCTAGAATACAGAATAAATCTTTTTTCAAAAAATTATCATGATATGTTTTATCACATGTATTGATATATCGTCTTCAATATTTTTTTAATTCTTGCTTAACAAGTGGTAATGTTCACTGCCGGAATACCTTCGCCTTCCAATTCAAGAAAAAAACTACCTAAGATAGAATATCTTTGACTTCTGTATTACACATTGAATATTGTTTCTAGAGGGTTCTTATAAAACTATGTATTCATCACTCGACCATATTTTAGTTTGCGTTGATAGCAGGGTATACAGAATCCACGAGTTGGAGTGTTTTCTGCCATGCAAGGGTTGTATCGAACTGTTCGACACCCATTATAAGACACGCTTGGTGCGACAGTGGCACTATTCTTGTCTCTGTTAACAGAATATATCTTCTAGAAGCCACTGAGATCACCTGTCTTAACTATTTAGTGCTGAACTAAGCATCTAAGAGTGATATAGTTGACACTTTATGTCTTAATCTAGCTCCTAATTTAGACGTAATGGCGTCAGAGTCCGGTGTCATATAATGACAATGACCCCATGTCGTTTTGCTGGAAACAGCGTGTGTCACAGCACTCTAACGAAGTAAGGTGGGGATTGACACGGTATCTCTGTCGCGATCAGCTTGCTGAGAAGTATTGTATTTCTGTACAGCGAGGAAGACTCATGCACACCTAGAAATTACTTCCCGAGATGTTAGAACAGTCACTACCCCCTCTTGCCAGAAGAAATATGTCAAAAGTGAATAATTCAGAATCGTGTAGCTTTGAAAACAAACAACAACACAGATGATAATGATGATGATGTTACTGGTTGTTATTATTGTTGTTGAATGTCCACAAATAGTACGTTTACTTTTTTTGTGCGCCCTTTTGTGTTTTTTGTGCCTGACCGGACTAGTTTCTCAGATTCAGCCGTTGACCTCCCAATGCTGCCTGTCCGGACAGAGACACACGTCTTCTTCACTTGGAACTGATACAAAGTATATTGTTTTACAGGCATTACACTATCCACCTGTGAGTCAGGGAGGGTCGAGATATGGGTAGATCTTTCGTCCAGTGTGTCAGTGTCCTAGGATCAAGATGTCCTGCCATCACACACATCTGAGTCGGACATTGTATTATTCCTCAGTCTGCGGACTGATTTGTAGTGAAAGCACTTCTGACAATCCCTTCCCCCCCCCCCTCCCCACGTTGGAGACAGTCATCATTAGGCAGAGGTGCAATGTCCACCGGCCTGTTTCTTTTAGTCGTTCATTTGGGTAATTGATAAAGGAGAAACATCAAAGAACGAGACAAGAACGCATATAACTCATGAAGTAGATGTGGCTTGGTGTAGTCCAGATCGTACACCACTCGCAGGTGGGGTTTTTAGCTAGACTGATAGGGCTCTACTCGTTCCTCAGGCCCTTGTTCTAACACAACTCCAAAGCCATGCCCAGCTTAGATAACCCTGCCAGAAGTAATCCTTTACTACTTGACAGCTGCCATGATCATTGCGGCGCGCAGGCTCTCCAACCTCGGCAAGGTAGACTTACATGGGGAAAGACAAAGAACGTTATAGATGCACATGACTTTAAATATTAACACAATGTATCACAAAAAGACATGCCCGAGAGTGAAACTCACTAGATTTGTCAAACAGAACGCACCCGAAGAGCAGTGGAAATGAAACTCAAAACAAATGTAATTTTGCGGACGCATTATAGAAAACGGCCCAAACAGAATTGAGGTTAATGGTTGGAATTCTACGTTCCTAAAGAATTATCAAGCTTAAAGTGAAGAAACAAGTTGTGAGTGGCGTCATATAAGTGTAAATGTTTGTTTTCATCAACAGGTAGTACAACCAGAGTTTGGGGTTCAGAATGCTCACTGTACGGAGGTATGGCCCAGTCACGTGATGCGCCAAATCTATGACGTGGCCTTTCTGGTGTGCATTTACTGGGTACCGGGCGGTGCTATTGTTGTTCTGTACACACTGATGGGGTGTCGGCTGTGGGCCAAGGATAGCAGTCTACGGAGACAGGTGCGTGGATACAGGTGTGTGAATACAGGTGTGTGGATACAGGTGTGGGGATATTGGTGTGGGGATACTGGTGCGTGGATACAGGTGTGTGGATACTGGTGTGGGGATACTGGTGTGTGGATACAGGTGTGAGGATACTGTTGTGAGGATACTGGTGTGTGGATACTGGTGTGTTGATACTGGTGTGTGGATACTGGTGTGTGGATTCTGGTGTGTGGATACTGGTGTGTGAATACCGGTGTGTGGATACTGATGTGTGTTTACTGGTGTGTGGATCCTGGTATGTGGATACTACTGTACGGATACAGTGTATGAGTTAGTGAGGCAGGTGGTTTAGTTTCGTGGACATATCTGTGTTGATTGGTGATACATGCAGCTTGATACAGGTGTGCAGATAGAGTAGTTGTGTGCAGGTGTGGTGATAGGGAGGCAAGTGTGTGGATGCAGGTGTGGTGATAGGGAGGCAAGTGTGTGGATGCAGGTGTGGTGATAGTGAGGCAAGTGTGGTGATGCAGGTGTGGTGATAGGGAGGCAAGTGTGTGGATGCAGGTGTGGTGATAGGGAGGCAAGTGTGTGGATGCACGTGTGGTGATAGGGAGGCAAGTGTGTGGATGCAGGTGTGGTGATAGGGAGGCAAGTGTGTGGATGCAGGTGTGGTGATAGGGAGGCAAGTGTGGGGATGCAGGTGTGGTGATAGGGAGGCAAGTGTGTGGATGCAGGTGTGGTGATAGGGAGGCAAGTGTGTGGATGCAAGTGTGGTGATAGGGAGGCAAGTGTGGGGATGCAGGTGTGGTGATAGGGAGGCAAGTGTGTGGATGCAGGTGTGGTGATAGGGAGGCAAGTGTGTGGATGCAGGTGTGAGGATTAGAGAGGCAGGTGTGTGGATGCAGGTGTGCAGGCACACATGTGTAAATGCAGCTGTATAGATTAGAGATTAGTGTGTGTATACAGGTTAACTGATTAGAGTGGCTCTAGAGTGTTGAAACTGGTTTCTGGATACAGGTGTTTTCTTGTGTAGATATTTGTTTTTGGACTCAGGTGTGTACATAGGTCTGTGGATCCGGATTTGTGGATACGGATGTGTGGATTAGTGAATAACGTGTGTTATATATGTGTGTGGGAACAGGTGTATGGACGGATACACGACTATGTTTATTGTGTGTGGGTGTTTGCAACAGAGAGAGAGAGATATCTTTGGATACAGAACTTAAGATACATTTGTTGACAAAGATATAGAGAAAGAGAGAGAGAGAGAGAGAAAGAGAGAGAGAAGCAGAGAGAGAGAGAGAGAGTTATGATAGCTAAGACGATATGTTGGTAAGAGACAACTTTATGGACTTAAAATTTTGGACAAATCGTTGTTGCTGAAACGACACAGCAAATAACTCGCTACAGGCTTCCATAAAAGCTGGTTATGTTATACCAATCAAAGTGTTGAACGCATGCTTCACAAATTGGGTAAAAGGAACAGAAGATAAGTGTGTAAGAGAGAGAAAGATTAAATGTACAGATAAAAACCAAAGCTAAAGTGACAATTATGTAAATTTACAGAGAGAGTGAGATTGAGAGATATAAAGGGAGAGTAAGAAGAAATGGGAGAGATGGAAGGCGAGGATAACAGTACGAAAGGCAGATACCTTTCGAATCTAGACCAACATTCGTGAGACAATTAAAGAAGAGGTGAATCAACTTTATACAAGAAGATTTGTTGATAAAGAAGCCTGCACATTACTCACAGTGAAGATACGTCTCATCCTTGTGGGATTTGGGATGACAAGAACTTTCAAAACATGGCGTAAAGAGCGACTAAAGAAGTGTGTTTATATGATTTTGATGATTAGATTATTGATACTTGTACAATACACAGTCGCATCTAATCGCTTCTAACTGACATGCTTGGGGATGCCATTCGTTCATCCCCGGCTCTGATTGGGACATAAGAGTCAAGGCGCTAATTGTGACCTTGGGCTTTATCCAGTTCTCGATACGCTCCAGTTTATCAAAAATAAATGCGTACACGATACATTTAGGGAAGACAGGGCGACCAAGAAGCGAAATGGGCACCGTATCTCTAAGGAAGCTGAGAATTGTTACAATTAATTTCTAACATTTTATTAACGGCATTGTGTGCATGCGAACGATTCTAACGTGTCTGCCCCATGCAGGCAAAATAAGAATCAGGGAGACATGAAACATTACCAGATATTTTATTCTCAATCATTTCTCATTAAATTCTTGTGCTACAAAATCGTCCTCAGTGGATCAAATGCTGCGCCATGAAAACGTCTTTGACAGATGCATGTGACATCAGTAACAGAATAGAACCTTTAAACCTAAAGAGAGAATGTTCAGTTGTGAAAACACATGAAAGCTACTTGGGAACAGAAACTACGGAGGAGAATAAGAATGATAGAACATTGGCACCAAAATCATATAATACAATAAATACATCTTACATAAATTAGTTCCGCTTCTGAAACCCGCCAACCCGTCGATATCCTAAGCAGAACTCCAGGAATGGGTCAGAAGGCTCGATGAAACAGCTCTTGACTATGGTATGGAGATAAAAGCTAGAAAGACAAAAGTAATGACCAACAACGCCACGGGTTTCAACAGCAGGATAAAAGCTAACGGTCAGGAACTCGAAGTGGTTGACCGTTTTAAATATCTTGGGTCGATTGTCAGTGATGAAGGATCAGAATGTGAGGTGTTGGCCAGAATAGCACAGACAATAGCGGCGCTTGAACAGCTTAACAAAATCTGGCAAAGATAAACGGTTAGCACTATGCACGAAAATCAGATTAATGCGTACACTGGTCCTGTAAATATTCCTCTATGCATGTGAGACATGGACAGTTATAGCTGACCTTCAACGAAGGATACAGGCCTTGGAGATGAGGTGTTTCCAAAAACCTTTAACCGTCACGTACAAAGATCGAGTTACAAATGTGGAAATACGAGATAGAATTACAACAGCAATAGGGCCTTTTGAAGACCTCTTGGCAACTGTCAAAAGAAGGAAACTCACTTGGTACGGTCACATATCGAGATCAAATGGTCTTGCAAATACAATCCTCCACGGAAAGGTGCATGGCAGACGACGAAGAGGCCGGCCCAAAAAGAGATGGGAGGACAACATAAAAGAATTGACCAGTCTCCGACCAGAAGAGCCACACGCAGCGGCATCTGACAGAGAGGGGTGGCGTGGAGTTGTGAGGATGTCTTCATGTGTGGCCCAACGACGTCACCGGTTACGAGATGACCTCACCTGACCTGACCTAACATAAATTAAGTGCACAAGGACCTATGATGAAACACCACTTATTGAATCGTAGAAGACTTGTGATAGCCATTAGCGACAACGCAACTTAAGGGCAGGAGATTACCTTGCAGTAAGAACTGTGCTATCCGACCACTCTGTGGACAGGAACCTTCTACCATCCGCCTTGGAAACCTTAGACTAATATATACAAACGTCATTCATGTATACACAGACGAGACTGCTAATTGGGAAATCCCCAACCAACGCTGGATATGCCCGTTTGTTTTATTTTGGGTATTTTTGTTTGTTTTGCGTTCGCCTTATTTCTCAAGGCGGTGTGCCTTGCACTGCGGTTTTTAATTTGCGCATGTCGGCTCAGTGCATCCGACTTCCCCATGCATTTTATGTAAGGGTCTGCTTCCTCCTGCATTTTCTAAAGGTTTGCTTCCCCGGGGTAACGGCCGGTGCTGTGATGGGGATCGAACCCAGCACCTTTTGGTTTGTGAGCCGTGTCACTTAACCACTATCCCACGCTGTCTACGATATGGCACAGTAATTGTATACCATAACCTAAAACGAATAGACCGCCTCTGCATCTGCGGTTCTTGTGGATAGACCTGTCCTATGTACCATGCAGAAATAATAGAAATAGAAAAGGTTTATGCAGGATGATCTAATATTTTGAAAGCAGCTTCAAACCACCCGAGGAAATCTGTTTATTCTCACTCCAAATCAGAGCTTCAAGCTTGTGAAATAAAACGTCTTCCGATGTTAATAACATCTACTAATAAATTAATTAGCTGTTCACCTCAGTTGGCGAAGGATTTTATTTGCGATCGCAAACTGGACCCTCTGGTCGACCCAGCCACAGAAATTGGGTACAAGAATAAATCTGGAAGTAAAGACGGCTGGCGTCATGCTAACCACATCATCCACCATGTGCCGTGGGTCACAAAATAATATGGGCAAAACACAATATTTCCTTTACATCGCATGGCGCGACGGGATCTTTACTTTACTTTACTTTACACGTGAAACACGGTTAAGTCTAGAGTCTTCTGCTTCTTCTTTTGTCGTCTCACTTTCTACCGGGTTATAGCTCAGTGTCGTATCACTGTCTACGGGGTTGTAGCCCAGTGACTTCTCTACCGGGTTGTAGCCCAGTGTCGTCTCACTGTCTACCGGGTTGTAACCCAGTGTCGTCTCACTGTATACCGGGTTGTAGCCCAGTGTCGTCTCACTGTCTACCGGGTAGTAGCACAGTGTCGTCTCACTGTCTACCGGGTTGTAGCCCAGTGTCGTCTCACTGTCTACCGGGTTGTAGCACAGTGTCGTCTCACTGTCTACCGGGTTGTAGCCCAGTGTCGTCTCACTTTCTACCGGGTTGTAGCCCAATGCCGTGGCATGTATTTGTCTTTCGCCTCTCTCGTGGACCGAGTAAAATTTGGTTCCCATTTTGCGGCAGTTCTCGTTTACTCTATCCACCTTTTCCTCGGTCTACCTCTAGCCCTTCTTCCTGATGTTCTCCTGTAGAAGGTTTCGTCAACAATATAGTCTGTTGCATTCTCGCAACGTGGCCAAACCAATTCATTCTCAATTGCTCGATGTACTGAAGGCAAGGAATTGTTCCAACCTTCTTTCAAATACTCATATTTGTGATTCTGTCTTTTCTGGTGTTGTTAATGACCATTCTTTGGCACTGCATTTCGCAGGTTGATAACTTTCGTTTATGGGCCTTATTCAATGCCAATATCTGGCTCTGGTAACACACGGTTGAAATAAAGATACTATTTATGATCTGCTTTTTTGATTGGAGGGAAATCTTGATATGTCTTAGTGATGGAGACAGCTGTTATGTGACATCATTTGCTATCTGCACTCTTGTCTATATATCTCTATCGTGTCTACCATGCTCAGTAAAAACAGTTTTCAAATACCTAAATGCATGCACTTGCTTTATTTTTGTTTCATTCACATCAATTTAAAATGTGGTGTACTTTCTACTTATTGTCACTGTCTCTGTCACTATGAGCATGAGTCGTGTGTCGCTTAAGCTGTGTGATGTCAGGTGAGCATGAGTCGTGTGTCGCTATAGACCCTGTGATCTAGGTGAGCATGAGTGGCGTGTCGCTATGGACCCTAGGGTGAGCATGAGCCGCGTGTCGCTATAGACCCTGTGATCTAGGTGAGTATGAGTGGCGTGTCGCTATGGACCCTAAGGTGAGCATGAGCCGCGTGTCGCTATAGACCCTGTGATCTAGGTGAGCATGAGTAGCGTGTCGCTATGGACCCTAAGGCGAGCATGAGTGGCGTGTCGCTATGTACCCTAAGGTGGGCATGAGTTGTGTATCGATATAGACCCTGTGATCTAGGTGAGCATGAGTGGCGTGTCGCTATGGACCCTAAGGTGAGCATGAGTCGTGTATCGATATACACTCTGTGATCTAAGGTGAGCATGAGTCGTGTGTCACTGTGGGGGCTGAGATGTAAGGTGAGCATGAGTGGCGTGTCGCTATAGACCGTGAGAGCTAAGGTGAGCATGAGTCGCGTGTCGCTATAGGGGGTGAGATGTAAGGTGAGCATGAGTGGCGTGTCGCTATAGACCCTGTGATCTAAGGTGAGCATGAGTTACGTGTCGATGTGGACCCTAAGGTGAGCATGAGTTTTGTGTCGCTGTAGACCCTAAGGTGAGCATGAGTTGCGTGTCGATGTGGACCCTAAGGTGAGCATGAGTGGCGTGTCGCTATAGGGGCTGAGATGTAAGATGAGCATGAGTGGTGGGTCACTATAGGGGCTGAGATGTAAGGTGAGCATGAGTGGCGTGTCGCTATAGGGGCTGAGATGTAAGGTGAGCATGAGTGGCGTGTCGCTATAGGGGCTGAGATGTACGGTGAACCTGAGTGGCGTGTCGCTATAGGGGCTGAGATGTACGGTGAGCCTGAGTGGCGTGTCGCTATAGACCCTGTGATCTAAGGTGAGCATGAGTTACGTGTCGATATGGACCCTAAGGTGAGCATGAGTCGTGTGTCACTATGGGGGATGAGATGTAAGGTGAGCATGAGTGGCGTGTCGCTATAGACCGTGAGAGCTAAGGTGAGCATGAGTCGCGTGTCGCTATAGGGGCTGAGATGTAAGGGGAGCATGAGTCGCGTGTCGCTATAGGGGCTGAGATGTAAGGGGAGCATGAGTCGCGTGTCGCTATAGGGGCTTAGATGTAAGGTGAGCATGAGTGGCGTGTCGCTATAGGGGCTGAGAAGTAAGGTGAGCATGAGTGGTGGGTCACTATAGGGGCTTAGATGTAAGGTGAGCATGAGTTGTGTGTCGCTGTAGACCCTAAGGTGAGCATGAGTGGCGTGTCGCTATAGGGGCTGAGAAGTAAGGTGAGCATGAGTGGTGGGTCACTATAGGGGCTTAGATGTAAGGTGAGCATGAGTCGCGTGTCGCTATAGGGGCTGAGATGTAAGGTGAGCATGATTCGAATGTCTCAATGGATAGTAAGAGATAAGTCGTACATGAGCTGTGTGAGAGGTAATGTAGCGTGCACGTGCTGTGTGTTGCTATAGATAATGAGATGTAAGGTGTGTGTGTGTGTGCATGTACTGTGTGTACATTAACTGCTGATAGGTAAGTAATGCATGAGCCATATTATAGGTAAGGTGGGTGTGTGCACGAGCCGTGTGTTGCTATAGATTTAATTATTTCAATCCGCAAATTTTCCTCGTCTCGTGGTCTCAAGAGTTGAAATTCGCCTGAAAAGAAGATAAACTTGGAGGTCCCGCGTACACGGTGTACATATGAAGATAAACTTTGAGGTCCCGCGTACACGGTGTACATATGAAGATAAACTTGGAGGTCCCGCGTACACAGTGTACATATGAAGATAAAATTGGAAGTCACGCGTACACGGTGTACATATGAATATAAACTTGGAGGTCCCGCGTACACAGTGTACATATGAAGATAAACGTGGATGTCACGAGTACACGGTGTACATATGAATATAAACTTGGAGGTCCCGCGTACACGGTGTACATATGAAGATAAACTTGGAGGTCCCGCGTCCACGGTGTACATTTGAAGATAAACTTGGAGGTCCCGCGTACACGGTGAACATATGAAGAAACTCTTGGTATCTGAAAATCTAAAATAACAGGATGTTTGCCAATGCCCAGGACAACATGCCGAAAATAACTCTTACTCCAAAGTGGCTGTCATAAAGTTCAAAAAGGCGGCGACCACTACACACTACATCAAGCAAGGATATTACAAGAAAATAACTAGTTCGTCTACACACAGGAATGAATGTATTTATAAAGACTAATACACTCCAAACAGGGGTAGAATAGTAGATATTAAATGAGATTCTGTTCATGACAGTCTCTGATTGCCAATACTTAGTCAAGTCCTCATTTATTATTTTTAACGCGGAAGTAAAATAATTCAGTTTTCATTATTCGAAAATGGCTGTTGTTAATGTGTGTTTCTACTAACAACTTGTGGAGGTTCGATCTCTGTTCTCTACACACTCTAGTGCACACAGGTGTTATTGGGTACATGTCTTATATTTATCGATAGCATAGTGACACGGACAGAAACTGGTTTACACAGTTGAGAAAACGTAAAGAAACGTCTGCAATAAAGTCATTAACACGTTAAACATATGCCACCAATATTACTGTATTTTTCTCGAAAGGTAAACTGGCATGAAGAGGGATTTCATGAACCTAAACGTTGTGTGATAACAAATGTCTCATTTAGTCGCATAAAATGTTTTCAGCAGACACAAGAGTTACAATGGTAGTTGGTGCTGGGGTGAGTTTTTTTCTTGTTCCGCCGATCGCAGGAAACGAGCTTTGTCCACATTTAGTTCTGTATCAATGGGTAATCGATTGTCCACTTTTAGTTATATATCAATTAGTAATGGATTGTCCACTCTTAGTTCTATATTAATGGGTAATGGATTGTCCACTTTTGGTTCTGTATCAATGGGTAATCGATTGTCCCCTTTTAGTTCTGAATCAATGGGTGATCGATGTTGCCTGAATATTTATTTTGAAACATAGCGCATCAGTTACAGAGAGATACGTGGTTTGAATGATGGTTAGCTATTACCTTATCTTTTCTTTTATAGTCTGGTGTGTATGTTTCCTCGATCGAACTAGCAACATGTATATATCTTTATGGTTGTTATTTCTATCTTATCAATCCTAAAGGAGCTAGTTTCGAAAGTTTTCTGTCAAACCGAATTTAGATACTCCACATTCGGCAGACATTGGTCTACGTTAACGGATGTGTCGTAATTTATTAAAAACGCGCTTAGACCAGTCATTTTGAGAATCATGGATCGATGCACAGCTTATGGACAGGATTTTTGAATAAATATTCTGCTGCACCGAAAACCTCAACTGATCATCCAGGAATAAACTACTGGTTTTAAATGTCAACTTCCTTTTATTTGTTTTTCACAATTTCTAATCCAGCTCATCCAGATCAGCTTGACAGTCTCAGCTACGGGTAACTTTTGTGGCGTCTATTTTGTAACATGTTAAAATGTGTCAGTTAATACATACATATTTACATACATATACACATACATATATAAAAACATCTATGCATACATTCACAATAATAATAATAATAACCATAGCTGTTTATGGCAGGCGGTAATGACAACAGCAGTCAGACATGTTGTGCTGCACGTCACCGGTGAGCTCGGAGGCGGCTGTATAGTTCAATTACGGCAAAGAAAATCCTTCCACATACGTCGCATTTAATGTCAGAATTGGACATGTGAATGTCAGTTTTGTCTTTACGCAAAGTGCGGTTATCTGTGTTTCGGAGGTCCGCGCCTCTTAGCAATGGGGGTTGCCTCTGATGGTGGTTCTACGTTTGCATCGATCCTGAAGCGTGTCAGAGATACTTTGAGGGAGTCTTTGAAACGTTTCTTTTGGCCACCTGCTGAACGCAGGCCATCTTTCAGCTCTCCATACATTAGTTTAAACACTCTCATGCACCTCCTCTACCACAAACATCGTCATCAATAAATATATAAAAACACCACCTTTACCACAACCACTACCACCTTTCAATATACACCAACATCACCATCAAATATCGACCAAGTTTGCCAAAAAAACGTGTTCCTGCGTTAGCCCACCCATCCCAACAAACACATATCTTAATTTCTTCCAAGAATAACGACCAGCCATCTAATATATTCATATAGGCTGTGTTACCCAATCCTTCATTGCTCATCTGTTGTTAAATTATTAATCGATCATGTATTGTTAATTCGTTTATTGATCATCTAACGTTAAATCTTTCATTGATGATCTATGATTAACTCATTCATTTATCATATAATATTAATTCGTTAATTGATCCTCTAACGTTAAATCCGTCATTGATCGTCTATGATTAACTCCTTCATTAATTATCTATTACTAGCTCATTAATTATTAAATAATTAATTGATAATCTATAGCTATCTCATTCATTGATATATATTGTTAACTCATTCTTATATTTTCTTTTTCTAACTTATTCACCTATTTTGTATTATTGACTTATTCATCTATTATCTATTGCCAATTTATTTACATATTCCCTGGTGTTAACTAATTCATATATTCTTTATTTCTAATTCATTCATCCATTCACTATTGCCAACTCATTCACTCTCTGTTGTTACCACATTCAACCATTCACAAAACCTTAGTCGGTAAATATTGTACAGAACTTCCATCGCTAACAGGTACACAGAACCCACGTCGCTAAATCGTACATAGAACCTCAATATATAACTCGTATATATAACCACTACTTCTTTATCGCTTATAGAACCCCCAGCTCTAACTCACAGAAAGAACCAGCATCAATATCTCATAAGCAGAACATACATCACTAACTCTTACACAAAATCTCAATCGTTAATTCACCCACATATTCTCGAACACTAACTCACCCACATATTGTCCATCACTAGCTCACACACATATCCCTAATACTAACTGACCCACAGATCCTCCGACACTAACTAACACACATATGTTTTAAAACTATATCACTCACAGATCATCCAGCACTAACTCAAACACACACACATATCTCATAGCACTAACTCACACACATATCCTATAACACTAACTCACACACATATCTACTAATGCTTACTCCATACACGCAGATTCTCCATCACTAACTCACACATTCTCTATCACTAACGCACACATATTCTCCATCACTAACTTACACATTGTCCATCACTAACTCACACATATTCTCCATTACTAACTCACACATATTCTCCATCACTAACTCATACATATTCTCCATCACTCACACACATTCTCCATCAATAATTCACACATATTCTCCATCAATAGCTCACACATATTCTCCATCAGTAACTCACACATTCTCCATCACTAACTCACACATTCTCCATCACTAACTCCCACATTCTCCATCACTAACTCACACATTCTCCATCACTAACTCACACATTCTCAATTACTAACTCACACATTCTCCATCACTAAATCACACATTCTCCATCACTAACTCACACATATTCTCCATCACTAAGTCACACATTCTCCGTCACTAACTCACACATTCTCCATCACTAACTCACACATTCTCCATCACTAACTCACACATTCTCCATCACTAACTCACACAACGGTATTTTACTCCCAGAACTCAACCCACAATAAAGACGACGTTCTAGTGGCAAGGAGAAGGTTGGCCTTCCTTATGATTGTCATCTCAATATTGTTTGCTGCATGCTGGCTGCCATACAACATCTTGAGTATCTGTCTGGACTTCCAGGTTGATGTCGCCGGCCAGCTGATCGCTGTCTACCCATTTACTATTCTCCTTGGCCACTCAAACAGTGCCCAGGTAGGTTTACTCGACAAAATAAAGCCACAATTCTAGATATGCGTAAATGGTGGTTGTTTTAAGCAGATAATTAAAAATTTAGCAGCAAAACGGGAAGCACATGTGTATAACGTGATCAGCGGGCAATGTTCAAACCCCGGTCTTGACACGCCCCTGTCTACTTACCAGGTAAATTAGGTCGCACATTAAACAGTTAAAGAGCAGTTTGAAATAATAACAGTTGCCGCAGTTTCGGCCTAAAAATAGATTTTTATCAAGGAGAAATAAACAAAATAAAAGTTAAATAATTATCATTATACACTATAAAGTATAATTTTGTTTTGCTCTGTCAAAGACCAAATAAACAACTAGCATGTACAGTCTATGGTAACTGCAGCGACATACGACCTTTATTCTTCAGCTTTATCATCTCCTCGGTGGACTCAAATAATGGACATAAACAAGGTTGTGATTCTTTTTAATTATTGTAATTAGAAGTTAACGATGACGTAGAGCGCAAAATGTAATTGTAAATTAGATCAGCGGAAATGCGAAATGAAAATAAATCCAAATAAATCAATCAATAGCAGAAATGTTTATATCATGTAGAAAAAGACGTGAAACATGTCTAGACCAAGTAGATTACGCGTTGAAATAATGCACATATAAATTATTTTCAACGCAATACCGACTTATTTAATCATAATTACCCAATCAGACTTTAGTAATTGCAATATGGGAAACACAAAAGTGATCAGAGTAATTAAATTATAAGTTTATTTATGTGTTTATTGTGTTACTTTTTACAAGAAGGTGGACCACATGTAGTGAGCACATGATTCACTTACTACGACCACATGTTGACCGCGGGCCTCTTGTTTGAGACATTTCGTCTCCAACACGCTTATCAAGGGGACACCATTGTAGATGGTTTTTGATAAACAGTGTGCGTCAATCACGTGGTGTGCTCTTGCTATGATTGGTTTTCTAGTCATTTCTTTAATAGGATTCAACATCATTTTCATGACATGTAATAAAGAAGAAGAAAATTATGACGTTTTCTTGTTCAGGACTAGAATCTAGAGTATAGCAGAAAACAAGTATACTGGATAAGCGGTCACCATGATTGGGTCTGAGGATAAACAGATGAAAGGCAAAGATTAATTGAATAAAAGTCCCTGACAACAATTAATCAGATTGTTTTTGGAGACACATTACTACAATTTATATGTAGGTAGCAGTATATGAAAATTAGCAGCTGCGGATACAGATAGCTAGAATACAAAAGGCAAGAGATACTTGAACTGCTGAATAGAATGTATGTAGATGGGAAAAATACAGTTCTTCAACTCCAAAGTAAAATCCTTCCTATTGCATGTAACGTAGGAAACACCAAAATCAATGGTCAAACCACGTATGGTCATTCGAATTGTCCACGCAGATTAGACGTTGTGACCACCTGACTTGCGCTGAGTGTTACAATGAAAGGACGCGGGGTTTGAGGAGGAAGAAAAAAATTGATTTTACAGAGATTTCAGATAAGGTTGAGCATGACGGCTTTCCCTTTGTTATTACAATAGTTCGCAGCATTAACTCCATAAGCGGTGTTCTTCGGTAATCTTGACGATACTTAAGTGGTTTCGAAACATTGGTGAAGTTAAAGGCTTGAACTAAATTGCATTTGGACTATACTGATAAACTGACTACAGCAAGTATATGCTGTACATCTTTGACTCGATCTTTTCCTTGCTAGAAAAAAGTGTAATCGAATACGAGGTATAACATTCCATTGTACGCATTTCCTTGTTAGAAAACAATTTTTGTGCTAGAACGCCAAAAGTCAGACACGCTACTCGAGACGTTAGACAAGACTCAAGAATTTAACTATATGTTCGATGATGATGTTCTTAGAGATAGAAATAACTAGTTTTGACCAGGGAAAGAACTAGGTTTGGAAAAAAGGGGTAACATCCTGCTGCATGTCAATGTAATTACCCCCTGATAAGAGAGCGTAGATAATTATATCTTAGACGATATTGATGTGATCGTATCGATAAATAAAAACAGTTTTTGTGAAATAATAAGTTTTCGAGATTCCTTCATGTTATCTGTGAGATGGAAGTAGGCCTAAGGGAGATGCGTCCGATATACGTCACAATAACAATTGGTCACAGTGTCCAGGATAGCTAGTTGGGTTGAGTGCGTCTGGTACAGAGAGACTAAATGAGATGATAAAGTAATTAATAATGAACGGTGGAATGGAACGGAATAGATGTGTGTGGGACTTGACGTAAGGAGACGGATGGGTGTTGGATTTGGCATATATTGCGAGGAAAACATGAGAGCATTGCAAAACAGTCTCTTTTCTAGAATGCCAAATGAAAGGAATCAGAGGCATATCCAGACACTCAAGGTGAAGAGAATTTGTGGCAATCATAAAAGTGACAGGGAAGTCGAATACCGAGCTGGAAAGATGGCGCACGGCAAGATGAATTTACGAGAATTTATTGAAGACATTTGCTTGGTTTGAAAGTTTTTTGATCTATTGATTGAGTATAGGATTCAGTGCCGAAATGTTTTCGTTGTCTCCTTCTAGTAGACTAATACTATCCAGCATTTGTTTAAGAATATTTTCTTCTGTTTTTGCTCTTCGGCGTCAGTCAGAAAAAGGACGTTGTAACGTTGCGTTGTACTTTACAGCGAGGCTGCTAAACCTGTGCCGCTTTCAGTACGACATTTTAGGGACCTGGTTTATTTTCTCTTTCCGATCCCTATTCTATCTCACAAGCTGCATGTGTGTGGTTTATTTCCAGGCTGACCGCTGTAAGGCAAAATAGTGTCTTGGTCAGCTGTAAATCGCTAATCTTGATATGCCACCAGCCATCTATGTGCAGCTGAATTCTGTCAGCTTATTTCCTCCTGCGTCTTCGAGCTCCTTTATAAATATGGAACCTATGGGCTCCAGTGTCTAAATATGTTCACTTTCTCTCACTCCTTCTTTCCCTCCCCAACCGTCCCCACGCCCTCTATCTCTCTCTTTAATTTTAGTCCAAGACACTCAATGCAAAGGCGCCTCAGTGCTATCCTCGGACTCCTGTTACACGGACACACCTGTCATTAATCATTTGTTTACTTCAGGTTTCATTTTATTCTGAATTGTTCTGCCTTTATCGGGCCTTAAATGAGACTGACTAAGCCACATATAGACTCTTGGTCATGTTACTTGTGTGTAAGTCTTCTTGTCATTGTCTCTCGGTGAAGTCGTGTTGCTTTGACTTTAGGACAGAAACGTAAATTGTACAGTGCCTCTCTCTGTTCTGAATTCTGGATGTCTACATTTGACACCCAAATGTGTTTAGTTGCCATTGGCTTACCTTAACATGTGTAACTGTTCATACTCGTTTACGTTAGTCCGTCTAGCTACATTTCTAAGACCACGTTGGTACTTACACCAAGACAAACTTATGACCTGTTCCTGAGTGTGGGTTGAGCCGCATGTGGGTCCCAAGTTCGTATCCAGCAATCTCTGTTTTAGTCTACAGAGGTCATATGTGTAGTAAGCTCTCCTTTTAACCTATCGTAAAATTACTGTTTTTAATCTGTGTCGTCGTTGTTTGTCCAGTCCCTGATAACGGTCTTCAGATCGGAACGTTGATTTACTTCTGGTAATGTTCTCAGGTAATACTTTTTCTTAACTACGTTTATATGTTGGCCAGAAAATTATCACAGGAATTGCTTTCTTCCGTGTGTTATTGTTGTTGTTGCTATTGTTGTTGTCCAAAACTACTCGTGCCGAGTTTAGCTAGAACAACACAAACTATAAATAGTGAATAGAACAACACATACTTTAAACACAGAATAGAACAACATATATTATAAATAGTGAATAGAAGAACATATATTATAAATAGTGAACAGAACAACACATACTTTAAACACAAAATAGAAAAACATAAATTATAAACAGTGAATAGAAGAAAGGCAAAGGCCGCCGTCCGTCGCAAAAGATGATGGCGAAATATATTTGCTAGCGCTATGTTTAGTAAGGATTAACTGCGCTACTTTTTATCCTCACTCTCTCGTCTCGAGTCGCCCGATCCCAGTGGCAAGTCAAGGACAAGGCGACTAGGGGACGACTACGAGATGCAGGGGACTCCGCATCAAGCACCCGTGAAAAAGAAGGCGGAGTCCGGAGTCGAACACACACCACCTGACCACGAGGCCGACGGCTTGACCACTTCGCCACGGAATCCTCCTTTAAACGGAGAATACAATAACACGAATTATAAACAGTGAATAAAAGAACACATACTATGAAGAGTGAATAGAATACTACACATGTTATAAACAGTGATAGAACAGAGACTATAAACGGTAAATCGACCACCACACAGTCTATAAACAGTTAATAGAACACCACACCGACTAGATAATTCAGTTCACTTTCTTTAATCCGAGTTATTCTTGTTTGACCTGCCCTTACAATAAGCGTTCCTGTCGAACCGTCAATTAACGTATGTAGCTATTCTCAATTAAAATCGCGTGGCAACCGTGTTTGTTGTTTGGCCATTATCCGTATTGACTTATATTGGAGTTGCTGTCTATATCGGGCATATTATGTGCAGAGAAGAACTGAAGCAAACTGAAACACGGTAAACTTTTTGGGAGAAAGGGACAGAGTGCGTCTAAGCTGGTTGGCTTTGCAACATGGCATGGAGGGCAGTCAGTTATTGAACTATTAAATAGCACTCGCATATGAAAGCTGTGGAGATAAATGATCGCATTCATTGCAAAAATTACTTTTATGCATGTAAAACTACAGTGATTATTCCACTTGCTAAGGTCCAGGTGGAGAGTGTGTCGCCATGATGAATAAATGCCGCTTGCACCTTTAGTCGCCCGCAGAGTACAGGATAGAAATTTAATTTTGCGCACGATAGAAAAAGTAAAAACGTATGTTTTGATTCCATGCTCCTTTAGTCAGAAGACTGGTGTGATTGTACTCGACCAACCTCTCCTTCACTGTGATATGCCATCATTATGTTTGTGGCAATAACGATATCGTCACAAGTTCACATGTTATCACAAAGCTTGAAATAACATTTGCATTTGTTCTACACAGAATCCAATTCTGTACTGCTTCATGCATCGAGGTTTCAAGTCTTTCATCGTCAGGGTCATCAAGTGTCAATGTAGAGCTGTCTGGTTCAAACATCAGACAACGGTAATTTGTGACCTGATCCTGTGGTGTGGACAGACTGATTCGTATCTCATCTTGTGTTTGCGTTTTTTAGTTGTGGGATTTCTATCTCATCGGATGTACGTGTTGACAGCAGGATAGTCGTTGTCTGATGTATGCGTCTTTCTCTGTGTACGTGTGTGTATGTGTTTCTGTGTGTCTATATGTGTGTAGGATAGTAAGTATGATAGTTGACCTAAAGTGAGTGTACTGTATGGGTAAGTGATTGCTATCTGAGTGTGTGTATGGTGTGCGCGCGTTGGATAGTTGAGTGATTTTTAGTCTGGTTGTGTGCTTGAAATGTGACAGACTGTTGAATCATTGTGTGTCATTGTTGGACCGCTGAGTGATGGTTGTCTGGTTGTGTGTCATTGTCCGATCGCTGAGTGATGGTTGTCTGATTGTGTGTCATTGTCCGATCGCTGAGTGATGGTTGTCTGGTTGTGTGTTATTGTTGAATAGCTGAGTCATGGTTGTATGGTTGTGTGTTATTGTTGAATAGATGAGTGATGGTTGTCTGGTTGTGTGTTATTGTTGGATCGGTGAGTGATAGTTTTCTGGTTGTGTGTTATTGTCGGATCGCTGAGTGATGGTTGTCTGGTTGTTTGTTAATATTGAATAGATGAGTGACGGTTGTCTGGCTGTGTGTTATTGTCGGATCGCTCAGTTGTATTTATCTTAATGTATGTATGTATGTATGTATGTATGTATGTATGTATGTATGTATGTATGTATGTATGTATGCATGTATATATGTATGTATGCGTGCGTGTATGCATGCGTGCATGCGTGCGTGCATGCGTGCATGCGTGTATGCGTGTCTGTGTTTCTATGTGTGTGTGTGTTTGTGCATGTGCGCGTAAGTGTGCGCGTATTCGTGTGCGTCTGTGCGTGTGTGTGTGTGTGTGTGTGTTATGAAGAACTGGATAGTTGACTGGTTCAGCTATATATTCTTTAGACTTTACTTGTGAGTTTAACTATGTATACATACATACTATAATGAGTGTAATCGTGTTTCATTTTAACAATGTGTATCAACAATCCCTCAACTCTGACTGGTCATTAGATTTATTAACCATGCCGCTTGTTCAAGAAGTCACGAGGCTAGAGATTATTATAAAATGATGCTAAAAAGGAATAGAAGTTAGTCACCCAGACACTCGTTCATCGTTATCAATGAAAACAAAAACACTCGTTAGTTAGTAGTGGAAGCTGAAATACTCGTTAGTTAGTAGTGGAAGCTGAAATACTCGTTAGTTAGTAGTGGAAGCTGAAATACTCGTTAGTTAGTAGTGGAAGCTGAAATACTCTTTAGTTAGTAGTGGAAGCTGAAATACTCGTTAGTTAGTAGTGGAAGCTGAAATACTCGTTCATAGTTAGTAGTGGAAGCTGAAACACACAGTGAAAGGAAACGCATTGATGCTTCCCCCTTGACAAATTGTCTCCGGTATCGAGAATTCGATTGTACTTCTTACTTTCAGAATCGTACTGAAAGGGTTTTTTTTTTTTTGGGCGGCGGGAGGGGGTGGAAGAAAGAGCAGTGAATGAGGTGATATCATCCAGCGATCAATCGTTGGCTGCTTGAATTAGGGTCAGCGACCCATAAGTTACCAAGACCCTATTCAGCTTCGAAGATGCGCCCTGGAAACAGACTGGACCCATGCAGTTTGACTAACTGAATAATGATCGAAGATTGAAGGCTAACCTGGTCACACAAAGGACTGTTGAAACCAGTTTTTATCGGGATGAAAGAGTCAGATATCGCAGCCTGGCTGTAAACCACAACTCAGCGTAATTTTAGACAAACAAACAGTGAAGAAGAAATGAAAAAAGTGACGTAGGTACTCCTTGCCGTAATGCAATTCAAAGCTTCTACAGCAGAATCATCACTACCGGAATCATAATGTCGATCCTCACTTCGTTGGTCAGGCTGTTGCAGCACAGCCTGTTTTAAGTTGCACGACGAGGATTTGAGTGTAGGTCTCGGTTTATTGGTTGAACGTGGTCTGGCGCGAGTCTTGTAATCCAACCCATCAGTTACCATGTCGAGCTGTGAGGTAGTAGCCGTTTCATGCATCATTCTTTCTATTTCAGGTCTCCACGAGTCACAGAGAGCAGGGATCAATGTCCAGTTCAAGAATTGGTCGAAGTGCAGAGAGAAACCAAGTCGTCAGAGAAGCTAATGTTATCACATATAAAAATGAGACAATGACCCTGATATGTGTAGACAGAGTTTAGCTTGGAATATTTCCCAGATATTGCTTGTATGGAACAGTGTTAATTAGCAGGAACAGACACACAAATGAGTGGGGTGCATAAATAACAGAGTGGCTGAGACAATTTGTCGAGGTCAGCTATCTTAGTGAAGATGTACAGCAAACAGAATAGAATGAATAATCTGCGGAGGAAGCGTCGAGAGTAGTGTGTGAGACAAGTTGCTGCACTCCGTTATATGGCTCACCAGGGAATGAGTGTCCATAGTCAAGTGAGGCCTGCCGATTTAAAGATATCAGTCGAGTCGAACATGATCTGCATCTTCAGGTTCACTGAGAGTTCAATTCTTCTGAGGGGGCAGCGCTTTGAAGCGTTGTTCAAGAATTAGCGTATATTTTGGAAATTGTGTGAAAGACAAAACGGTTTGGTATAACCAAACGGACTCGTGTATGAAGTGGAAGGAGCTAGTCCGAGTAATAACAAGTTTTAATTTACAAAACACACACACGCACACACACACACACACACACACATTGACCCCTCAAATAGTCTATGTAACTTAGATTTATGAAAATAACGTGCACAATATTTTCTCAAATGTTAACAGCAACAAAATAGTTCAAGTGCAGAGATAATGAGAGATGAGAGGCTGATGGATTGTCAGTATTGGACGTTTTTTTTGTTATTTATATGGCAACCTCCTACTCCTACGTGTATGAGTGCTGTGTAGATGAATGTACAATTAAACATTATGATGATAATGATGATGAAGACAAGTACCGTCTTCGCATTGAAGGTTGACTATAATTGACCTCCAACATTCTGTCTTTTGCCTTTTTGGTACATTCGGACAAACTGTTTTTAGTTCATGTTTTGATGTTACTCTCCCACTTATACGCTTAGAATTGTCTTTCTCCTGTTCCCTGCCTCCAACCTTTCCCTCTAGTATTGTTACAAACAGAGCATTGTATCTTTTTATTTGTTAAAAATATTTGATTGACCAAACGTTTGTCTTTCAGTATGTCCATTTCCGTTCTTAGTCTCTTCAGGACTTCTTTATGTGTTTGTTCTTCTTTCCATGAAATGCTTTGGTTCTTCTGTATATATACACTTCAAGGAGCTCAAACTACTTGTAGTTCGTCCAAGTTTTTCCTTCGTATAGTAACAATGAAAGTTTATAAAAAACCGATGACTCTTATTTTTAGTTTATTTGTTATTTGCCTGAATGTAAATATATTTCTCATGTGTTAAATGTCTTTCTGTTCATTCGTATTCGCTTCTTTAATTCAGTTTGGCATTTTCCATCACTTATCTAGCCCAGGTACATGTAGCTATTGATTTGTTCCAGTACCTTTTAGTTTACTGTGATATTTACCATGACCTTGAAGTCTGTTTTGCTAATTATCATAGTTTTTTGTGTGTTTTCTAATCCATATTCGTTCAATCTTCTGTTAGTAATGAAGTTCGATTCTCTAAGAAAAAATATTATTTTTGCAATGTATGTATTGTTATAAATGCGCACATTTGTCCAGAGCATTCACTTCAGGTAGAGGCATTGCTATTACAACTGTAGAAGTAGAAAGCCACTGTCCTGTACAACCATGTTATCGAAATTACATAGACTAATAGCGGTTATTGCAACCAGAAGCCAGTGAAATAGATGTAAATCAATATCAACAAAAACAAAAATGAGAGAAAAATCAACGGTCCATACTAGAGCAATGGTTGCTATAAAAAACGAGAAGACGAAGGATGGAACAAGAGAGTCAACGAACATACTTCTTCTGCGTACGCAGTCAGACAGTAACCATTATTTTTTCGAAAAAAACTTCGGTCATCCTGATACTGTCGCCACTGCCATAGAGCTTGTCTTGCAGTTCCACTGGTGATGGCCACATCTGCTCTCTCTGATCCTCGTATGTCGGGCAGTTCTGCAGCAGATGTTCAGCGGTCATTTTACCGGTACCGCACGGGCATTCGTCGGTACACCCTATCTTCAATTTGTTGAATATATGGTACCTCAGTCTATTGTGGCCAGTGCGAAGTCTGAAGACAACGACCTGCTCTCTTCGGTTCAACTGGTAATAGGCATCGTTTTTGGTGTAACCAGTATGTTCGGTTTCCTATTTGGTCATGTATCTGGCTTTGATAAGCCGTTTTGACTCTTCGTACGTCATACTGGTATCTGTTTGTGGTAGTCTTACACCTTCTTTAGCCAGTCTGTCTGCCTCCTCGTTGCCTTGGATGTTGCAGTGTGATGGGACCCACTGTACCACTACCCTTTTTGGTGCGGACTGCTGGCACAGTTTGCAGAGTGCTGCTCTTAAGTCATTAAGCTCAGTGTTTTTCTGGCTTTTTAGCGCTGTGACTACGGCGAGAGCATCTGTAAGCAGGACTATATGGCTCTCATTTTCACTGTGTGTCACCATTTCTTCCACTGCCGCCCTCAGTGCCTCTGCCTCCGCTCTGAAATTGCTTGTGTACTTACCAGTAGCGAATGACAGTGTTATTTTTCTGCCATTTGGTAGGTTCAGGAGTGCTCCTGCCCCTCCGTTCTGTGTTGTGTTTGTTACAGAACCGTCGGTGTATGCATGGGTCCAGTCCATGCTTGGGTAGCTTTTCGTTATGAAGCTTAGGGTAGTATCTCTCCTTTCTTTTTCAGTCTGGCAGTTTTTGTTTGCAATACCTGGTATATTTTCTACCACCTCTAGAAATATATCCTGCCTCCAGGTAGGTTTTCGTACAGTAGTGATGGGTTTTGGTGTTGTTAGTGCGTTTATGGGATCTTCGTGCATCTTTGCTTTGGCTATTTCTGCAAAGTTTCTCCGCTTTAGTTTTCCATTTCCCAAATTGTTTAGTCTCTGGTGCATTGGATGGTCGGTCAGTCTTCGGAGTTTCTCTGACTGCAGCTGGGCTCTGCAGACTCTTCTATCGGTCATGGATTGCAGTTTTGTAATCTTTTCAAGTTCTACAATTGGCATTGACTTCATGCCACCTGTTATAATTCTCATGGCTTGGTTTTGAAGTTTGCTAACTTTATCGAAGTTCGCCTTCGCTGCTGTTGTCCGTGCCGCAATGCCATACTCGAGAACTGGTCTCACTCTTCCAGTGTACAGTTTCTTTAGTATGCCTTCGTCTGCTCCCCAGCTTGTGCCAGCAAGTTTCCTCATGATTGCCATTCTTTCTCTGGCTTTCATTCGGTTTCTCTCAATCTCACTTTTCCATGTCATGCGCCGATCAAATGTGACTCCCAGATAGGTTGGGTTGTCGTTTGGCTGCAGGATTTTGCCTTTTAGACTTAATTTGGTACTTTGGGGTTTTAATGAAAGCGAGAATCTTGTGCATGTGGTTTTCTCCTCGTTTATTTTGACCAGCCATGAGTTCGCCCACTCTTCCAGCGATGTTAGGGCCGTCTGCATCCGGTTTCTTGCTATGGTGAGATTCTTTTCAGAGGTCCACCTAGCCAGATCGTCTGCAAACATTGAGCTATGGACTCTTCTTGGTATATTCTCTGTAATATCGTTTATATATACCAGGAAGAGTGTGGGTGACAGTACTCCCCCTTGGGGTACTCCCTGCTCGAGTGTCACCTTTTTGCTCATCTGCCCTTGTACTTGGACTCTGGCCGTTCTTTGTTTGAGGTAGTGGTTGATCCACTTGTAGAACATACAATAGTCATCAGATAATAGCTATATCTACACAAACAAGAAGAGAAAATAGAGGAAAAATAAAGAGAGGCAAGGAACTGTTTGCATAAAAGAACATAGAAAAAATATTAACAGATTATCCGAATTCATATACTTAAAAAGACTGACTAAAAACTTTCCACCAAAACAACAACAACAAAATAAACTGCGTTAAAGAATCACAATTAAGTAACAAATGCAACATACTCGGAGTGGCAATTATAAATAGCATTACATTACACGCCCAGTGTACTCCGGAACGAAACAAGGTAACATTACAACAGATAAGGTAATATTTAGAGATAATGTGAAGTGAGCAGCCATGTCAACCACAGATACAATCTAATGAAGTGTAGTCATCTTTTCACTCCAAAAGATGAACAAGACAACCATTATAGACAGTCCTTTGGGTTAAGCTGTACCTAAACATCTGCAGTTCTAGGTTCTTCTTCTTCTTCTTCTGCGTACACAGTCAGACAGTAACCATTATTTTTTCGAAAAAAGCGGCGGTCATCCTGAGACTCTCGCCACTACCATAGAGCTTGTCTTGCAGTTCCACTGGTAATGGCCACATCTGCTCTCTCTGATCCTCGTATGTCGGGCAGTTCTGCAGCAGATGTTCAGTGGTCATTTTACCAGTACCGCACGGACATTCGTCGGTACACCCTATCTTCAATTTGTTGAATAGGTGGTACCTCAGTCTGTTGTGGCCAGTGCGAAGTCTGAAGACAACGACCTGCTCTCTTCGGTTCAACTGGTAATAGGCATCGTTTTTGGTGTAACCGGTATGTTCGGTTTCCCATTTGGTCATGTATCTGGCTTTGATAAGCCGTTTTGACTCTTCGTACGTCATACTGGTATCTGTTTGTGGTAGCCTTGCACCTTCTTTTGCCAGTCTGTCTGCCTCCTCGTTGCCTTGGATGTTGCAGTGTGACGGAACCCACTGTACCACTACCCTTTTTGGTGCGGACTGCTGGCACAGTTTGCAGAGTGCTGCTCTTAAGTCATTAAGCTCAGTGTTTTTCTGGCTTTTTAGCGCTGTGACTACGGCGAGAGAATCTGTCAGCAGGACTATATGGCTCTCATTTTCACTGTGTGTTACCATTTCTTCCACTGCCGCCCTCAGTGCCTCTGTCTCCGCTCTGAAATTGCTTGTGTACTTACCAGTAGCGAATGACAGTGTTATTTTTCTGCCATTTGGTAGGTTCAGGAATGCTCCTGCCCCTCCGTTCTGTGTAGTGTTTGTTACAGAACCGTCGGTGTATGCATGGGTCCAGTCCATGCTTGGGTAGCTTTTCGTTATGAAGCTTATGGTAGTGTCTCTCCTTTCTTTTTCAGTCTGGCAGTTTTTGTTTGCAATACCTGGTATATTTTCTACCACCTCTGGAAATATATCCTGCCTCCAAGTAGGTTTTCGTACAGTAGTGATGGGTTTTGGTGTTGTTAGTGCGTTTATGGGATCTTCGTGCATCTTTGCTTTGGCTATTTCTGCAAAGTTTCTCCGCTTTAGTTTCCCATTTCCCAGATTGTTTAGTCTCTGGTACATTGGATGGTCCGTCAGTCTTCGGAGTTTCTCTGACTGCAGCTGGGCTCTGCAGTCTCTTCTATCGGTCATGGATTGCAGTTTTGTAATCTTTTCAAGTTCTACAGTTGGCGTTGACTTCATGCCACCTGTTATAATTCTCATGGCTTGGTTTTGAAGTTTGTTAACTTTATCGAAGTTCGCCTTCGCTGCTGTTGTCCATGCCGCAATGCCATACTCGAGAACTGGTCTCACTCTTCCAGTGTACAGTTTCTTTAGTATGCCTTCGTCTGCTCCCCAGCTTGTTCCAGCAAGTTTCCTCATGATCTCCATTCTTTCTCTGGCTTTCATTCGGTTTCTCTCAATCTGACTTTTCCATGTCATGCGCCTATCAAATGTGACTCCCAGATAGGTTGGGTTGTCGTTTGACTGCAGGATTTTGCCATTTAGACTTAATTTGGTACTTTGGGGTTTTAATGAGAGCGAGAATATTGTGCACGTGGTTTTCTCCTCGTTTATTTTGACCAGCCATGAGTTCGCCCACTCTTCCAGCGATGTTAGGGCCGTCTGCATCCGATTTCTTGCTATGGTGAGATTCTTTTCAGAGGTCCACATAGCCAGATCGTCTGCAAACATTGAGCTATGGACTCTTCTTGGTATATTCTCTGTAATATCGTTTATATATACCAGGAAGAGTGTGGGTGACAATACTCCCCCTTGGGGTACTCCCTGCTCGAGTGTCACCTTTTTGCTCATCTGCCCTTGTACTTGGACTCTGGCCGTTCTTTGTTTGAGGTAGTGGTTGATCCACTTGTACATCTTCCCACAGACATCACTTCTTCTTAGCTTGACTCTAAGTCCATCCTTCCAGACTTTGTCAAATACCTTTTCCAGATCCACCCAAACAGCTACTGTGTGCTTATGTGCCTGGTAGGCATCTTCTATCTCCTGGGCTATGAGGATGACCTGGTCCTCAGTGGATCTGTGCTGTCTAAAGCCGGCTTGCTGTGGAATTAGTATTCGTTTTTCTTCCAGATGCCACATCAGTCTGGTGTTTATCATCCGTTCCATCAGCTTGCCGACACAGCTCAGTAGGCTTACGGGCCTGTATCCATTTGGATCTGTTTTGTCCTTTCCTGTTTTTGGTACTGGTACCAGTATTGCATCTTTCCATGCCTGTGGTACAATTCCCCTTTTCCAGCTTTGGTTTAGGACCGATAGCAGTTTCTTCTTCGCTGTTTGGCCCAGCCCCATTAGCATTTCGTTTGTTATCCCGTCTTTTCCGGGAGATTTCCTTTTCTTTAGTGTTCTCATAGCCTCTTCCATTTCGCGCATTGTTAGTTTGGCCATCATGTGCTCTTCAGGAGCCGTATTTATGTTTTCGTGTCCCTATAGCTCTTCGCTAATGTCTGTATGCTTATCTGCAGGGACCTCGATGTGGTTTGCTCTGGCATAGTGATCGACAAAGGCGTTTGCGGCTTTCTTACCTGTGATCAAGTTCTCGCCTTGCTTGATAGTAATTTGTTTATTTGACGGAGTTTCGTCATTCATGGCTCTGACTAGCTTCCATAGCTTGTTCCCTTCTTTGTCCAGGTTTAGACTTTCCGTTTTATTTTTCCAGCTTTCTCTTGCTGTTTGCTTGAGAGTGTGTTTGTACTTCGCCGCGGCGGCTTTGAGGGCGATGTTTGCCTCCATGGATTTTTCTCGTACTGCCATGTTCCTAGCATTTGTTACTGCATCTTCCACTTTCTGTAACTCATCATTCCAGTAGGGCTTATAGTTTTTCCTAGCTCCTCTTGGGATGGTTTCAGTGGCGGCTTGCATTATTGCCTTGCTTAGGCTCTCTACCATGGGCTTCATTTTGGTGTTTCGTGTGTTGATGGTTTCACACAGCCCATCTGTCAGGATTGCAAATCTGTCCCAGTCGGCTCGTTTGTAATTCCAACGTGGGAGCGGTTTTGTTTCCTGTGGGCCTACTTCCATGTCAATGGTTAGCCTGATCGGCCTGTGGTCGCTACCTGCCAGTTGGTTTAGCACCTGGCGGTCTATTTTATAGTGTATGTCCTGTGTGGAGAAGGCCAAATCTGGAGTCGAGGTGGTATGCCATGTTCTTGAATAGAAGCTAGGGCTATCCTCCGGCCTATTGTTTAGGGAGAGATTTGCATCTATCTCCCAATCTTCCACTTCGTCACCTCTGCTGTCTGTGTCAGAGTATCCCCATCTCTCCGAGTGGCTGTTGAAATCTCCAACTACTATGCAGTTGGAGTCTCTGACCTCCATACTCGAGAGCGATAGGTCTCTGTTTGGTGGTCCGTACAGATTGAAAATGCGGAGCTTCGTCTCTTGAGCCATTATGTCAACTCCTACAATTTCTGCTTGTCCAGTGTGATTGACAGGTACCGCGCTACTCGGTATGCTGTTTCTGGTCAGTATCAGGACCCCTCCTTTGTGGCCTTCTCTATCTAGACGGAAGGTCTGGTATCCTCTGATTGAGAATTTATGGTTATTGTTGAGGTGCGTTTCCTGGATACATGCCACGTCAATCTTACCTTCATGCAGGTGGTGTGTTAGGGAAAGTTTTTTGTTAATGACTCCCTCCGCATTCCACTGTAGTATTTTGAGGGTCTTGAGGTTTTGGCCAATAGACGTTGCCCCATAGCCATGTGCCTTGACTCCACGACACATGGGTCGGTGACCATCAGTAGTCAAGGGTGGGCCCCTTCGAGGCGTGAGGCCCGGCACTATCGCTGCCTGGCGGGACTCCGCAGGATGAGCGCCATACGTTTTTCGAATAGGTTGTACTGCCATCATACTGTGATTTACGTTGCACTGTTTTGTTAGGCTTGCGGCCCCGTGCATCCGATTTCAACAGGCGTTTCTGTAGGGATGCCCTCCTTAGCCTTTGGCTGTCCCCAGCCTATCTGCAAGGCAGCAGTTGTTTACGATCAGAGTTTTCTCTCTTATGGAAGTTGTCTTACCAGACTATCGAGTCTTCACTACTCGTGTCTATAGGGTGCAATGATGATATGTGATGATATATGAGATGGACTGGTTTACCCGGAAGAGAGGCAGTCCAGTGTGTCTATGTCCCAGGATCGTCACGTCCTGCCAGGAACGTAGCATTTGCATGTGAGTGGGGTATCTCTTTTTCCCTTTATTTTCTTGGCTTCTATGCAGGGATGGTACGCCTAGCATTCTCCGCCACCTAGGGTGTTGACACAGTGGGGCAGGTGTGCAATGTCCGCTGGTTTGCATCTCTTCTGCGTCCAGTATGATAGTTATATGGCTGATAACGTACAGAGGTAGATATCGTAGCCGGAGTGCATTCAGCCAGAGGACAAGCCTGGTAATGTCACAGAGATGTTGTTCGCCTGGTGTGCGGACAACTCTCATGGTCAGTGGTTGAGTCTTGACAGTTCACAGTGAGGTGGCTGCTCTACTGTTTTCGACACCCCGACCAGGTACTAAGTCTTTGGTTGGTGTTTTCGCACCCCATCGCCGTTTAGGGTGAGTATCAAGCAGTTGTCCGCCTGCTTTGATTGGCGGGCGGCAAGGACCTCTTGCTGTGGCTCTACCTGATAGGGCTGGGGCGCAAGCCCCAGGTCCCGAGCATGTAGGAGCCTCCCATTGCAGTGGTGCTGAGATTTTGGGCGGGATTGCGGCTTACAAGGGTTCGGCCGTAATCCCCCACATGGTAGCCTCGCGCCCTTGGCTTATCAGCCTGGTACGTGAACCAAAGTGTCTGCGGCTCCTCTCGATTTGAGCTGGTTTTCCGTAGCAACGCCCTGTCATTTGTAGGGTAAAACTGACCTGTCCTCAGATGATCTATTTCCAGCACCCGTTCACTATTTGGTCAGACGAATTTATTGAGGGCTTTTGTTTGTCAATGACCAGGTATTTGAAATCTGCGGTTTCTGCGGAGTTAAACACGATTTCCGAAGCGTTCTTTCATTTGAGTGTTTGAGAGCTGACTTGTCATCCGTGAGTCTAACACCAGCGTACGTTCATTATTAGACCCAAACGGCAGTGCTCTCGATTTAGTCAGTTGTTCTACAGTATTGGCGTGTTCAGTCAAATTAAGCCGCAGGTTCCACACCTGGTGGTGCCCTTCCGTCAATTCCCTTAGCGAGACAATCAAGTTTCTTAGGGGGTAGTCCCAGATTTTCGAGGGTCTAATTCCAGCACATGTTCTCTATTAGACCCCACGAAGGTGTACTTTTTGATAGTAATTCTGCAGTATTGGCGTGTTTGGTTAACTTGGGTCTCAGGCTCCACTTCTGATAGTGCTCTTTCGTCAATTCCTTTATCAAACACTGGATGCAGACAAAACCGGGCCACAGGGGGCATAACCCCAGGTTTCTGGGGGTCTAAGTCCAGCACCAGTTCCATATTAGACCCCAGAAGAGTGGTCTCGGCATGTCAATCATTTCAGTGTTGGCCGTGTTGAGTCAAATTAAGCCGCAGGCTCCACTCCTGGTGGTGCCCTTCCGTCAATTCCTTTAAGTTTCAGCTTTGCAACCATACTTCCCCCGGAACCCAAATACTTTGGTTTCCCGGAAGCTGCCTGCAGAGTCATCGAAGCAACTCCTGCGGATCGCTAGTCGGCATCGTTTATGGTCAGAACTACGACGGTATCTGATCGTCTTCGCGCCTCTGACTTTCGTTCTTGATTAATGAAAACATTCTTGACAAATGCTTTCGCAGTAGCTCGTCTTGCGGCGATCCAAGAATTTCACCTCTAACGCCGCAATACGAATGCCCCCGTTTGTCCCTGTTAATCATTACCTCCAGTTCCGAAAACCAACAAAATAGAACCGAGGTCCTATTCCATTATTCCATGCACCATTATTCAGACAGCCGAGGCCTGCTTTGAACACTCTAATTTTTCAAAGTAAACGCGCCGGCCACCCAGGACGCTCAGCGAAGAGCACCCGTGGGAGAGAGCCGGCAGACGGTAGGGCAGGAGACAACGGGCAGTGAACCGGCGCGAGCCGGACCGCCCGCCTGCGCCTGAGATCCAACTACGAGCTTTTTAACTGCAACAACTTTAATATACGCTATTGGAGCTGGAATTACCGCGGCTGCTGGCACCAGACTTGCCCTCCAATAGATCCTCGTTAAAGGGTTTAAAGTGTACTCATTCCAATTACGGGGCCTCGAAAGAGTCCCGTATTGTTATTTTTCGTCACTACCTCCCCGTGCCGGGAGTGGGTAAGTTGCGCCTGCTGCCTTCCTTGGATGTGGTAGCCGTTTCTCATGCTCCCTCTCCGGAATCGAACCCTGATTCCCCGTTACCCGTTACAAACATGGTAGGCATGTCACGTACCATCGACATTTGATAGGGCAGACATTTGAAAGATGCGTCGCCGGCACATGAGGCCATGCGATCAGCACAAAGTTATCCAGAGTCACCAGTGGGGACGCCGCAACCCCGCGAGGGGAAACGACGATTGGTTTTGAAATAATAAAAGCGCTCTTTCCGCGAGGGTCGGAGCTTGGTAAGCATGTATTAGCTCTAGAATTGCCACAGTTATCCAAGTAGGATCGTGTCATCTAAGGAACCTCGACTGATTTAATGAGCCATTCGCGGTTTCACCGTGAGACAGTGTGAACTTAGACATGCATGGCTTAATCTTTGAGACAAGCATATGACTACTGGCAGGATCAACCAGATATCTGTCGGAGACGTACTGTGTACAGCACACACCGGTCGGCGGAGGAAGAGTGTGTTTTTGTAAAAGGCCTCGCTGGGACGACGGCCGCAGGGACCGACCGACTGACGGGACGGACGGACGGTTTGTTCCACCCGTCCCTCACTCCGTCCGTCGACCTAGGCTCGCCTGACAGGGGCCTCCCACACGCACCAGACGACCGACCGACCGGGCTCGCTCGAGGAGGGATGGCAGCGCTCTGTGCAGAACGGATCCCAACGACCTCGGCGATGAATTTCACTGGGACTAGAGACAATATGGCCTGCCGGCCTGCCCTTCTCCGTAGGGAGAACGCAGGGCCTCGAGGCAACGATTCCTGCTTTCCATTTGCCGGTCACAAGCTCTTTGCGAGAGTGGGACCACCAGCGAGACGTACTGTCGAGCTCTGCTATAAGCCTTAGATAAATCACCACGGACGGACCACGTTTCCTGATACGGACCAGACTAGCGCACCTCGGTGGAGGAGCCACTACCACAAACCGCACCCAATTCGCACTACGGGGAAAGGCAGGCGAGCGTTTTCCGCAAGCCCGCGCTATCGCTCCGCCTGGCGGGACTGAGATCGCTTTACGAACACTGGTTGAAATTGAGTCGCTGCGGCGAGACAACTACCCCAGATAGTTCTAGGTTCAATAGGTAAGGTTATGAGATTGCTAGTCACATGTAAAATCATTGTTAGTTGACTTATCTGACTTGCTCGGAAGGTTACAGTTGTCTATTCTGTTTCACCTCTGCAGAATCAAATAACTAAATAAACTCATTTTAAAAACGGATTTCACAACCTGCATGTAATTCTTCATTTATTAACAGAGCTTACCCTACGTTCAATCAAGATATGTCTGAGTAGGTTTAGGTCGTGCTCTGTGTACCATAAGGACCTGGCCGACTTTGGTCATGAGGTTATACCGTTAAATGAGACATTCAGAGCAGTATAGCTATATTGTTATGAATATATTGAGTCGAAGATTCTCAGACATGACATTAAGGCACTCCAAAATTCACGCAAAGACATGCCGAATGTGGGATAACTTTGTGAGTTTCAAATAAAGTCTTAGACACAATATTCCATATATGAAACAATAATACTTGGTTGAAAAAGTTCATTTCCTGGTGATCAGAGCAGGAAGAAATTGGGACAAAAGATGATATTAACAGGTTTCAAGCCTAGCTGATTTGAGCACTTGAACACATACAATGTGTTACTGCTTATAGAACATCTGCAACATAAAACACCATGTACGATTATTCAAGAGTATAATACCACTTTATAATCTTATAATCAAGACACTGCTATATCCGACAAACAGGAAAGGGGACAAAACTCTTACGTATCGTAACTTAATTTGGTGAAGTTTCATCCCTTGTTTTTATATCACTGTCAATATGCAGAATGTTCCAGGTTTGCCCCGATAGGAAAACCCCAAAATCTTTATTTGACTAAGAAATACCAAACATTTTATAAATGATTGTGGATTATTCACACAACTAATACACGAATTCTAAACAGTATTCTAACGTCAATGAATAACGCGTAGTCTCGATTCGACATTTTGTACGTCACAGCCCATCAGCTCTTCTGTTTCCATTGGACCTTCAGTTTTTTTTGTTTTTTTGTGTGTTCTTTTGCGTTCGCCTTATGTCTCTATTCCCCAAGGCGGTGTGCTTTGCACTACGGTTTTTATTTTGCGCCTGTCGGTCTAGTGCATCCGACTTCAGCATACATTTTATGTAAGGGTCTGCTTCCTCCTGCATTTTCTAAGGGTTTGCTTCCCCGGGGTAACGGCCGGTACTGTGATGGGGAACGAACCCAGCTCCTTCGTGTTGTGAGCCGTGTCATTTAACCACTAAGCCACGTCGTCCTAAAGGACTTTTACTAGTTATCGAACCCAACGTCTCTTAGAAAATTATGCATGGAACTTTGAAATTAATATGTTTTTGATTGCACCTTCAGTGTAACTGTTTTATTGTATCTTTAATCTGTAAGACATAAATATAAATTATTATAGACGAACATGTTTATTCTTATTTTTTGGGAATTATTTTATGTTATTTATTTATTTGTTGGAGGGGGGTTTGGGGGGGGGGGGGGGGGGTGGTCGGCGCATGTAAAGCAGGCTATAGGTGTGGGAAGAGTGAGATCCTCTAATTGTTCAATTGTTGTTGTGACTTTAATATTAATATGTACAGTTTGGTTGGACGGTAGATCTTCTGAACGGAAATTGCTAATTGATCTACAGATACCATTATAACTCAACTACAATACCGTCCTACCCTGGAAATACGGCAGGCTCCAGAGTATGTCTACAGGTTGAAAGTGTCCATACGTCGAAATAATGTATCTAATGTACATAATGCACTGAAGTAAGTCCACGACGTAAAGAATTTCTCCATGCCCTCTACAAAGTGATATCTGTCTTCTAGCCTGGCACAACTGATCGAGGACGGGTACCAACGTAAACAGATCACAGGAGTAACTTTTATTGACTTAAGCGCAGCATATGACACCATAAGCCAGCCGAAGTTGTTTGCTAAGCTTTGCTCCATGACAAAAGACTGGCGTCTCACAAACCTCATTAAAGTATCCTACAGAATAGGCTATTCTACGTCACAGTGGGAGGGGGAGGGGGGGGAGGGGGGCAAGTCGATGGCAAAACCCAAAAAAATGGGCAGGCACAAGGAAGTGTCCTGGCACCTATACTGCATAATATAAATAACGATCAACCTATCGATACAGAGGTGACAAAATCCATATATGCCGATAATACAGCAGTAGCTGCCCAGGGAAAGTTCGTCGAATAAGTCGAAACGAAACTGACACACGCCATTGATGCCCTTGCTCTATGTTACCATAAAAAATTCCCTCAAACCAGACCCCTGCAAAACTCAAGTATTTTCCTACCATCTCAGAAATATGGAGGCGAACAGAAAGTTTCAGATCAAATGGCAAGAACAGGATCTAGAACACAGCACTTTGGAGTGAAGTTGGATCTATGCCGCACATTGTGAAGAGACAAAACAGAAAATACATGCGAGAAATAGTAGCGTACACAACATGGGGAGCAAAGCCAGATATCCTCAGAATATCAGTACTCTCTCCGTGTTTCTCTGTAGTTGAGTACGCTGCACCAGTCTGGAAGAACTCTGCACATGTCAAACATATTGATACAGCAATAAATTAGACAGACCATGTAGTTACTGGATGCCTAAAACCTACAAAACTGAAAAAAATATATCGCATAATCGGCATAGCGCCACCAGAGATACGTAGAACTGTCGCATCAGAGATAGAAAGAAAGAAAGAGGTAAATGACCAATACATTCGATGTTCGGACATCAGATGCAGCGCCCAAGAGTAAAGTCAAGACGAAGTTTCTTACAGCTAAGCCAGTCCTTTCAGATTAGTCCAGGAAATCAGCGCATCGAAAGTTGGAAACAGCTGACAAAGTTCCTCTTGATTGTGTTACGGGAGGAACCTGCGCCTGGACATCCCCTGCCCTATGTAATATGGAAGTTCCTAAATAGACTTCGAAATGGTGTATCCGATTCAGGAAAAACTTGAAAAGATGGAGATACAGGGATGATGAAATATGCGAATGTGAAGTAACAAGACCAGCACTATCTCATAATCTGCGTAATCGTCCCGGAGACATGTAACATAGATGACCTGCTGAGTGCCAGCGACAGGGCAATCCACGTCGCTGAACCCTGGATGAATGAAGTATGACGTAGGACACTGAAAGAAAGTTCTAACCAGTGTTGTTGTGACATCTCACGTCACTATAGGTTGATGATTTGGTTGTGTAAGTATGTCGACCTTGGAGCGAGAGAAGCCTAGCCCTCTGCCTATCCCTTTGGTTTGCTAAATATGCTTTTTTCTAAATTATGAAAAGTAAATGCAATGTTAATCAGGTTATGATTTGTTCTGTTAAGAATTCACGTCACTGCAATCCGGAGAAACTTGTAGGTACTCAATCTCCCACAGGGAGTAGCGAACAGTGTGTATACTGATGGATCCAGCAAACTACTGCTCGATTCGTGATTGATTTCAACACTATACAGTATGTTACTAGTCAGTCCATGGATCTCAGTGTCAACGTCCAATCTAAGAGACGGTCATTGATTGACCTCAGAATATATGTACCCAAAGCTCTTCTCTTTGGTACCTTTTAAGCGAAGACGTCTGCTGGTTCATAACCCTGACCACAGCATAGCTAGAACAGTAACACCCACATGAGTTCCTGAAAAAAAGCGTGATCACTCTACGTCAGCTATTCACTAACACTGTAGCCAGCCCTTCTATACTTTCTGAAGCGATCTTTGAGATGCGATGACTGCCCTTGTCAAAATAAATCAATAGATCAAAGCTTCAGTGAAACTGAACAGTAAAAGGCGATCAAAGCAGGTACAAGTAATAGATCAGGGGCTCTATTGTATAACAGGCACAGCCTTTCAGAGAGGGGCAACATATAACCGCTTGTTTTACATCATGTTCTGTGTCTTACAGTGATGTTTCAGTTGATACATCATGTTCTGTGTTTTACAGTGATGTCTCAGTTGATACATCATGTTCTGTGTTGTAAAGTGATGTCTCAGTTGATACATCATGTTCTGTGTTGTAAAGTGATGTCTCAGTTGATACATCATGTTCTGTGTTGTAAAGTGATGTCTCAGTTGATACATCATGTTCTGTGTTGTAAAGTGATGTCTCAGTTGATACATCATGTTCTGTGTTTTACAGTGATATCTCAGTTGATACATCATGTTCTGTGTCTTACAGTGATGTCTCAGTTGATACATCATGTTCTGTGTTGTAAAGTGATGTCTCAGTTGATACATCATGCTCTGTGTCTTACAGTGATGTCTCAGTTGATACATCATGTTCTGTGTTGTACAGTGATGTCTCAGTTGATACATCATGTTCTGTGTTGTAAAGTGATGTCTCAGTTGATACATCATGTTCTGTGTTGTACAGTGATGTCTCAGTTGATACATCATGTTCTGTGTTGTAAAGTGATGTCTCAGTTGATACATCATGTTCTGTGTCTTACAGTGATGTCTCAGTTGATACATCATGTTCTGTGTTGTAAAGTAAAGTCTCAGTTGATACATCATGCTCTGTGTCTTACAGTGATGTCTCAGTTGATACATCATGTTCTGTGTTGTACAGTGATGTCTCAGTTGATACATCATGTTCTGTGTTGTAAAGTGATGTCTCAGTTGATACATCATGTTCTGTGATGTAAAGTGATGTCTCAGTTGATACATCATGTTCTGTGTTGTAAAGTGATGTCTCAGTTGATACATCATGTTCTGTGATGTAAAGTGATGTCTCAGTTGATACATCATGTTCTGTGTTGTAAAGTGATGTCTCAGTTGATACATCATGTTCTGTGATGTAAAGTGATGTCTCAGTTGATACATCATGTTCTGTGTTGTAAAGTGATGTCTCAGTTGATACATCATGTTCTGTGATGTAAAGTGATGTCTCAGTTGCCGCAATTCGTTCTTTGTCCCTAACGAAAGCATCGTGGTTTTCCCATCTCGTTTTTTGTCCGGGTACAGTCACTGAGCCATTACCTAAATGTTTTTATCGACTGCACATGTTAAAGAGGTATCAGGTAACCCTATCAGAGCTGAAGTAGTGACTTTGATCTTCATTCTCATATTAGAAATGATTGTCATGTAAGCACCACCACTTCCGACCGCAATTTTACCTCTCACTCATAGATAACTGGTACTTCAATACTAAAACTATCAAGCATGTTCAAGGACAAAAACGCCATGCCTCTGACAGCAGTGCTTTTTCTTATGAGAGGAAATAGGCTTATTCTGTGTAAGTAACACAATTTATTTTTGTTTGGTACACATTGTTACCTAGAAATATAAGCGAATGAGTGGCTAGTTTAAATTTCTTAACACAAATTAAATAGCTTCAGTCCGACCATGCTGACTGGTGAACTTTTTGACTGACTGGTGAACCATCCTAAAAATTGTCAGGCATTATATATGTATATGAATGAAAAATCTTAAACGTGGGTGTGGGATAGAAATGATACAAAACTTGCCTTTGTATTGTAGCTTGTAAATATGATTGCTAAGAATGTGAAGAAGTCATGCACGTGTCATTGCGGAAATCCTGACAATTGGGACACCGTTACTACCCTAAAAACTCGTGGCTTTCTGAATTTCTTCGAAGGATTTCAGACAGTTCAACTTCTAGAGATTTTGTCCTAACTTATTTGGATACACTGACGCACTGTATAATTTACTTCAAACAAAAGCTTATAATGGGAAATACAACTGTAATAAAGTCAGGGATGTTTCATGACAGATCAAATATGAAAGAGACAATCGGTTTGAAGATTTGTGGAGTTCAGTTTGATCAAATACAGCAGATGTTGATGAACCCCAGCATAAAAGATCAAGAAAATGTATGCCGAACACTGTTGACAAAGAATCTTAACTTCAGCTATACCATTTTGTTGCTGATAGCATTGTCTCGGTTAACCAATAATGAGCTAAATTGGCTCAAGGTGCTCGTTACTTTGGAAACTCGAATATTTGTAACTTCTGTAGCATGAAAACTACGAGCAGTATAGAAAGTCATTTCTAGACAATTTGCTTTGCAAAATTAAACTCTTTGTATCTATTGCTTTTTCATTATGTCCGTTTAAAAAACGAAATTTCTGTTCTCTATGCCAGCAAAGAGTTTTCATAACACCAAATTTTTGTCAAAAGACAATCTGACGAAAGGGTTCAAAGAGCTATTTAAATTTGGAGAGCTAATTTTAACAATTCCAATTAATACTGATGCAGCAGAACGTTCGTTCTTTGCTTTTAAAAGGATCCATACATGCTGCCGGGGAACACAAGGACAATAAAAAATGTCGAGCTTAACTTTGTTATCCATTGAGAAAAATGTTGTGATGGAAATGAAGCAAAGAGCAAGTTATTGGGACGATGTTTTTGATCAGTTTCTCGTACAAAAGAGGAGATTCGAGTTGATTTATAAATAAGATTGGTAAGTGATCTGCTTGTTTTAAATATATTTTGTCCAGTACATTATGAAGCTGAACAGCACACCATGTTTGATGATTCACGGTACACCACTACTGGGCACATATCTGACAACAGATCGACAGGTAGTACGCATAAATGACAACAGATGGACAAGTAGTACGCATATCTGACAACAGATGGACACGTAGTACTCATTTCTGACAACAAATCGACAAGTAGAACACATTTGTGGTTGACATATGCATGTACACGTCCACATAGTCGCCTACTTATGCGATGGCGAGGTGGACTGACAAACGACCTAGTTCTGCATTGATACAGCATTGCAAAAGATTGAGTATGAAGAAAAGTAACGAACGAAATAAATATCACACTGAATAATGAACACTGTCGAGGATTTCGATGCTCAAATACATTTCCAAAATTGATATTGATTGACGTAATGGCATACAATATTGTGCGAACCCGGTCGGGAGTTGAAAACACGATGAAAGAACGATATTGAATTCAATGACTGAATGGCTGTTATTGATACTATTAGCAACAAAATGTATTTGATTCCATAGAAGTGAATAACACAGCAAAATGGAAAATATGGTGTACAAAACTTATGCAAATATGATCTACATATGACGGCCGCCATTGATATAGCAATTGGAATCCACAGCAGGCGATGGTGACAGAAGGAATTATACAAACAACCGGACGGAAATTGGAAGCAGCCTTCAGAACTCTAGACCTGAAACTATATATACATTTATGTATATACGTATGTATCTGTGTGCGTAGGTATATGTGGGAAGCTATTAAATAACGTTTATATTAGGCATTAACATAGATTACTTCCTGTTGCTAGCATTCACCTTTTTTCGTCTTCATCTTCATTTCCTTTCTCGCTTTGTTCGTTCTCATGCACTTTTGTCATCTTTGTCATCTTTGTCATCTTTGTCATCTTTGTCATTTTCTTTTGTTTCTGGGCCTCTTCTTCTTTCTTCACATTTTGCCAGTTCTTCTTCACATTATGCCAGTTCTTCTTCACATTATGCCAGTTCTTCTTCACATTTTGCCAGTTCTTCTTCACATTATGCCAGTTCTTCTTCACATTTTGCCAGTTCTTCTTCACATTATGCCAGTTCTTCTTCACATTTTGCCAGTTCTTCTTCACATTTTGCCAGTTCTTCTTCACATTATGCCAGTTCTTCTTCACATTATGCCAGTTCTTCTTCACATTTTGCCAGTTCTTCTTCACATTATGCCAGTTCTTCTTCACATTTTGCCAGTTCTTCTTCACATTATGCCAGTTCTTCTTCACATTTTGCCAGTTCTTCTTCACATTATGCCAGTTCTTCTTCACATTTTGCCAGTTCTTCTTCACATTATGCCAGTTCTTCTTCACATTTTGCCAGTTCTTCTTCACATTATGCCAGTTCTTCTTCACATTTTGCCAGTTCTTCTTCACATTATGCCAGTTCTTCTTCACATTTTGCCAGTTCTTCTTCACATTATGCCAGTTCTTCTTCACATTATGCCAGTTCTTCTTCACATTATGCCAGTTCTTCTTCACATTTTGCCAGTTCTTCTTCACATTTTGCCAGTTCTTCTTCACATTATGCCAGTTCTTCTTCACATTATGCCAGTTCTTCTTCACATTTTGCCAGTTCTTCTTCACATTTTGCCAGTTCTTCTTCACATTTTGCCAGTTCTTCTTCACATTTTGCCAGTTCTTCTTCACATTTTGCCAGTTCTTCTTCACATTTTGCCAGTTCTTCTTCACATTATGCCAGTTCTTCTTCACATTTTGCCAGTTCTTCTTCACATTTTGCAAGTTCTTCTTCACATTATGCCAGTTCTTCTTCACATTATGCCAGTTCTTCTTCACATTATGCCAGTTCTTCTTCACATTTTGCCAGTTCTTCTTCACATTTTGCCAGTTCTTCTTCACATTTTGCCAGTTCTTCTTCACATTATGCCAGTTCTTCTTCATATTTTGCCAGTTCTTCTTCACATTATGCCAGTTCTTCTTCACATTTTGCCAGTTCTTCTTCACATTTTGCCAGTTCTTCTTCACATTTTGCCAGTTCTTCTTCACATTTTGCCAGTTCTTCTTCACATTTTGCCAGTTCTTCTTCACATTTTGCCAGTTCTTCTTCACATTTTGCCAGTTCTTCTTCACATTTTGCCAGTTCTTCTTCATATTTTGCCAGTTCTTCTTCATATTTGACTTCTTCCTCTTCTTTGTGTTCTGCTCCTACTTTCTACACTTTTAATGGAGTACGAGTTACTTGATGTAGTGCTCATTTCCAGACACGGTTTCCAGAACTTTCTCTCAAACATAGTTGTCTAATTTGAAGTCGCATATATTTGTACACTCATGAAGGGAAGTTTCTACACGAGAAGGACTGTCATCCACAGTTCACAGTAGCTGTTCTTCGCTGTGTTTAAGAGCTTTCCCTTTGACATGAGCTATTTGTAGTGGTACCAAATACAGATAGTTTACATTTGATCTCTTTTGCAATCTTTCCTTGACTTTGTTTTCATTTAAGTTTGATGTTTTGCTGTAAATGTTTGCCAACTGTCTTCAAGATAAAAGAATTATGTGAAGAGAGAGAATTAGTGCAGACTAACACTGCGTCATGTGTAGTGAAGCTGGCCCTATATCAGTGTGTAAGTAACATATGACACTATAAATGAAGGAAGTGAAGTTTTCGCATTCTGACAAACGGTGTCCAGTTTAGAGCTCAGTGAACCAGTTATGGTGCGGCTTATGGCATAGTGATGGAGTTTAGGATGCAGCAGTGGACTAATTAAAGGTACAGTGGATCGGGCTCAAGCCAAGTAGCCCAATTGAAGATATCATGGTTGAGGTTTAGGTCTAGATGTGCATATTTAGGCATTGGGATCCGGAGTAGTCTGTCAGAGGATAAGTCTGCCGGAGGACAAGAATAGCACCACTGTCTCACAGAGACCATATAGTAAGAAACGACATAGCATACCACCGATCATTGTTAGGTGGTATGTTTAGAGCAGCAAAGATTGTGCCTAACAGACTGCGAGTCTACTTTGCTCTAGTGTTTGAGTCTATTAAAATGGAATCACACATCCGTTAACCACCTTCCACAATCGCTTGCCCCAATACAGTTAAGTATTAAGCTAATCGAGCCAAACTTGCTAAGCAGCAAACCCTTATCCCGGCTATATCAAGCTCTTAGCAGAGCTGGGACCTGCACTTGGGCATCTGTCCCTGTAGAAGTACAGGTCGACTAAGAACTAAGAAGATCTGGTGTTAATTGTAGCTACCCTTATTATTTAAGATCTAGTGAACTAGTATAATGCTCAGTATCCTAGTTTAAGGTATAGTGACCCAGGCAGAGGTCATATGATCCAATCTAAGGTTAAGTGAGCCAGTTGTTGTTGTTGCTTAGATGTTTGCCTCACTATTTATACTGGCGGAGGCGCGCCATTTTCCACCCCAGACCGTAGTCCATTGGGCGATATCAGGACGCATAAACCAGTGCTTGGATGCATGTGTGCGTCTGTATGTACCTATGCTAGGTTTGTGCGCCCTCAGAAGCTAGCCCAACCAAAGTGCAATGGAAGGGCTTCACCATGAGGGCGCGTGTGAAAGTTGTGCAAGAGTGTGACTGAAGGACAGAGTCAAATGAAACAGAGTGAGGTGAGAGTAGTTTAAATTGAGGTCTAGAATTACAGTTCATAGTTTTTGGGCGAGTTGAAGGTCTGGTGGACCAGTTTGAAATGAAGGTGTTCATGTTAAGGTCCAATGTTACAACCTAGCGCACATTCCGTTTCGTTCATATTTACTCTTAAACAGTTCTAAATACTCTTGTAGATTATTAGAATTATAATTAAACAGGTTGTGTCCCTTTGATGTTTATTTGAAGTCTCCAATATTTCATTGTTTCCTACCTTTTTTTTTTTTTTTTTAAACTTTTCTTATATTTATAATAAACGCTCAATGAATCATATGTCTCCTCGTTTGGATGCTGGTAAACAAAGGATAGGACCACTGCAACCTTCCTAACATGTCATTAATGGCAACTGAGTAGGCGTTGCGCATATTGAAACCACATCAAAGTAACAAATTGCTACAGAAACCATTCATGAAAGAACAAACAGTGTCCTTTGGCACATACTACAATACGTGGACAGCTTTAGCAGGAAGGTCTTCTACCCTTGAGGCAGCTCCTCTCTCTCTTCTTACCTCACTCTGTTTCATTTGACTCTGTCCTACAGTCACACTCTTGCACAACTTTCATACGCGCCCTCATTGTGAGACCCTTCCATTGCACTTTGGTTGGGCTAGCTTCTGAGGGCGCACAAACCTAGCATAGGTACATACAGACGCACACATACATCCAAGCACTGGTTTATGCGTCCTGATATCGCCCAATGGACTACGGTCTGGGGTGGAAAATGGCGCGCCTCCGCCAGTAGAAACTAGTGAGGCAAACATCTAAGCAACAACAAGTGGACAGCTGCAGTCGCTGCCGTAATGGAAATAAGCTCTATTTGAACTAGTTTATTTCTGTTCATTTCCAACTCCTCATTATTTTAAAGTAACCTAACAAAGCCTTTATGAAAAAGACCACAGTATTGTTTGCAATACCGATATGGCGAAGCGCTCAGACTATATTGGTAGATAAGGAAGAGTATAGAGAAAATTGATCATTGCAACTCGTTGATTGTACACGCTCCTGATTCATCTTCGAATATTATTTCACTGATGAGCTACGTTTAATTCCAAACTCGTACAATATTTATCACTAAGATAGGTTCAACTATTACAGTATGATCATCAGCTACTGTTGTTGATAACTTTCTGTGTGTTCTCATTCAGGGATACATGAAGGTATGTTCATGTCACAGAGTCAAAGGTCGAATTGTAAATACCCCAAACATCGCTAGAAAACAAATCATCATATGGGATCAAGATGCTGAGCAGCGCATGAGCTGCAGTGGTCAGCGACCCATAGCTAACTGCTAGCGTCACGGCCAGCGAACCACAGCTGCCAAGACTCTTCTACACCTCCACGCGGTGACCCTGGATAACAGGCTGCAGCAGGACAGACTGGCTAAGGAGAAGGGATCGAAGAGGGAATGCTAACCCGGTACTAAAAAAATGCTTGTTTAAGGCGTATGTGTTGGACCGAAAGGTGCAAATATCGCAGTCAAGCTGTAAACTACGACACAACGCATTCCGTTCTCTGGACTACATTCTGCTACTTAAGCCTTTCAGGGTTTGGTAGCGGGAGAATGAGAAAGAACGAAGTCAAGCCAATCCAAGCCTAGCCAATCCAAGCCAAGCCAAATCATATCTACACATAAGACGTTCACCAACAGATGTCTCCGTAAACTCGTCATGTTAGATGGCCAGATGCAACAGCAAGAACAGATGTTTGAACCAGCGTGATAGCAACTAGTGCAGCTAGAGATTGGGACAAGAATATACAGACTATAGGGTGGGCCCACAGAAAGGTACTGGACAATACGGTATGTGTAATTGATCTTTGTGACGATCGGCCATAGAAGAGCAGATGGGGTCTTTTGGTTGGAACTCAAGAAGCAAGACATGTAAAGCAATCATTGAGTAACTAGAAGAACTGTCAGGTAAGAGAAGTGCTTGAGACATCTTCTCCATTGTGAACATGAGGTACATGACTTCTGTATGTAAAGAAAATTTAAAAAAAACACAATGACCCAACTTACTTATTTGATTACTTGAATCCTGGTATTCAATCTGGAACCGTTGACTAATTCCAGGTAGCCAAAATCTGCTTGGATCCGTGTCTGTTCTTCGTCATGGAGCACTATAATAGTCCAAAAGTGTGGTACAGATTATCTCGTTGGTGAACTGTTGTAGTTGTATGACTACTAGAAAGACTTCATTCTCGTCCATATATCTTCAACCAAGAGAATCACATGACCGGTAAATCTGCACTTTCACATTGACGCAGTCTTAGACATACCGGAACACTGTTTGGCCGCGGAAGCCCGTATTTCGAATGTGGTCTCTTAGGAAGATATGTAGGCCTTTTGGCTCCATTGCTCTTTCGGTAATACGGAGCTTCTCTGCGTTTGATTTGGATATACTCTAAACTTGACACCCACATCCCATTACTGGTATAATCATTCACGAATATAGGAATCAATAGCTTCTTTTTCAAGAGATTGCAAAATTTAGAAAAACAAGTTGCAAATGTATGTTTTACAACATGATTATCTTTATCTGGACGTGTTAATAATATCAGTCTCGGTACCACCACCACGTAAAAAGTCGTCTGTAATTTGATCTACAAATTCCTATCTTGTGCCTTGATCTTACAATCTGAAAGGCTTTTCCCTGTCATTCTCTTCATGTTATCACCCCCTCAATATCGCTGTTTACTGCAGTCACGTTTGACCTTCACCTTTCCTTCCATTATTGTTTTCAATAAGATGTCACTTCATTTGATGGCACTAAAATACATTATCTGTCTGACTGATTTCGTCCATCAATTTTTGCAATATCCTGAATTGCATTATTTTCTCTGCATGAGATGCGACACATTCTTTGATATATCTACTTTTCAAGGATCTTGATTATCCACCTTGCCCATGTTTGTAGTTCATATATTAATTACGTGTGTGCATACCAACGGTTCCCTCTCATGTTCAATGTGTGTGTGATTTGTTATATTGTCCATATATAACTCGTGTTAGTGAATACAGGTTGGGTATCGGTATTCTCTTTCCGATACCTGTTTAGTTTGTATTGTTTCTTGACGATTTAATTGCCGTTCCCGTGTTTGTCATTGTTGTTGTCATTGCTTGTATTGTTATTGTTGTTATTGTTTTAGTTATGTTATTGTTGTTAATATTGCTGCTCATGTTATTGATGTTGTACTTGTTGGTGTTCCCTTTATTGCTGTTTTATTGCTTTATTGTTTACGTTTCTTGTTCGTTAAATGTTTACTGTTAAGTCTCGTTGAAGGTCCGTCTCTTATAACATCAGACCATGGCCAACATCTATCTAAAGTTGACCATGCTCAGACATTGTATTTTAGGTTGAAACATTGAAATTATGTGTATTATGGTTTGCGATTATATGACAGGAACCCCTCACTTCACGTCTATGCTCTGCACATGGGAAGCAAGCGTTTTACAATTGTCAGGCCAGCGACACGGGGTCGACTCTATCATCCTTGTAGTAGTGTGCGTGCTGAGAAACATTGGATTTCACTACAGTAGACCATCCGATATAAGGAGCGCCAATGCAGACCTGTTATCAGAGACGATATGTCAAGACCGAATAACTCAGTCTAGCAGCATCGTTAACAACATCAGAAGAAGCAGAATAACATTACAATGAGAGAGGAAACGTTTAATACAGAAACAAAGGTTAAGAATAGAAAATAAACTTACCCAAACAAAACTGTATTGAAGAATTGTTATTATTTTTCCACATGCCCCTCTACATTGGTGTATGTGATGTTGTAGCGAGGGAATAATGAGCAGAGGGCGTCTGTTGGTTGCGTGTTTAACCAACATAAGAGTGCGTAAACTGTTTCTCCACCTGGTCTTTAATCTTTTTGGCATTCTAACCACTTGAAGATACACGCGATTCAGTGTGTTGACCATGAGCCTTTAAAAGGATGAAGCTTTTCAGATTGATCCCATGAACAGACATGGAAATAGCCACTGGGATCATTTAACAGCTATTAAAGTCAAATCCCTGTGATTTATAGGCAGACAGACGAGCGAGGGACAATCATTAACGTGAGTGCTGTCTCTTAAGACAATCATGCCCGGTACACTGCTCACAGCTGACCACGCCCAGTTAATGATGGGCTACAAGTCTGAGCAAGATCACTTGTCATATTCTGCATGTAACACCAGATATCGATGGGTATGTAGGAAACATACGAAGAATTGGTATTTCATCTCGGACAGAAATATCTATCTATCTATCTATCTATCTATCTATCTATCTATCTATCTATCTATCTATCTATCTATCTATCTATCTATCTATCTATCTATCTATCTATCTATCTATCTGTCTGTTTGTCTGTCTGTCTGCCAGTCTGTCTGTCTGCCTGCCTGCCTGTCTGTCTCTCTATCTATCTATCTATCTATCTATCTATCTATCTATCTATCTATCTATCTATCTATCTATCTATCTATCTATCTATCTATCTATCTATCTATCTATCTATCTATCTATCTTTCTATATATATATATATATATCTATCTATCTATCTTTATATATATTTATCTATCTATCTATATATATCTATTTATCTGTCTATCTTTATATATATTTATCTATCTATCAATCTATAAATCTATAAATCTATCTATCTATCTATCTATCTATCTATATATCTATCTATATATCTATATGTTTGTCTGTCTGTCTGTCAGTCTGTCTGTCTGTCTCGCTCTTTCTCCCTCTCTCTTTCTCATTCTCTCTCCCCCCCCCCTCTCTCTCTCTCCCTCTCTCTCACTCTCTCTCTATATATAATACTATATATATATATTTATATATATATATATATATATATATATATATATATATATATATATATATATATATATATATATATATATTGTGGTTAGGCCGTCGACTTCGTGATCGGATGGTGTGGGTTCGACTCCGGACTCCGCCGTCTTTTTCATGGGGGATTGATGCAAAGTCCCCTACATCTCGTCGTCGCCCCCTAGTCGTCTTGTTCTTGACTTGCCACTGGAGTCGGGCGGCACGAGACGAGAGAGTGAGGAAAAAAAGTAGCGCAGTTAATCCTTACTTTAAAATATCGCTAACAAAATTAATTATGCCATCATCGTCTACGATGGACGACGGCCTTTGCCTTCGCTTCATATATATCGCACAGTGTCTAGATCATGTCTTTAATAAATACACGGCAAGTCTCAGTGTCTTAGGTTATCTGTGCCATCTCAATCTACATCTTCCCATTCTCATTTATATTTGGCTCAATATCTCTCTCTTCAATAAATGAGTAGACCTGCCTTTATTTCTCATGTTTCTGTGGCTCCAGAACAGAGATTGACTTATAATGATATAAACTTGTTTCGTTAATGAAGCATTAGTAATTGTATCATACCATTTCAATCCATCTATTTTACCTAGGAACCCGTTTATGGTCATGTGCACGTTTGTCGTTATTTTTGTGTGGTCCTGAACAATACAGTGAAACCAACTTTACATTCCCTGGGATAACTAAATTTCGTTTTATATCCATAATTTCCTCAACACAATGACATCACACATATCTTTCTGTTTTATCCTGGATTATCGGCAAAATATGCGAAGGAACTCACGTCTTTTATGAGACTTTCATCCAACATAACGACATCGTTTGTAGCTGCAGTGAGTCTCAAAACCTGTGGTTTGGCTTTGCCGATTTGTAGACCCAAAGTCTAGGACATCTCATCAAGCATACGTATTTTATGTTGGTCCGTGGGTAGAAGAGCTAAGTCATTGACAAAGTCGAGAAAGTCAAGTTGTATGGAAAAAACCCATATCATTCCAGCATTGTTGGCTTAGATATTTACTTTGTTGTAGGCAAAAGCTTCTGCGATACTTGAATCTGCACATCGTGCTACGAACTGAGAAACCCCTAAGTTTAGCGAACAGGTCTAGATACCTCTCATGATGTATTATGAAACAAGGACTAACGATTGATGACTGACGGAAACACAGAAACTAATTAAAATTGGCAGGGTTATGTCAGTGTTATGTAAGAAGAGAAAATATAGGATGACCTGTTTATATACATACTGCATTTTCAGCTTCTGAGATTTTAGGGGATTATTGTTTTCCATTTATTTGTATTGAACATCAAAATACTGAAGGGAGAACGTAATGATTAGCGCGCACTATAGTGTTCAGTTCAGTTGATTTGCCATCTCCGCAGTGAAGGTCGGCTGCAATGGATCTCTAGTGTACTATAGATCTTGCAATGGTTCAATGTAAATAGACTTTTTTCTAGTCCATATCTACTTAAAAAGTTGTCTGCCTATAGAACAACTACCTGTTGAGCGACTGCATTCCACCATACCATCTAGTAAGGTCTTCAACTTGGAAGTATAAAACCAAAATAACTTAACTGTTTAACCCTGATGTCGGTCAATACTTTTTTTTTTACACCACCAACTTTTTCAATACCTCCAAATTGTTTTCTTTTCTTTCCAAGAAATGCGACCCAATCTTCAATATATCCACATTTCGAAGGCTGTAATATGGTTTCTCCAACTCGTTATCCATAGTCATATAGTGTCTTTAAAGGAAAATACACTTATGGTTAATACAATTATTGGGTGACATGCATTCAAAGCATACACAGACATTTAGATAACTAGAGCGTTGTAGTAAGACACATCAAATAGGACAATTATTTCCCCGGACTGTAATGGTCACACAACGGATAATCCCCCTTTATCATCACAAGATAAAACACAGGCACTGATGAACACTCGAATTGAGTTAAGCCTTTGTCCACCGAGTCTGCCTGCCTAAATAACAGGACTGAAGTTGTAAAGTAAATAAGTCTGCTTTAAGAAGACGCGACAATGCAGAAGTTAGATTTAATTACTAACCTAATCTAGAGAAAAATGTGTAGACGCTGTAAATTTAGTGCCAAGTAGACTTTCATGGAACGTTTGTAAAAGATTCACAAAATCCATTAATACACTTTGCACTTTGTAAATATGGCTGAAATCGTGCAAGTAATTGTTTCTAAATGTGCCGATTTATTGACAATAGCTCTCACATCAGTCAGGCAGAGCACTATTTCTAACCTCGTAACGTTAAATTAAGTCTCTGAATTCTTCCGATGAGGAGGGAACGCTACTAAAAGACATTTTCTTATTTGTCGTAGATGAAAGCTAATATTTGCTGCAGGTTACATACGAAGGCTCGACATACAACTTCTCTGGCGCAATAATAACTTCCTTCTATCGACTCGTGTACCAAATCCACTGTTTGTTTTTGCATCGCCAGAAGGGTATTTGATTTCAATGTTTGTTCTACACTGTCCATGTACGTGTATTTATGATCTATGTTTGTTCTATCATGCTATTGTACTTGTTATCATTGACACTGATTATCGGTGTCTTCTTCCTCTAGATATAACAACAGCATCGAAATGCTAAATGTACAATTTGGATAGCTGTTAATATATTTATATCCCTGATTTGGTGCTAGACGCCATTAGCAAGCTTCTGATAGTCGTAGGTGATATGCTGAAGACTTTGTCAAATATCAGGTGAGTAGTATTTATCTTTTCCCTTCGTATAGCATGTCAGCCCACCCACCACCTCCCCTTTTCAAACCCTGACCCGCTCCCAATTAAAAAATGAACCAGACTATTTTAGTTTTGATGAACACAATAGCGGGGGAGGAACGGAGGGAACTGTCAACCATCTTTCAGACAGCCTGAGCCAGAGCATTGAGATTCTTGTACATCGATGTTTTGTGGGGCACTTATATTTTACATTATGATGCTGCCAGCCTCATGTACAACACTCCATATTCGCAATCTACTACACGCACAGTACAATGCAGCAAGCGTAGTCTTTCTTCACTAGCACATACAGGCCAAGATAGGTGTCACAAACTGGCGAAAATTTGTTCAAAACTTTATTGAAATGGGTTGCAGCATTGTGAGAGACTGACGGGGACTGGTCCTTGGGTGTTACTATTTCTTGTCATCACTACTGCGTTTCCTAATTGTATAACGGGTACCCATTTACAGCTATGTGTGTTGCTTGTTGTTTGTCAAGCTACTCGTATCTCAGTTTCTTCTTGCTTTATGAATGTTTTCTGGTTTGCTGGGGTACTTCTTACTACTAGAACATTTGAGCGGCAGCCCTCCTGGCAGTAATACCATGCAAATCTTCAAATCAGGCACACCACAACAAGAATCACGTTGTCAGTACCCACCTCGTTGATCAGGCTGCTGTATAACACTCGATTACCATTTAGACCGTGTGGATCGGGATGTGCTCTAGATGAGTTTTGCCGAAACCAGGGACATAAACGAGTTCCTTTGGCGCGAGAGACAAGCGCTCTAACCGTTTTGCTACACGACATTTTCGTGTGTGAACAAGTTTCACAGTATCCTGTGATGTTCATTCGCCCACATCAACAGTGGGAGTTCACGAAGGCAAATAATCCTGGACTTGCAGCAATCCGGCAGTAAACGGAAGTGGTTAGGTATAATCACTGAGTGTTAGTGCACGGGTAATTGACGTGACCCAAGATTGACACGGTAATGGTAATGATCGTATAATTGAACAGTTTCTATCGCGCCAGTCAGACAATTCATTACAAGAACAACGGTGTACACTCAGGAGGTATAAGGAACTAGTTCTGATAGAAAGATGAGCAAAGTTGGGGATTTAAAATTGAGTTGGATACCAGTTCAGAAGTGGGCTGACTTTGTGGTGTGTTGATTGTACACAGCTTTCAAAGCAAAATGTGGATGTGATGGCAGTAGGATGGCTTAGTCATTAACAAACAAATTTGAATGTACGAAGTGAATACCGCAAGTTAGCAGACATACATCGATTTCTTTATTTACCAACGACGGCTTAATCGCACACACGCACACACACACACACTAATACACAAATACACACCCACGCATAAACATACACACATACAGAATTATGATTTGCTGGAATACGGGAAATAATAGTATAGTTCTTAGTTCTTGGTCGACCTGTACTTCTACAGTGGCAGATGCCCATATGCAGGTTCTAGCTCTGGTATCACCTGGATATAGCCGGGATGAGGATTTTCTGCCTAGCGGGCTAACCTCGAGCAGATTATTACTTCGCTACGTTGGGACAAGCGATTACGGAAGGTGGTTAACCGATGTGCGAGTCCAGTATAAATAGACTCAATCACTAGAGCAAAGTAGACCCGCAGCCTGTTAGGCGCAAATTATGCTGCTCTAAACAAACCACTTAACCATGACCGGTGGTATGCCATGTCACACAGTTAGTCACCTCTTACGACATAGTCTCTGTGGGGCAGTGTTGCTATTCTTGTTCTTGTCATACAAAAAAGACCCCGGCGGACCACTCGGGGCTTGCCGATTACTTGTTTGGTATTTAGTCTTGTCATTTTGGTAAGTAATATTTTCTTCATGCAACCTGAATATTGCCCATGTTTTGATTTTTAAAAATGCAGTTTATTTATTCTTTAACGTCACTATCTCCCATCTGTTTGTTCTCTTTCTTTACTTTCTCTGAAGTGTTTTGTTCCACCTTTCTTATTGAGTGCATCCATTCACTGTTATGTCTTCAGTTTCTCAATTTAGAGTTTCAAAAATCCTTATCTCATGACATATTTAATTTCTAATAGCTTTCTCTTTTAACTTCTTTTTAGATTTGTGACGAACATTGGGTCTTCATTTTCCTGACATTTCCTCTGCAATGATGTTTGAATAATTAATACTAGTCAATGATCAGAATGTTTATACAAATGTTGGGAATTTCTTTGGAGTTTGTTTTATTTATTCTTTGTCGTGTTAGTATGTAATATATTTATGATGTTACATCTGGGTTGCCCCATCTGCATCTTGCTCTGTTATGACTATTTCGGTGTTGGTGTTTGTTATTACTAGATCATGCTCAGTACATACATTTATCAATTCCTCTTCATTGCTGGTGTCACTTAATGTCATAAGCAGTGTTCATGTGGCAGTGTTCATGTGTTGATTTGTGTCCACCTTCTCATCAATTCAAACTTTTCATTGACTGTATTGATAACAACTAGAAAACAATGACATATCTCTCTTCTAACTTCTTCATTGCATGGGCAAAAGATGCAGATCTGATTGATTATTGTTTTCCCACTTTCAACTGTGAAGGTGTATGTCTTTCATTCATGTATTCTGTCTCATTTCACATGCCATATTTCCCATCTGCTGCCCTGACCATGGTGCGGTTCAGAACAATATTATGGTGCGTTCATAAATACGTGTCGATCTCGAAAATAATAAATCTTTGAAATGATAAGATATACAAGAAATAGGTGGAACAACTAAATATGTTTAGTTATTGTAAGATCGACGCCATGTCATTTTTTTTTTCTCAATCACATGAAGTAATGAGGATGCATTTTAGCTTATTTAAGGAGTATTATGTCTTTGCTGGATACCATTTTAGAAGTTGAACAGTAACCCATGACAAATGAACCACATTTTGAATGTGTTTTTGCGGAAAATGGTAAACACTCACTAATATTGCAGTGGAAATTATTGAGATGTGCAACAATTGTTGGGTACTAAGTCATTTTCATAATTATTGCCGATGTGTAAAGGCGTTGTGGGAAAATAGTATATCTTTATTATTTTAATGGAGTTGAAAGTTAAATTCGCCACACTGTAAAACAGTAATACATTATTTTAAACATTTCTCCTGTGAGACTAAACTTGGAAGCCTCTATGATTGTATTTAACATCTATAGAAAAGAACAAAACTTGCATAGCATATTATTGATAGGTCATTTTCACGCTGCGCACAAGCACATGACAGTCCCTCTAGACAAGCATACAAGAAGAGAATATATCGTTTGTTAAAAAAAGCTCACATAGTAATTTTTAGAAGTGAATATTTACGGCAAATGCTAAAAGAAAATTCATATATTGTGTATATAAATTAAACGTGGATAAACGCACACCAGACTGTGTGCAATCTGTTGAGAACTGTGACAGGTATGACAAATACAAATTAAAGCTCATGCAGGTAGCAGACATAAAGGACTTCTAATACATGCTTAAACTTATCTTGAAGTTTGAAACAGAACTTTAATAAAAAATAAACACTGACACCAAAAACGCATATTAGTTATATAATTATCTTTCAACACAAATCTTATTTGAAATCCATTTATTAAGAACATTAATGCACATTTATAAGGATACATAATTTACTCATACCCCTACGATAAATGAAGATAGACAAACAGGCAGACATACAGACATACAGATAGACATATATATAGATAGACAGAGAGACAGACACACAGACAGGCAGACGGACGGATGGACTGTAGGACGGACTGATTGAAGGGCGGACGGCCAGACGAACGGACGGACGGATGGATGGATGGATGGATTGGTGGGTTTGTATTGGGTAGGTGGCTTGGTTTGGGTCGGTAGGTAGGTAGGTAGATAGGTAGATAGATAGATCGATAGATAAATAGATAGATAGATATATAGATAGATAGATAGATAGATAGATAGATAGATAGATAGATAGATAGATAGATAGATAGATAGATAGATAGATAGATAGATAGATAGGTAGGTAGGTAGGTAGGTAGGTAGGTATGTAGGTAGGTAGGAAGTCAGACAGGCAGGCAGGTAGGTAGGTAGTTAGATATCAATAAAAGAGCGAGAGATAGAGAGAGAGAGAGAGAGAGAGAGAGAGAGAGAGAGAGAGAAAGAGAGAGAGAGAGAGAACTGGACATTGTAGCTCAACAAAAATGCAATGCTAACTGCGTTTGAAATTGTGTGTACTTTTGTGGAATTATTATTTGATTCGGTGAGAAAAGCCACCACTGACATTGGGACAAAAGTTTCAAGTGCTCCTAGCATCCCCACGTAAGATTAAAACTGTCAAAGACATTCACGAAATCTTACACGCATTGTTGTTTGCACCGATGTACAGGAGTCCAGCTCTAAGATCTGTCTCTGAATGGCATATTTCACGCAGTGCTTTCTGAACGCATCAACAGATACCAGGAAAACATCCTTCATTAATGTTCTGCAGCAAAAAATGTGTGGCTTGAAATATAAAAGTTGAGCTCAAATGGTGCATCAGTCCCTCTTGCATGAAACCTCCCACAAGGCCCTCGATCTGAATGTAATCAGGCGGACGTTTGTCTCTCTATCTCTTGATGTTTTCCTCATACATACAACCGTTGCCATCCTCTGACACATTTGCCCTTTTACTTCAACACGCATCAATTATTATGTCTTTTGATATGGCTAAAATATAACTGTCATGCACACATTTATTGATCAATGGCTTGTTTACTGTTTGCAACTTCTCCAATACCTTACCTGCTCTTTATTATTTCAACAAGACTACCCCCCCCCCTCTCTCCACTTCCCCTTTTCCCTTCCTATTCAGACCCTAGCAATTATAAAAACGCAGTAATGTTAGTTGTGTGCGTTCTTCTATTATTACTGAGCGAACAATCAAGTATTTAAGGTGAAAGGTATAACTAGTGTTATGGCAGATGCAACTTGTACAGTGGGCGTTGGACAACGCATTTTTCGGTTATACGCTCTGAATGCTTGTCTGAAACAGCTCATCTGAAACATCAAGCACTTTTCCAGAGGTGTATCACATTGCGAGCATGATCTGATGACAGGGATGTGGAGTGCAAAAACACGCTCACGTTTGTTGTCAGTGCTGCTGAAGTGAGTGACGGCAGGTTTCAGACCTCGCTGGCAGCTTGGTTTCTCCCATGTAGGCCATCTTGAACGTATCGACCTACTAAGGACAGATCTGGTAAACCGCTTACACTTTCATATGGGATGCGTTCATGCCCCGTGCATTGTAAACTATGCTATGTCTGCGTCTCTGGTGCTGTTCAGATGTTGTTTCTTTCCTTGCGTTTTCCTTTCTTTGCACCAGGAGTTTGCCTTCACTGCTCTTCATTTCCCCCATGGAAATGTTTAAGGTTTTAGTGAGCTGTAATGTTTAAGGTTTTAGTGAGCGGTAATGTTTAAGGTTTTAGTGAGCGGTAATGTTTAAGGTTTTAGTGAGCGGTAATGTTTAAGGTTTTAGTGAGCGGTAATGTTTAAGGTTTTAGTGAGCGGTAATGTTTAAGGTTTTAGTGAGCGGTAATGTTTAAGGTTTTAGTGAGCGGTAATGTTTAAGGTTTTAGTGAGCGGTAAGGTCTACGGTTTTAGTGAGCGGTAATGTTTAAGGTTTTACTGAGCGGTAATGTTTAAGGTTTTAGTAAGCGGTAAGGTTTACGGTTTTAGTGAGCGGTAATGTTTAAGGTTTTACTGAGCGGTAATGTTTAAGGTTTTAGTGAGCGGGTAATGTTTAAAGTTTTAGTGAGTGGGTAATGTTTAAGGTTTTAATGAGCGGTAATGTTTTACTGAGCGGTAATGTTTAAGGTTATTTTTTAAGTAGTAATTATGAATATTGAAAAATAATTCAGTATTTTCTACTGGTATCAAATTTGTAGAACAGTAAAAATAAAAAGACTCCAAAAATGTAGATGCAGCTGTCCTGTCCTGTACGTTTTTCACTTCAGCCGGAGAATACAGCCACCACTACAGTTGTTCTCTCCTAGGAATCCTGCGTCCAAACACTACGTGATATTGCTGTGATGGTTTCTCCAGTAATTGGAATTACAGATACGCGATGAGGCTACTAACCCATGCACAATTTCCCTAACTTGCATCTTATTACATGCATGATGGTGCAGTGGCCAGATTCTGTCCACCCCAGTAAAGGGAATGGGATCCAAATGAATATAGAACACAAACAAAGATGGTCAATATTATATAATGTCGATGTGTCTATTCCTTAATACGCTGCCCAACGCCAACTACTTTTTATTAATAAAATTTATTCGTATCCAGCTCCAACAATGTTTTATTATAAGATTTATGTTTCTGTCATTTTTTCTTCTTGTATTTATTTCATTAATTGTTAGTGCTACATTGGTAGATCTTCACCTAATAATGTACTGATTTACACTTAATAAATCAAGGCTGTAAACATTGTTCTTAACACTGCTGATCGAATATTAAATATGTTGACATTCGTTCGTGTACAAAATGACTACGTTCTGAATCTCATCAAATTTATTATTAGATTCATTCAAAATATTTGTATTTGAGCCATTCAGTCTATCAAGGTCATTCTTAATTTTATAGTATCAATCTTTCAGTCCATAGAGCAAGATTTGAACATAAATTAATGACACTCAATTTAACACATATTTTTCGAAAAAATACAGGTTGACGCCTGACAGCGTACGAAGAAGAAGAAGAAGAAGAAGTATAAAACTGAGTCACCTCAGTCTAATCGGGGTCCGAAAGGTGAACAAAGAATAGCAGCACTGCAGCCTGTCAGATATGTCACGAGCGGCAGCTAAGTAGAGTTGTTCATGGGTACACTGTAGTGCAATGTCAAGTTTATGAAATAAGGAGCAGTGAAATAAAAGAAATACAAGGTGAAGCAAAAGCTTTTGACAAGTAAATGTTGGAAGAAGAAAAAGAAGAAGAAAAAGAAGAAAGAGGAAAAAAAAAGAAGAATAAGAAGAAGGAAAACATGGTTGGTAAAGACAAAGAAAAAATAGAAGAAGAAGATAAAGAGGAAGATGAATAAAACAATGATATTGAAGGAGAGGAAATGCTAGTGATAGCTGATGTAGTAGAAGAGAATGCAGAGAAAAAACTATATAGAGAAGGCGACGACGAGAAGAGGTGACTGAAGAAGAATAGCACAAAGACCAGTAGAGCACAAAACTGAAATAGGAAAGATAAAAAGAGTAGAAAGTGGCAGATCGTAGATCATAATGGTGGCAGCATTTATCCATTGTTTATTTAATGGCAGAAGGCAGGAAGACGGTAGAACAATTTGTTTCTTATCAATGCACTCACTTAAGACACGCAGGTCCCACTGCGAGCATATGGGGATATTTAGATTACTCAATAAATAAACATGTCATATGGAATACGCGAGGTCAAAAGGGCGATCATGATTTCCTAAGAGAAAGGACTAGTTTGTTTAAGGTTAGCAATTGTTTCTTCTGACTATATTAAATTGGTAGTTATAGTTCTATCAGCCCCAATCAGTTATGATCTATGATAAGACTTTACAGGGGTAACTCTTTCCTGAGTTGTGGTTTCCCTAATCCTTGCAGAGTTGTCGTTTCACTTCTTCGTGCTGCAAGAGATTTGTTCAGCCAGCATGGTGCTGATGCACGTGATGTGTCGATACCGCAGTAAGAAACTGAAAGGACTCCAGATCATAAACTTTGGCATCTTTCTAGGAGAACACGCTGTTGCCCGTGCAGCAGGCTCCCCACCCCCCATCCCCCCTCTCAGCGTTACTAATGGAACTAGGGGAACGACATTATCCGGTACAGCCTGGAATCGGTGACGCCGCACGTGTTGCCATAATAGCCATAGAACCGCCTCTAGACTGTCTTAGAAACACCATCTCTCGATTTTTCTTCTGGTTTAACTCCCGAAGCATTTCACAGGATCAGGTATTCCACAAGGTAGTGGGCACATGAAGAGTAATGTCGAGGTTCACATACCGGAAATAATGTTGACAGACGTATCGAGGTTCACATTACGGAAACAATGTTGACAGACGTGTCAAGGTTCACATGACGGAAATAATGTTGACATACGCATCGAGGTTCACATGACGGAAATAATGTTGACAGACGTGTCAAGGTTCACATACCGGAAACAATGTTGATAGACGTGTCGAGGTTAACATACCGGAAACAATGTTGACAGACGTGTCAAGGTTCACATACCAGAAACGATGTTGATAGACGTGTCGAGGTTAACATACCGGAAACAATGTTGACAGACGTGTCAAGGTTCACATACCAGAAACGATGTTGATAGACGTGTCGAGGTTAACATACCGGAAACAATGTTGATAGACGTATCGATGTTAATATACCGGAAACAATGTTGATAGACGTGTCGAGATTAACATACCGGAAACAATGTTGACAGACGTGTCAAGGTCCACATACCAGAAACAATGTTGATAGACGTTTCGAGGTTCACATAACGGAAACAATGTTGATAGACGTGTCGAGGTTCACATACCGGAAATATTGTTGACAGACGTGTCGAGATTCACATACGGGAAACAATGTTGACAGGCATGTCGATGTTTACATACCGTAAACAATGTTGATAGACGTGCCGAGGTTCACATCGGAGTAACAATGTTGATAGACCACTTGTCGAGGTTCACATCATGAAAACAATGTTGACTAACCACGTGTCGAGGTTGACATCAGCCTAACAATGCTGGCAGATCATGTGCTGAGATTCAGATCATGGTAACAATGTTAACAGACGTGTCGAGGTTCACATCACAACAGCGTCCTGTCCGCGGTGCCGTCGGGCCGAGTCAGACGTTCTACTTGTTAAATTTAGCCCCCAAAAAGATCAACATACCAATCGCATCCCGTATGTTTGTATCAAAATTGAAAAGTACCAGAGGCCACGTAAACCAGACCATATGGTACACCTGATGTACAAAGAAGATCTAAAAGTTGTTTTAATTTTGACGTTGTATATAGTCATATAGTAATTTGTTTGTTGTTGTTGTTGTTGTCAATTGTATTAGAACTGTATGATGTCTCGTCACTGACGTATCGTTGAACTATTTGTATATGTTACCTACACGAGCAGTAACCATGATGAAGATAATAGGGTTACTGTCACCTTCCGAGTATGTTGTAAACAGACGGCACTAGTGTGCTTGATACTAACAGCCTCAACTTGTAAATAATGTATAATTTTGTTCAGCCACTGCAATATCACGGATACATGCCTTCTATCAAGAGGCCAACTGCTGAAAAACATGTGCTTCACATCGGGGATAAAAGGCGAATGGTAGAACATGCTTTGACACATGCTCACTTTTAAAGGGAACAGCTGCAGTGGGGGTATATGCTTCACATAGGTGAACAGCGGTAAATGGTGTGATATATGTTATTGTATCATTCATTCCTTACCTGCTGAAGTTGGATGTGTCAGACAGAAAGGTGAAAATATCACAATTGAGCTGTAAACTACAACACAGCACGTCCGTTCAACGACAACATCTTGCTACTACCAAAGTCCTTTTTAAGGTCTTGGTAGCGGCAGTTTTAGACCGGACGACGAAGAAGAAGAACAATTTATTTCTTATATTAGTTCAATGTTAGTTCAATGTTAGTTCAATGTTAGTTCAATGTTTTTGGTATGTGATGATATTGTTTGTTCAGAACTTGATTCTTCTTCTTTTTTGCATTTTCTTTACTGCTCTTGCCTTGCTGCGTTGTAGAGTGGAGGTATGTATAGACTTCCGTTTTGCGCTAATCGGGACTCTTGTGCTGGTGAGATGTTGAACTCTAGAGTGCTTCTTTGGTCCCCTCTATACACCGTGGTAGCACCTCCATGTAGTATTATGTCGTTACAGATTGATCATACTGCATTTTTGTCAAAAAACCAAACCATCTTTTATTTTGTGCTTCAATAGAATAGTTAACATATGTAGTCCCCACCATATTCATCAGCTTGCCGTTACGAATTGTGTGTGGAATTATCTTACCTGCTACACTTTGCACACAACGCATCTCACATGTCTCGATTTAACGTTTGGGACACTGATAACATAAGGCAGTGACGACCAGCACGTTTCTCAGCGTCTGTTTAGCGGACATATTAACATGTTGATGTTTTTATAAAGGCTTACTCAGGTTGAGGGTCGGGTCAAACTATTTTTAAACTCTGTATTTCATCCGCAACTATTGTCCGTTTTTTAATACACAAACAAGGTCCGAAGAAATTTTCTACTATACTGCATGTCGGATCCAAATAATGTTTCGCGTGCTGCTTTAGAATATTCATGACGTTTTAGAAATGTTTGTTTCTTTAATAAAGTTGATGTATTTTGAAAAATGTATTCATTAGGCTATAATAAAAGTAACCTCACTGAATGGGACATCATTTTAACATGTATAAGGTGCGCAGACATGCTGTTTTTTAAATATTTGTTTTGACTTTCAAATTTGCTCAGTAAATACACATTCCTGATTTTCCCGTGCACAAATTAGACACTTTGTCACGATGCCTATTACCAATTGAACAGAAGAGAGCAGGTCGTGGTCTTCAGACTTAGGACTGGCCACAATAGACTGAGGTACCACCTATTCAATAAATTGAAGATAGGTGGCACTGACAAATGCACGGGCGGCACCGGGAAAATGACCGCTAAACATATACTGCAAAACTGCCCGACATACGAGGACCAGAGAAAGCAGATGTGGCCATGAAAAGTGGCAAACACTAGACAAGCTCTTTGGCAGTGTCGACAGCCTCAGGATGACCGCTGCTTTTTTCGAAAAAATGAAGGTTGATGTCTGACTGCGTACGATGAAGAAGAAAGAAGAAGACACTTGTTCGGTTGCAGAAAACAACAAACGTCATTCATGTGAAACTGTCCAATAGTTATAGTCGTGTACGGTAGTATTAGGATGAGAGGGCCGTATTACAGGACACGAGAGACGCAAACATAATCATTCTTTACAAGAAAAATGGAGACGAAGGAGACTGCAACTATTACAGGGGAATATTGCTGCTCGATACAGTAGGCAAAGTGTGTGCTCGCATCATCCTGAGCAGATTGCGAAAGCTGGTCGACAAGGTCTACCTGGAGTCTAAGTGTGGTTTTAGCGCAGAAATGTTCACGGTTGATATGATCTTTTCAATTAGACAATTGCAAGAGAAATGCAGATAACAACACATACCACTAATTCTTGCCTTCATCGACATCATAAAGGAATTCAACATGGTAAACAGAAATGGTCTTTTCAAAGTATTGTCTAAAGTTGGCTGCCCACTTAAACCACTGATCAGGATTAGGTCTTTTAGTATGGGTATGAAAGGGGCAGTGCTGCATGACGGTTTCGAATCAGAGGCCTTCGACATTAACAGCGAAGTTAAACAGCCGAGTGTCCTCGCTCCGACTCTATTCGGCATTTTCTGTGTCATTGTGCTTAAACACGTCTTTGGAACTACTACAGAAGTGGTTTTTCTGCATACTAGGTCAGATTGGAGACTACTCAATCTAACCAGACTGGGAACAAACAGTAAAAGAAGGGAGACTGTCATTCGGGATATTCTCTTCGTGGACAATGCTGCCCTAATCGTCACCCGGAAGCCGAACTATAGATCATCATTAACAGGTTGGCAAAATTGTGTGATATGTTTGGACTCACCATCAGCGTACAAAAGACAAATAGGACAGCTTTTGGTGCTGATCGTTCATAAAATATATTTAACGATAAAATACTGGAAGTAGTAAATATATCATCACTGAAATCCTTTCATTGGATTCGGAGCTGCAGAAATGATTAGGAATGTCCTCATCAGCACTTGTCAGACTGTCACAGAAAGTGTGGAATTACAACATGCTGGCCATCACCACACAGGCTGATGTGTACATATCCTATGTTATTAGTACCCTTTTTTATGGCAGCTAAAAATGTACTCTGTATGCCACACATGAAAAGAGGCTCAATTCTTTTAATATGTGCCGCCTGAGACGCATACTTGGAATTTCATGGAGCGATATAGTGACTAACAGGGACATGTGGGGCCGTGAAATGATTGCCAGTTTAGTTACGATCCTCTGCCAGCGCCGCTTCCGGTGGCATGATCACACGTGCAGAATAGAGGAGGGGCAATACGAAAAGATATCATATACAGAGAGCTGGTCACAGGCGAATTTAAAAAGATTGACGCTTTCTCCGCTACAAAGATGTTTGCAAGCGTCACCTGAAGGCGTGGGATATGATCATCTGCAACTGGGGTTAACTTGCCAAAGACAGACCTGGCTTGAGGCAGACTTTGTGTGTTGGTCTGCAGGCAATGGTAGACAAGATGCGTCAAGATGCAGACTACAAACGTGTGCGTCAAAAGAAAGAGCAACAACTGACTGTCCCCTCTCTAGCGTGGCCCATTGTCTCTTGGGCAACAACTGACTGTCCCCTCTCTAGCGTGACCCATTGTCTCTTGGGCAACACCTGACTGTCCCCTCTCTAGCGTGGCCCATTGTCTCTTGGGCAACAACTGACTGTCCCCTCTCTAGCGTGGCCCATTGTCTCTTGGGCAACACCTGACTGTCCCCTCTCTAGCGTGGCCCATTGTCTCTTGGGCAACAACTGACTGTCCCCTCTCTAGCGTGACCCATTGTCTCTTGGGCAACAACTGACTGTCCCCTCTCTAGCGTGATCCATTGTCCCTCAATACTGACAGAATTCCAATCAATACGCATTAATAGTTCGAGGTGTGATTATTGTGGTATAAAGTTGCTTTTTTAATATTTACAATGATATTAATTACAAAAGGCTTTTGAAGTGTACATTAAAACAACGCAGATAGTTACAGTTTTACTATATCAGTTCATTTATACCTAAGAGAGTTCATTTATACTATGATATTCATGCCCCACAGAAACGAAGCCAATTGGCGTTTGGTCTGGATAGATCATCCTTTTACCGTTGGATTGGACAGAACAGAGTGCACTCATATCAAGCAAGAAAGGAAAATGAAATTTGACGATTTCGAAAGAGATATCATAAAACGGGGGATATTGACACTTTTGAAGAAAAATCAACTTGTTATTCTCCGGAAACTAATATTAACATTACAATTCGACTTCAGTATTGAAGTTTCCAGAAGCACTCTTTGGAAAATTGTAAAAGCAGCCGTCTTTGCACTCAAGAAAACTTCAGGCGGCAGGAATATTATACGTGAAAAGCCACATTTGATTGCTGCGCGAAGTAAATACCTGAGACAGATACGTCAAGGTGTAGGAAAGGCTATGATATTGTATACTTTGAGAAATCCTGGGTTAACATATTGTAAAGAATGGTATTTATTTGACGGAGAACAGAAAAGACAAATCCCAAGCAGCACATTATACCAACGTTTGCCGAAAATAGTGAAAACAGACTTCTCCCTGACGCTGAATTTGTTTTCTAATCCAAAAGTACAGACGGTTGAGATTACCACTCTAAAATGAATGGACATATTTTCAGGCACTGGCTGACGAATGATTTGCTTCCAATTCTGGAGACCGTCATGCCTAGTAATAGATACAGTATCAGAGAAGACAAAGTACCAACTGCATTAAATGTAAAATCTTAACTTAGGACATGGCTAATTGAGGAAAAAGGAAATTTCGAAGACACGAATTTCAAGCCAGAGTTGTTGCAGCTTGTGAGGAAGACAAATAAGAACAGAACAAGACATTTAAAATAGGGGAAGTTAAAGTGCTGACATGTGAGTACCTTTTGAGAATAGACATTCAATTCTGGAAGAAGTGTGTTGAGCATGTGCTCCGTGGAGCAGAACAGTACTGGCAACGACAGGGATTACAATTTGTCCAGCCAGTAACAAATATCAACCTATTTGAATCGACATATTAGAATTATTAATATTATTTTTATGGACATAGTGATTAGCAGACTTGGATGAATTAGAGTATGTTTATCAAAACAATTAGGTGTACACACAATAGCAACAAATACATTTGAATAATCAAATGCGTTACACAACATAAAATTAGCTGCGCAGTTGATTCAACCTTGAGATGCCTAATGGCGACTGAAGGACTGTACTAACTGTTGCATATTGGTGCCATTTTTACCATTGTACATAAAGGACAACACAAACAATCAATTGATCTATCAAGACATTAAAGAAATACGCCTTTGAACAAAATGCAGAGAAATTCAGCTGCGTACTGTAAAATCCTAAATTTAATGTTATTTCTTTGAAATGGTCCCAAAAGATCGACATAATTTGCCAATGTACAAATGTCTTAACTTTTATGGAGTATATAATATCATTGTGTTAGCTTCACTGATATTCTAAGGTTGCATGCGAAAAATCATTTTGATCTGACATGCAGTTTAGTAGAAAATTGCTTCGGACATTGCTCATAAATTAAAAGACAGATTATAGTACTTGACTCCATACACATATATTAAAGCTAATCCAAGTCAGACCGCTCACACCATGACAGAAATGTCATTATAATGAACACAAATAATTATTTTTTAAATGTTCTTACATGATAAACTTATATTTACACTCTAGCTTGTTCTTTTGTTGGGACTACAGGAGTGTAATTGTGCATATTCTGGTATTTCTTTGGTGAAGTTCTGTATTGGTGTTTTTTTTTTTTTTATTCGATGATTTGTCGAAATTTGAAAGTTTAACAGGTCGCACTTTTAATTCATGAACAAAGTACGAAGCGAATTTTCTACTAAACTGTATGCAGCCTTAGAATATCCATGACACTAAAACATTCATATTATTTAGTTCATAGATGAAAAGACATTTATTTACACTTCGGCGAATTATGTTGATCTTAAAAACCATTGCAAAGAAATGACATTCAATTTCAGATTTTACAGTATGCAACTGAATTTCTCAGCATTTTTTTAAAAGGCATATTTACTAAATGACTTAATAGATCAAAGTTGTTGTATTGCCCTTTATGTACAATCATAAAAATGGCACCAATATGCAACAGTTAGTACAGCATTTCGGTCATCCTTACAGCCCCAAGGTTGTATCAACTGCGTAGCTGATTTTATGTTGTGTAACGCATTTAAATATTGCAATGTATATGTTGCTATTGTATGTACACCTAATTGTATTGATAATCATACTCTAATTCATCCAAGTCTGCTAATCAGTATGTGCACAAAAGATGATATTACTCATCCTAATCTGTTGATTCAAAAAGGTTGATAATTGGCTGGATAAATTGAAATCCATCTCGTTGCCAGTTCTGTTCTGCTTCCCGGAGCTCTTGTTCAACACACTTCTTCCAGAACTGAATGTCTATTTCTGAAAGGTATTCACATGTCAGCACTTTAGCATCACCCATTTTAAATGTCCTGTTCTGTTTGACAACTTGTCCTTTGATTTGGCCCACACAAGCTCTAACGTTAATTTTAGCTTCTAGAGCGTTGATTTTTCGTCAACTGTTTCTTCTTCTTCTTCTTCTTCTGCGTACGCAGTCAGACAGTAACCACTATTTTTTCGAAAAAAGCGGCGGTCATCCTGAGGCTGTCGCCACTGCCATAGAGCTTGTCTTGCAGTTCCACTGGTAATGGCCACATCTGCTCTCTCTGATCCGCGTATGTCGGGCAGTTCTGCAGCAGATGTTCAGCGGTCATTTTACCAGTACCGCACGGGCATTCGTCGGTACACCCTATCTTCAATTTGTTGAATAGGTGGTACCTCAGTCTATTGTGGCCAGTGCGAAGTCTGAAGACAACGACCTGCTCTCTTCGGTTCAACTGGTAATAGGCATCGTTTTTGGTGTAACCAGTATGTTCGGTTTCCCATTTGGTCATGTATCTGGCTTTGATAAGCCGTTTTGACTCTTCGTACGTCATACTGGTATCTGTTTGTGGTAGTCTTGCACCTTCTTTTGCCAGTCTGTCTGCCTCCTCGTTGCCTTGGATGTTGCAGTGTGATGGGACCCACTGTACCACTACCCTTTTTGGTGCGGACTGCTGGCACAGTTTGCAGAGTGCTGCTCTTAAGTCATTAAGCTCAGTGTTTTTATGGCTTTTTACGGCGAGAGCATCTGTCAGCAGGACTATATGGCTCTTATTTTCACTGTGTGTCACCATTTCTTCCACTGCCGCCCTCAGTGCCTCTGCCTCCGCTCTGAAATTGCTTGTGTACTTACCAGTAGCGAATGACAGTGTTATTTTTCTGCCATTTGGTAGGTTCAGGAATGCTCCTGCCCCTCCGTTCTGTGTTGTGTTTGTTACAGAGCCGTCGGTGTATGCATGGGTCCAGTCCATGCTTGGGTAGCTTTTCGTTATGAAGCTTAGGGTAGTATCTCTCCTTTCTTTTTCAGTCTGGCAGTTTTTGTTTGCAATACCTGGTATATTTTCTACCACCTCTGGAAATATATCCTGCCTCCAGGTAGGTTTTCGTACAGTAGTGATGGGTTTTGGTGTTGTTAGTGCGTTTATGGGATCTTCGTGCATCTTTGCTTTGGCTATTTCTGCAAAGTTTCTCCGCTTTAGTTTCCCATTTCCCAAATTGTTTAGTCTCTGGTGCATTGGATGGTCAGTCAGTCTTCGGAGTTTCTCTGACTGCAGCTGGGCTCTGCAGTCTCTTCTATCGGTCATGGATTGCAGTTTTGTAATCTTTTCCAAGTTCTACAATTGGCGTTGACTTCATGCCACCTGTTATAATTCTCATGGCTTGGTTTTGAAGTTTGTTAACTTAATCGAAGCTCGCCTTCGCTGCTGTTGTCCATGCCGCAATGCCATACTCGAGAACTGGTCTCACTCTTCCAGTGTACAGTTTCTTTAGTATGCCTTCGTCTGCTCCCCAGCTAGTGCCAGCAAGTTTCCTCATGATTGCCATTCTTTCTCTGGCTTTCATTCGGTTTCTCTCAATCTGACTTTTCCATGTCATGCGCCGATCAAATGTGACTCCCAGATAGGTTGGGTTGTCGTTTGGATGCAGGAATTTGCCATTTAGACTAAATTTGGTACTTTGGGGTTTTAATGAAAGCGAGAATATTGTGCATGTAGTTTTCTTCTCGTTTATTTTGACCAGCCATGAGTTCGCCCACTCTTCCAGCGATGTTAGGGCCGTCTGCATCCGATTTCTTGCTATGGTGAGATTCTTTTCAGAGGTCCACATAGCCAGATCGTCTGCAAACATTGAGCTATGGACTCTTCTTGGTATATTCTCTGTAATATCGTTTATATATAGAAGGAATAGTGTGGGTGACAGTACTCCCCCTTGGGGTACTCCCTGCTCGAGTGTCATCTTTTTGCTCGTCTGCCCTTGTACTTGGACTCTGGCCGTTCTTTGTTTGAGGTAGTGGTTGATCCACTTGTACATCCTCCCACAACCATCACTTCTTCTTAGCTTGACTCTGAGTCCATCTTTCCAGACTTTGTCAAATGCCTTTTCCAGATCCACCCAAACAGCTACTGTGTGTTTCTGTGCCTGGTAGGCATCTTCTATCTCCTGGGCTATGAGGATGACCTGGTCCTCAGTGGATCTGTGCTGTCTAAAGCCGGCTTGCTGTGGAATTAGTATTCGTTTTTCTTCCAGATGCCACATCAGTCTGGTGTTTATCATCCGTTCCATCAGCTTGCCGACACAGCTCGGTAGGCTTATGGGCCTGTATCCATTTGGATCTGTTTTGTCCTTTCCTGTTTTTGGTACTGGTACCAGTATTGCGTCTTTCCATGCCTGTGGTATAATTCCCCTTTTCCAGCTTTGGTTCAAGACCGATAGCAGTTTCCTCTTCGCTGTTTGGCCCAGCCCCATCAGCATTTCGTTTGTTATCTCGTCTTTTCCGGGAGATTTCCTTTTCTTTAGTGTTCTCATAGCCTCTTCCATTTCGCGCATTGTTAATTTGGCCATCATGTGCTCTTCAGGAGCCGTATTCATGTTTTCGTGCCCCTTTAGCTCTTCGCTAATGTCTGTATGCTTATCTGCAGGGAGCTCGATGTGGTTTGCTCTGGCATAGTGATCGACAAAGGCGTTTGCGGCTTTCTTACCTGTGATCAAGTTCTCGCCCTGCTTGATAGTAATTTGTTTTTTTGACGGGGTTTCGTCGTTTATTGCTCTGACTAGCTTCCATAGCTTGTTCCCGTCTTTGTCCAGGTTTAGACATTCCGTTTTATTTTTCCAGCTTTCTCTTGCTGTTTGCTTGAGAGTGTGTTTGTACTTCGCCGCGGCGGCTTTGATGGCGATGTTTGCCTCCATGGATTTTTCTCGCTCTGCCATGTTCCTAGCATTTGTTACTGCATCTTCCACTTTCTGCAACTCATCATTCCAGTAGGGCTTATAGTTTTTCCTAGCTCCTCTTGGGATGGTTTCAGTGGCGGCTTGCATTATTGCCTTGCTTAGGCTCTCTACCATGGGCTTCATTTTGGTGTTTCGTGTGTTGATGGTTTCACACAGCCCATCTGTCAGGATTGCAAATCTGTCCCAGTCGGCTCGTTTGTAATTCCAACGTGGGAGCGGTTTTGTTTCCTGTGGGCCTACTTCCATGTCAATGGTTAGCCTGATCGGCCTGTGGTCGCTACCTGCCAGTTGGTTTAGCACCTGGCGGTCTATTTTATGGTGTATGTCCTGTGTGGAGAAGGCCAAATCTGGAGTCGAGGTGGTATGCCATGTTCTTGAGTAGAAGCTAGGGCTATCCTCCGGCCTATTGGTTAGTGAGATATTTGCATCTATCTCCCAGTCTTTCACTTCGTCACCTTTGCTGTCTGTGTCAGAGTATCCCCATCTCTCCGAGTGGCTGTTGAAATCTCCAACTACTATGCAGTTGGAGTCTCTGACCTCCATACTCGAGAGCGATAGGTCTCTATTTAGGTGGTCCGTACAGATTGAAAAGGCGGAGCTTCGTCTCTTGAGCCATTATGTCAACTCCTACAATTGCTGCTTGTCCGGTGTGATTGACAGATACCGCGCTACTCGGTATGCAGTTTCTGGTCAGTATCAGGACCCCTCCTTTGTGGCCTTCTCTATCTAGACGGAAGGTCTGGTATCCTCTGATTGAGAATGTATGATTATTGTTGAGGTGCGTTTCCTGGATACATGCCACGTCAATCTTACCTTCATGCAGGTGATGTGTTAGGGAAAGTTTTTTGTTAATGACTCCCTCCGCATTCCACTGTAGTATTTTGAGGGTCTTGAGGTTTTGGTCAATAGAAGTTGCCCCATAGCCATGTGCCTTGACTCCACGACACATGGGTGGGTGACCACCAGTAGTCAAGGGTGGACCCCTTCGAGGCGTGAGGCCCGGCACTATCGCTGCCTGGCCGGACTCCGCAGGATGAGCGCCATGCGTTTTTCTAGTAGGTTGTACTGTCATCATGCTGCGATTTACGTTGCACTGTTTTGTTAGGCTTGCGGCCCCGTGCATCCGATTTCAACAGGCGTTTCTGTAGGGATGCCCTCCTTAGCCTTTGGCTGTCCCCAGCCTATCTGCAAGGCAGCAGTTGTTTATGATCAGAGTAGTCTCTCTTATGGAAGTTGTCTTACCAGATTATCGAGTCTTCACTTATCGTGTCTATAGGGTGCAATGATGATATGTGAGATATATGAGATGGACTGGTTTACCCGGAAGAGAGGCAGTCCAGTGTGTGTATCCCAGGATCGTCACGTCCTGCCAGAAACGTAGCACTTGCATGTGAGTGGGGTATCTCTTTCTCCCTTTATTTTCTTGGCTTCTATGCAGGGATGGTACGCCTAGCATTCCCCGCCACCTGGGGTGTTGACACAGTGGGGCAGGTGTGCAATGTCCGCTGGTCTGCATCTCTTCTGCGTCCAGCATGATAGTTATATGGCTGATAACGTACAGAGGTAGATATCGTAGCCGAAGTGCATTTAGCCAGAGGACAAGCCTGGTAATGTCACAGAGATGTTGTTCGCCTCGTGTGCGGACAGCTCTCATGGTCATTGGTTGAGTCTCGACAGTTCACAGTGAGGTGGCTGCTCTACTGTTTTCGACACCCCGACCAGATACTAAGTCTTTGGTTGGTGGTTTCGCTACCCATCGCCGTATAAGGTGAGTATCACGCAGTTGTCCGCCCGCTTTGATCGGTGGACGGCAAAGACCTCTTGCTGAGGCTCTACCAGATAGGGCTGGGGCGCAAGCCCCAGGTACCGAGCATGTAGGAGCCTCCCATTGCAGTGGTGCTGAGATTTTGGGCGGGATTGCGGCTTACAAGGGTTCGGCCGTAATCCCCCACATGGTAGCCTCGCGCCATTGGCTTATCAGCCTGGTACGTGAACCAAAGTGTATGCGGCTCCTCTCGATATGAGCTGGTTTTCCGTAGCAACGCCCTGTCATTAGTAGGGTAAAACTGACCTGTCTTCAGACGGTCTATTTCCAGCACCCGTTCACTATTTGGTCAGACGAATTTACTTAGGGCTTTTGTTTGTCAATGACCAGGCATTTGAAATCTGCGGTTTCTGCGGAGTTAAACACGATTTCCGTAGCGTTCTTTCATTAGAGTGTTAGAGAGCTGACTTGTCTTCCGTGAGTCTAATACCAGCGTACGTTCATTATTAGACCTAAACGGTAGTGCTCTCGATTTGTCAGTCGTTCTACAGTATTGGCGTGTTCAGTCAAATTAAGCCGCAGGTTCCACTCCTGGTGGTGCCCTTCCGTCAATTCCTTTAGCGAGACAATCAAGTTACTTAGAGGGTAGCCCCAGATTTTCGAGGGTCTAATTCCAGCACATGTTCACTATTAGACCCCACGAAGGTGCTCTCTTTTTGACAGACATTCTAGAGTATTGGCGTGTTAAGTTAATTTAAGCCTCAGGCTCCACTCCTGATAGTGCTCTTCCGTCAATTCCTTTGTCAGAACACTCGATGCAGACCAACCGAGCCACAGGGGGCATAACCCCAGATTTCTGAGGGTCAAAATTCAGCACCAGTTCCATATTAGACCCCAGAAAAGTGGTCTCGGCATGTCAATCATTTCAGTGTTGGCCGTGTTGAGTCAAATTAAGCCGCAAGCTCCACTCCTGGTGGTGCCCTTCCGTCAATTCCTTTAAGTTTCAGCTTTGCAATCATACTTCCCCCGGAACCCAAACACTTTGGTTTCCCGGAAGCTGCCCGCAGAGTCATCGAAGCAACTCCTGCGGATCGCTAGTCGGCATTGTTTATGGTCAGAACTACGACGGTATCTGATCGTCTTCGCGCCTCTGACTTTCGTTCTTGATTAATGAAAACATTCTTGACAAATTCTTTCGCAGTAGCTCGTCTTGCGGCGATCCAAGAATTTCACCTCTAACGCGGCAATACGAATGCCCCCGTTTGTCCCTGTTAATCATTACCTCCAGTTCCGAAAACCAACAAAATAGAACCGAGGTCCTATTCCATTATTCCATGCACCATTATTCAGGCAGCCGAGGCCTGCTTTGAACACTCTAATTTTTTTCAAATTAAACGCCGGCCACCCAGGACGCTCAGCGAAGAGCACCCGTGGGAGAGAGCCGGCAGACGGTAGGGCAGGAGACAACGGGCAGTGAACCGGCGCGAGCCGGACCGCCCGCCTGCGCCTGAGATCCAACTACGAGCTTTTTAACTGCAATAACTTTAATATACGCTATTGGAGCTGGAATTACCGCGGCTGCTGGCACCAGACTTACCCTCCAATAGATCCTCGTTAAAGGGTTTAAAGTGTACTCATTCTAATTACGGGGCCTCGAAAGAGTCCCGTATTGTTATTTCTCGTCACTACCTCCCCGTTCGTTTTTGAAGGTCATGAGTATCGCAATATAAATGATCCATCTTAGATTCCTTGCGGAAGAACTGTTATAGTAAAACAATAACCTTCTGCATTGTTATAAATGTACACGTCAAACTCATTTTGAAATTGATATTAATGTAAGTTTTGAAAAAGCAACTATATATCACAATAACCACACCTCAAACTATTAATGGGTATTGATTGGTATCCTGTCAGCCTTGAGATACAGGTGTTGACCTCGCTTTTGTCTCACACGTTTTGTCTTCCCTTGCCTGCAGACCAACACACAAAGCCTGCACCCGGCGAGGTCTGTCTTTGGCAAGTTCCTTCCACTTGCAGGTGTTCAAAATCCAACGCCTTCAGGTAACCATTGGAAACATTTGTGTAGCGATGAAGGTTCTACATATTTTACGTTTGCCCGTGGTCAGCTCTCCGTATAGGATACCTTTGCATATGCGCTCATACTTCATTTTGCACACGTGACCAAGCCACCATAAGCGGCGCTGGCGGATGATTGTAACTAAACTGGCAATCTTTGCACGATCCAACACGTCGCTGTTAGTCCCTCTGTCACTCTATTAAAATATGCGTCTCAGACAGCGCATATGAAAAGGATTTAGACACTTTTGCTTCCGTATAGCAGGGTACTAATAAAATAAGATGTGAATACATCAACCTGTGTGGAAATGGTCAACAAGATGTAATTCCACACTCTCTGTGAGAGTCTAGCAATTGCTGATAAGGCCATTCCTAATGGCTTCTGCAACTACTCCGCGTCCAGTGAAAGATTGTTGGTGATGATAGATCCGAGATAGTTAAAGTGACTTAATAGTTCCAAATTGTTATCGTTTAAGCCAATGTCTGGAGGATCTGCACCCTAAGCAGTGACTTTTAGTTTTTGTTCGCTGATGGTGAGTCCAAACGGATCACAAGATTGTGCTAACCTATTAATATGGAAATGTAATTCGGTTTCCGTTTGGGCGACCAGACCAGCATCGTCTGCGAATAGCATACCCGAATGACAGTCTCCCTTCTCTTGCTTTTCGCACACAGTCTTGTTAGATTGAATAGTCTCCCATATGTCTTAGTATGCAGAAAGACCCCCTCTGTAGCAGTTCCAAAGGCGTGTTTGGCACGGATATGCTGAATAGAGTTGAAACCAGGAAAGAGCCTTGTTTAACTACACTGTTAATGTTAAAGGTCTCATATTCCTGATACGCCTATAACTATTGGGCAGTTTCGCATGAATGACATTTGTTGTGTTCCGCATTCGACGAAGTGTCTACTTGGTGCATAGGAAAATTAGGAATTTGTATTTACTGAGCGTATTAACTTTACCTAACGTCTTAACAACGTGTTTATACTGGTTTAGAAGACTCTGCAGAGTCTGTATACAAAGAGTTTCATTTAGAGTATTTTGCTCTAAAAACTATGCGCATCCAATTTATTCTTAAATGCATTAATTATACCTGCCTCCCCAACCTCCTGTGACAATGCATTCCAAGCATTCACCACTCTCTGACTAAAAAAATAATTCCTAATATCGAATCTAAACATTTCTTTAGTTAATTTGTAGCTTTGCCCTGTTTTTCTTGTAGGTGGTTGTCTTTTGAAAAAAACTTGTTATAGTCCAATTTATCCGTTTCTCTGATTATCTTTTAAATCTGTATTAAGTCACCTCGAATTCTTCTCCTTTCTAGACATTGTAGGCCGGTTTTTCTTTTCTCATAACTGTAATTCTGGAATCCAACTATTAGCTTTGTCGCTCTTTATTGAATTCTTTCCAGCATGTTTATATCCCCTCTATGATAAGGACTCCTCGCATGTACACAGTACTACCATCTAGGTCTAACTAATGCTTTATACAGTTTGACTTTCACTTCTTTGCCGCTATGTTAAATATTTCTTTTTATCATACCTAACATAGCATTTGCCTTTATTACTGCTACCTGAACTTGCTCACTCACCTAATATGTATGATCTATTGTAACCCCTAGGTCCCTTTCCTTATCTATCATTCTTCTTCTTCTTCTTCTTCTTCTTCAGCGTACGCAGTCAGACAGTAACCATTATTTATTCGAAAAAAGCGGCGGTCATCCTGAGGCTGTCGACACTGCCATAGAGCTTGTCTTGTGGTTCCACTGGTGATGGCCACATCTGCTCTCTCTGATCCTCGTATGTCGGGCAGTTCAGCAGCAGATGCTCAGCGGTCATTTTTTCGGTACCACACGGGCATTCGTCGGTACCACCTATCTTCAATTTGTTGAATAGGTGGTACCTCAGTCTATTGTGGCCAGTGCGAAGTCTGAAGACAACGACCTGCTCTCTTCTGTTCAACTGGTAATAGGCATCGTTTTTGAGGCATCGTTTTTGGTGTAGCCGGTATGTTCAGTTTCCCATTTGGTCATGTATCTGGCTTTAATATGCCGTTTTGACTCTTCGTACGTCATACTAGTATCTGTTTGTGGTAGTCTTGCACCTTCTTTTGCCAGTCTGTCTGCTCCTCGTTGCTTTGGATGTTGCAGTGTGATGGGACCCACTGTACCACTACCCTTTTTGGTGCGGACTGCTGGCATAGTTGACAGAGTGCTGCTCTTAAATCATTAAGCTCAGTGTTTTTCTGGCTTTTTAGCGCTGTAACTACGGCCAGAGCATCTGTAAGCAGGACTATATGGCTTTCATTTTCTTTATGTGTCACCATTTCTTCCACTGCCACCTTCAGTGCCTCTGCCTCCGCTCTGAAATTTCTTGTGTATTTACCAGTAGCGAATGACAGTGTTATTTTTCTGCCATTTGGTAGGTTCAGGAATGCTCCTGCCCCTCCGTTCTGTGTAGTGTTTGTTACAGAACCGTCGGTGTATGCATGGGTCCAATCCATGCTTGGGTAGTTTTTCGATATAAAGCTTAGGGTAGTATCTCTCCTTTCTTTTTCAGTCTGGCAGTTTTTGTTTCCAATACCTGGTATATTTTCTACCACCTCTGGAAATATATCCTGCCTCCAGGATATTGTTCTCTTCCATTCTGTAATTATGTTCCATGGTGGATCTATCCATGTGGATACTCTACATTAATCTACATTAAACTCCATTTGCCAGCTTGCAGACCACTCTCGAATTTTATCTAAATCCGACATCAATATATCCACTTCTGCTTTAGATGATACACTACTACATAGTTTTGTGTCATCAGCAAATTTTGCAAACACGGATCCCATTTCAATGTCGAAATCGTGTGTATATATCAAGAACAAAATTTATCCCAAAACCGAGCCCTGTGGCACATCACTTTTCACTTCCCACCACTCAGACTACTCCTTTTTTATGCCCACCCTCTGTCTTCTTCCCGTTAACCAATTATCAATCCATTTGGCAACTTCCCCACCTATTCCATGTCATTTTAACTTTCGTAATAATCTTTTATGGGGTACTCTTTCAAAGGCTATTGGAAAATCTAGATAAATAACATCCACTGGCTCTCCTTTATCTACCATTTTAGTAACCCCCTCCATGAATTCTAATACATTTGTTAAGCATGATCTCCTTCTAGTAACCCCACGTTGGCTATTTATGATTAAATTAAACTTGTCTAAATATATTACAATGTTCTCTTTGATTATTGACTCTATGCTCGTTATACTCTATAATTTGCTAAATCGCCTGAGTTCTTATGAAATATTGTTTTGTTTTCGTACGTTCGTTCTTGCCACAATAAACGTGAATGAATGTCGTAAACAGGGCCGATAGTCCTACCGATGTTAAACTTATGTCCAATTCACTAATGAATATTTAATTTTGTTTAATATATCAAATTTCTTAGAGAAAAAAATATTTACATAACGTCATGGATATTCTAAGACTGCGTGAGAAAACTCAATTGGATCTGAAATGCAGTTTAGTAGCAAATTGCTTTGGACCTTGTTCATGAATTAAAAGATATACTATAGTAGAGTGTGTACACAATTTTAGCTTTCTATGATATGGGAAAGTTGGTTACAATATGAGAAAGAGAAATGAACGCAATCGGACAACGGTCGTGCAGATTTGAAAGAATTTTTTTTAAAAAGATTATGTTTCTGGATGAGCGTTCGTCATATTGAAGGTCAACTGTTAACAAACGATACGAGAATAGATACCCACATATCCATGCTTGCTCTATCTGCTTCACCACTGTGTACGTGGGACCTGAGCGAAAAAACGTCTGAGCATGATTTACAGGACTGTCCTCTGTCCAGCAAGCAAAGACAGACTCGCCTTTCAAATTGCTCAACACTGCACTCAAAGTTGTATGTAACTAACTAAATACGATCTTGAGATAACTGTCAGTCCCATTATGGGAAATAAACAGAAAACCTAATAATCAATGAACGAACATCTGCAGAAATAGAATAACAAGAAAAAAACAGAGGGCATGAAGAAGAAATAGAAAAAGATAAAAAATAAGAAGAAGAAGAAGAAGAAGAAAAAGAAGAAAAAGAAAAAAATGATTAGGAGAAAGAAAATAAAGTAGAAGAAGAAGAAAAAGAAGAAAAACAGGAGATGAAGAAGAAAAAGACGAAGAATAAGAACAACAACAACAATCACTTTCTCCCTAAACCAACCATATACAACGAGATACCTGCCACGTTACCCTAACATGGCGTTTCTGTTATGTGATTATTTTGGTCGATAAATTTGTATGTAAGCAGTCAGATAATACAGAGATACAATTACAGACAATATATACGTTCCTACCATAAGTTCGTTACCTGGGTCTAGGGAGGGACTATCGGTCCTTTTTCCGACATTCATTCACGTTTACTGTGGCAAGAACGAACGTACGAGAACAAAACAATTATTTATAAGAACAATAAGATCATTAAGAAAAATAATTGCATTGTATTTCGCACATAAATAACATAACACAGCCTCGGAGGTTTCTAGAAGTAATCCTAACTCAATTTACCTGAACGGTGCCTAGGCTTTTACATATATAGATAGATAGATAGATAGATAGATAGATAGATAGATAGATAGTAAGGTAGATAGATAGATAGGTAGGTAAGTAGGTAGATAGGTAGATAGATAAATAGATAGATAGATAGATAGATAGATAGATAGATAGATAGATAGATAGATAGATAGATAGATAGATAGATAGATAGATAGATAGATAGATATGTAGGTAGGTAGATGATTGATAGATAGATAGATAGATAGATAGATAGATAGATAGATAGATAGATAGATAGATAGATAGATAGATAGATAGACAGAAATGCTACGCATATTGCCCATTTTAATCAAACCGGTCCGTGAATGTCTTACAGTATTATGTATGACCTGAGGAGTTCTATGCTGTGCTGTGTGGTCGCACGTTTTATGTTCTTGTTCAAAAATCAGTTTTGAGGGCACGCAGTGTTATAGGTTAACGGTCAGACCGATGAATACCGAGGTTATTCGGAGATTGTCGAGGTTCGTTTGCTATTCTTCATTGGCGCGAGAAACGTTTCAAAAGGGCAACGCCGCTGCACGAGTCGTCACGAGGCAGTCTCGCGAGAGACAGAGAAAGCGGGAGTCCCGTGTGAAAACTCCAAGAGGATATTTGTCTCCGCACTGTTGATATTGGCCGCATATGTTATTGCATGCCTGGAGTTGAGAAGTAGTTCTTGCGAGTTGTTTAACAAGACTCTTAGAATTTGGAAATATTCGACAGTTAAAGTAGAAATTAAGTGGATTGTTCACGACCTATCAAACCCCGATTTTGCTTCATTTTTGTGTATAGACTAAACGTATTTGATTTGAACAATACTGCGAGGCGTGTAAAGATTGTACATTTGTGATTTGTGCTCTCGCGTGAGTCTGGTAAAAATACTATACGTATGTGTTTCACTACAGTGAAATCGTTTGTATATATAGAAAGTATATTATAAATTATTAGTGTGTAATTTCTTATAAACGGTAAGTGCTTATCATGAGAAGAAAATGTTTCGGCTTCTGTGAAGTGACAAGTTGTGTTAACCAAGATAGAAAGTGTATGGTTGATAATAATACCTTGCTCATACTGTAAGCAGTTATTGTCATCAGTAGATTAGTATTTGCAAAGAGTATACTCCTACTGAAAGTCGTATTTGTACGAGTCCCTACGTAATGTATTTGTGGTGTCGACATTATGCGTATGTAGGTCTCTTCACCTGCTCTTAAAGTGATATTTATTTAGATCTCGCGCTACTCTTAACGCAAGCATCATTTGTAGGTTCCAAACGTATGCCACGTTGTGTTGATCCTAAAACTAATCGGTTGTATAATGACTATGATTATATGATTTAAGCTACTTCCTCTGTGAATAACGTTTGGGGAGAGACAATGTAGGATTATTTGTATTTACGCCGGTTTAAGCGACCTAGAGGGAAACGACTATATGTTTATGATTTTTGTCCTAACCATTTTGTGACAATTATGTAGAAAATATATGTTTGTCTTTTACTATATTTCTACTTTGTACACTATTTGCGCTGACTGATTTGCGATTGTCAGATTTTCGAGAAAGGAATATTTATTTTCTCAGTACATTAAAGTATATATATAAAGCTTCTACATTTATGTAATGAAAATGATCTAATTATACTTACTTAGTCGCTCCTCTTCTACGCTCATGTATAGAGGTAGTCTAATAATAACAAACATCATTTTCCAACTCGGAAAGAGGAATCTCAAAACAGGGTATATCACAGATGTAACATAAAACATTGATTACATATTAATAAGATATCACAGACATAACAGACAGTCGAGATAGAGACCATCGGCAAGTAGTAATGATGTAAGCAACATCGCAAAGGAAAAGTTAGAAAATAGAATGCCAATGAACATCTCAAATCTAGCAACAAATTAGAAAAAGAAACTATTTGAAAGTAAAAATGCCCTAAATGACAATCATTTTTGAAGACATTGACGAACAGAGAAACTCAGCGAATGGAGCATCTTTGCAACAGTTTAACGGATATACTCACAATGAAATGTGAAACGAGTAACTAAAGTACGGCATAGAAAGAAAACAAACAGTTTGGAAGAATTTCTGAAGTTAAAGAATCAAATCAGACAGTGAAGAAATGTAACAAAATATGGGCAAGAACTTACTTATATTACTTATCAAACAGCACGAGTAATTAAAATCGGTAAAAGAAAAACAATGGCAAAATATAAAGAATAACGTACATTTATATAGACACAAATCGCTATTGAGATTTATAAACAATATCATTTTCAAAGAAATGAGGTTAATAAATGCGAGCTTGAATCCAACTTCAAACATTAACGACAAAAATGGATCCCTAACATTTAACGAGCATGTCAGACAGCAGAAAAAGATTGGGCACGTTAAATAATGGTTCAACCCAACAGCGACAATCAGTGTTTATCACATGCGACTTTTTGTATCCGTTACTTGTTCATTCTTATTGTTTGTATTATGATTCGTCAGTAGTCTTTGTTTGTCGCAACTGACGAAAGCATTGTGGCTGTAATGTGGGTTTTTATTTGCTTTTGTTCCAAAGCGATTACCGACCCATACCTATTTGTTTGTTATCTTCTCTTGAAACATGAATCGTCTGGAAAATGATTTACTCATTGACGAGATAGAAAGAGCTGCAAAGAGCAACGCTAAAATAATTCACTATGGGTGATCTTACAACGGAAGCCGCTCAAACTTGTGGGGAGACATGACTGAAGTGGCTCTAGGCGATCTATACAAATGCATGGAACGAAAGAAGAGCACCAAACCATTGGCTACAATCTACAGTATTACCAGTCTGACAGAAAAAAAGCTATACAAGAAACTGAGATTTATGCACAGTTAAATTGTATTAAGCCACACTACGAAAACGTATAAGCATACATTTTAAGAAGAAATACGACCAAGTGTTAAACCCTGAGCCGAGCATATTGTTGGGAATCCGTGTGAATGGGCTGCATTAACGCCTTACTAACCTCAAGACAATTAAACGAAAGAGCAATGATACATAACAATCATTTAAACATACCGTTTATTGATTAGGAGAGAGCTGTTAAAAAAGAAGGTAGGAGTATACTCTAAACAGTATTACAAAGGTCAGTTTTACCTAAAGTGAGAGCCCTATACTATGTGAATAAAAGTGTTATAAGAACAACAGATGGAATCACATATACTTTTGAAAAGACCACGTGATCATATTATCATGTGTAATATCCTCTTTGCTGGTCATCATTTACATAGATACAATAATATAAGCAGCCATATTGCAACACAGGAGTGGAGCCGAACTCAATTCATAAATAAACTTTTTTTGAAAAGGACCAAAGTCTAATGAACGAGGATGAAGATATACATTTAAAATCATATGGGTGCGCTTGTAACAGTCTGTGAAATATAATATTAAGATGAGCGTATAGAAGACAGCAGCTCTGAGGATTAGGAGAACACCACTGAACTTCAGTCTAAACGACATCAGCGCTTCACGGACAAGAGTTCACATACCCGGAAGGTATTTTTAAAGAGCATGTAATGCTTGATGGAGAAATGTAAACTTTGCAGCGACTATCAAGTGTCACCATTGCTTAAACATCCGAACATAAGCTTGGCAACGATACAACTGATACTCTGTATATTGACTCTAACTTTGTACTACCAATGTCAAACTTAGTCCTGATCAAAAGTACATGGGAGGAACATTGCAATTTCATTGAAATGTGTTAGAGAAGGCAATCCATTGATGTTACCGGAAAGGATAATAAGTGAGAATCGCCTTGACTTGGTTGTGTCACCTCTACGGCGGTTATGCACGTCGTCTTTTCATTTTATTGTAGCTTACTTCTCTATTGGATGGATGAGCCTGTCTAATGTCGAACCCTCTTTAATCATTTCTTGCGACACGCTTGGCAGGTTACAGTGTTGCTATTTCTTTTGCCCCCTTTTCCGATCACGACAACATACGGGCGTCATGCACAATTCTGAACATAGTTCTGCGAGGTCTATTTTTAGAAATAAATGATGTCCATTATTCTGAAAGATTACAAATATAAAACCCATAGTTCAAAGTTCATGCTATTGTTTAGGACAGGTCTCGCAATTCGTTTCCTATTTACGCATTTATTTCTACGAGTAAGACTATTTGCATATACATGTTAAATATTTGATTTATTGAATGATATGCACGGAGTTTGAAAAGCATGTTGATTTGACATATAATCTGATCTTTCTGTAAAAGTAACATGATAGTTGTGAAAGTTCAACAAGTTTCATTCTCCTTCCATGACCATATAATTTTATTTTATAAATCGTTGTCAAATAATAAAGACAATTGTTAGGATGCGCAGTGGTCCTATTATTTCTTCCTAAGTAAGCAGTAAATGTAATTGAATACAAAAGGCAAGAGAAGCATTCATTGCTCGGAGGAACACATAGAAATCGAAAGATATTAAGTACAAAACAACAATACAAACCACCAACTCCCATATAATATAATGTCCCTTGCATGGTCTGAAACATTGAGAACGACCATGAAAAATATACAGACCCTCATAAATGGGCACATGATTCGAATAGACAGATTGAAAATGGTATGTTTAGATCACTACTATTGAACTATTGAAACGGACCTGACAAATAACAGTAGAACATTTTGTGAGGATTAGAAGCTGGCGTTAAAAAGGTCATACTTGAAATAAACATGTTGATGGCATAGCAAGAAGTCTCCATTCTACAAGACTGAGCAAGAGAGATAAAGGCAGACTAAAACCCACATGGATAAGAAATCTTGAGACAAAACATAAAGGAAACAGAAGAAATGGACAGAACTGGCATGGTTGGTCCAGGACAGAACCACATGGTGTGTGTTTGTTGACTTGTGCTCCACATGGGGCTGAACAATTTTACTTTGATTGAAGGGACCTTGGAATCGTCTTAAGGCAAACTGAAACAATCAAAGACAACATCACATGACAAATTGAGGAGACATTCAGCATTTTAACACCACGACAAGATGGCACGTTATGTTGCCACCATTTTAACACCACAACAAGAAGACACGAGATGTTGTCACCATTTTAACACCACAATAAGAAGACACGATATGTTGTCACCATTTTAACACGACAATAAAAAGACATATGTTGTCACCATTTTAACACCACAATAAAAAGACATGTTGTCACCATTTTAATACCACAATAAGAAGACACGATATGTTGTCAGGAACATACATAAACTGGACTAGGGCCAGTAACTATAAGTGGATCCAGAGATACAAATGATAGGCCTGCTGTATCCTTCCAAGTATGTCGTAAATTGAGATACAAGAAGGTTGTGATTGGCTCGCTGCTTCAATATGTTTATCGAATTGCTACAGAAACCAACTGTGAAAGTAGGCACACATTGTATAAGACACACTTCGTGTAAGGCGAAAAAGTGAACTTAGAGATTAATAAATTACTAAGGAAGTAGCGAGCACCGTGGCACAGACACATATTTTGTACTAGGAAAAAATAAGTACATACAACATAATATCGAGTTAAGAAAAAGGCATCCGAAAAAATATACTCTGTAAGAGAAAGAAATGCATCTCGCTGCAAGAAGGAATTGAGTTTGAGAATTCGGTCAACAAGTAAGACACTTAATGCGTGCGTGGCACTACCTTTTCAAGAAGCGAACACATGACAAGAAGTAGAATAGACAGAAAGTAATTGAGCAAAACGTTCGTCTAATCTAGTCTTCTGAGGACGGGAATTAGAATCATCAAAATGTTTTTATAATCTAGTCTTCTCAGCACTGGGACTATAATCATCAACATGTTCTTATAATCTAGTCTTCTCACCACCGGGACTATAATCATCAACGTGTTCTTATAATCTAGTCTTCTCAGCACTGGGACTATAATCATCAATATGTTCTTATAATCTAGTCTTCTCAGCACTGGGACTATAATCATCAACATGTTCTTATAATCTAGTCTTCTCACCACTGGAACTATAATCATAAAAATGTTATTATAATCTAGTCTTCTCAACACAGGAATTAATCATTAAAACGTTCGTGTAATCTAGTCTTCTCAGCACAAGAACTATAATCATCAAAACGTTCGTGTAATCTAGTCTTCTCAGCACAGGAACTATAATCATCAAAACGTTCGTGTAATCTAGTCTTCTCAGCAAGGGAATAAGAAAAACCCACATACGGCTCATATTTGTTTGTTTGGTGTTGTGTTAGGGCGCATTTTCATGTCGACAGTAGAGTTTGTTTACAAACAAAATAACACAGCGTGTAACTGAAGATCACACATGTGTACAATTAGATCAGTGCTGGCGTATGTAACACCAAGCGGCGTTAGGTTGGTTGAGATGTACAGTGCGTGTCGGTGTTCATGTATGCAAGGGACAACCGAAACTGTAGACCTATCGTGTGTCTATTTTCAGCGTGTCTTAAATAGCTTAAGTTAGAAGGTATGTTGTTCACTTTTAAAATTGCAAAATTAATGAAAGTGTGTGTGACGTTGAGACACGAATGAGCGTGGAAAATAGTAAACGCTGTATCCTGCCAGTCGCTTCGTAAGAGATGGCCGAGGAGGGTTGAACAAACAGCCTGTTTACACGTGTTTTTTTAACTATAACCACAAGAGTAAGTAAATTAGACGTACATTCCATTGTAGAAAAGGGGTAGCTAAGTTATGTCGGACTAAAGTGGGTTGTGAATGTGGACGCTTAACTCATCCGGTAGGAATTCTAAGCAATAAACAAATTCAAAGCAGACCTCTGCAACCTGTGGTAGACGTTATTATGTCAAGTTATTATAACTAATGATAAAGTAACCAAGTGGTTTATATGGTGTATGTTGTTGTTGTTATGGATCCAGCAACAATCAAGCTCTTGTCTTTTGGCGGAATTCCTGATAATGGTATCTGCATGTATTTATTTATTAGTTGTTATTTTGTTCAAAATAGAGAGGTTTTTTTTCAATCTGGCATTTTTCTAACATCGTTGAGACTCCAGTACTCCAAGTGATGATGATAGACGGTTTAGTATGGGTTTGTACACAGCTAAAGTGTGTTGTGATTTTATTCGGTGCGTGTGCCTATTATGAAGAATATATTGTTGTATTAGCCAGATCATGTTGCTCTGATCGATCCCTGCGTTTTAATTAATGATCATATTTGGATTTGGACTTGCCATATGTCAATACACCTCTCTATATGTGTTGCCCATGGCAACCTGTTCAAAAAGTCTCCTTGGTTTGATATTCTGGCTGTTCAGAGAGATGTCGCTGTGTAAGGTTGTTCTTGACTTGATCCATTTTTTGCTAATCTGTCTGCTTTTTTCATTGCCAAGCGTGTTTCGGTGTTCCGGGATTCACTGCATAACTATTTTCATGGCATGAGATGTGATGATGGGGTATCGTCTAGAACTATTTGGATAACAGTAGATATACAATGCCCATCATCGCTCTACATTTGAATTATGGATACAGCGTGTAAAAAAAAAATGCTTGAGTGTTTGAGGGAAACGCATGTAAAACAGTCTTGGTACGTCGATATGCAGTACAGTCATTTCAATCTCATATTTGGAGCATTTCTCCCTCTGAACATTAGAAAACTATAACTTGCTTTGAAGGTGACCTTGAATGCAGATTTATCAATTTATCCCTGTATCAATTTGGCACGATAGGCATCAATGGTTTTGTTAGATGTCCTCATGAGAGTAATTGGATTGAAACTTTTGGTTCTCTGATCTATCAATTTGTTTCAGTATCTCCCTTACAATTTTCCACAAGTCGCATGTTGTGATAATTCAGTTTCATTCGCACATGTCGCTCATATGCTTCCCTAACATCTGCATCCTTCCGCATCTCAAGAGATTCCACATTTGTGTGGATTTTGCAAAATTTCGTTGGTGTGGTCCTCATTGTCCAACTAATCAAGCGTAGAGCATTGTTCTGCTCATTGCGCAAAGATTATGCTTTTGTGCGCGCTTATGAGAGCACCATTATATTCGTTTTCTGAGCGAACATAACCGAGTTACACGTCTCCAAAATTATATTTTTCTCATCCTCATGCTGTGCCAGCAAACCCCTTATATAGTTGTAATATTATCATTGCCGTATTATTTCCATTTTAATGTGGTTTTTTTTTTATACGGAGTTGTCAATCAAGTCACGTGTCTGCCAAGATAAGTGGGATTTTCTTCTTTGTCAGTTGGTATACTTTTACTCTCCAAATTATATTTCTTTTTGCAACAGTGCGGCTCTTGGTGAAGATCGTGTACACTGTCTTTTCACAATTCATGTTCAGTTTCAATATTGTGCGGTAGTCATGCATTCTACATTAAGTCTTCGTGCTCCAAATATTTATGATTCAGGTCATCAACATAGAGTTTGATTATCTTTGATCAGGTCATCAACATAGAGTTTGATTATCTTTGGTCAGGTCATCAACATAGAGTTTGATTATCTTTGATCAGGTCATTAACATAGAGTTTGATTATCTTTGATCAGGTCATCAACATAGAGCTTGATTATCTTTGATCAGGTTATCAACATAGAGTTTGATTATCTTTGATCAGGTCATCAACATAGAGTTTGATTATCTTTGATCAGGTCATCAACATAGAGTTTGATTATCTTTGATCAGGTCATCAACATAGAGTTTGATTATCTTTGATCAGGTCATCAACATAGAGTTTGATTATCTTTGATCAGGTCATCAACATAGAGTTTGATTATCTTTGATCAGGTCATCAACATAGAGTTTGATTATCTGTGATCAGGTCATCAACATAGAGTTTGATTATCTTTGATCAGGTCAGACAAATTAACGGCAGGACTCTGCAAGGTAACCAACTTGTCTGTGCATTAGGGATGCACAATCTACACAATCGACGCTGCACAGGGCTCCCCTCTCTCTCAGTTGACCCGCCTTGACAATCTTCTCGTCTGATTTGACATACTCTTGGTATTTGCAAATTCTTGACGACATCGGGAGTGATCACAAGCCACTCTTCACGGTCGTAGGAACACTCATATTTCCAAAATCATTTTTGCAGGAACGTCTAGCAAGTTAGCCTAGGTTATTCCAAGAAACATCAGATCTCCTTACAAACACAGTCAGCGATGCTGAAATACTCAACGAGGAGGTGATAAAAGCAATCTTGAGAACAGCAACACAATATATTTCAAGTTGTTTTCAAAAGCCATATAAACTATTATGAAATAAAGAAATAGAGAGAAATGTCGAAACAATCCTTTAGATAGTGACATCACCGGAGGGATAGATACTTACAACAAAGCATGTGCCAAAAACAAAATAACAACTAAGAACGCCAACAGAAAAAATGGACAGAGACATATTTCGACGTGGATCTGAAGGAAATAGAATCTTGCTATTGGACAACAGTCTGCCCATGAAAAAAAATAGAAAAACGAACCCATAGCTTGTGATAGATGAAGAAAGAACAGTGACTGAAAATCAAAATAAAGCAGATGACTACCCAAGTAAAATAAATCAGAAAACAAGTCAACAAAATAGAAAAGAACAGGAAACACTAATACTACCTGAAGAATCAAAAGAAAGCTGCATAAGTCAATTAGTCCATGTTCGAAGTGGATTTTAACATGCAAGAGCTCCAACAGGCCGTGAATAAACAAGCCTATATAGTCTTCAAGGCCTGATACGATTCATAATAAAATTGTACTTCACCTGGGGACAAGTGTCAGAGAAACGGCTCTCAAATAAATGATGAGAAATGCAAAGCTTCTAAAAGCAGGAAAAATTTACATATTACATAATAACATTTCAAAAAAAAATCTTTGCGCCACTGTTGGCTCTCAGAGAGGGACTGGATACAGATACAGTTACAGAGTCTCTTAACGCAGCTCTCATAGACACAGCAACAGAGATCCTTCGATGCCACCAAACAAATAAGAAGCCATGGGTGACCAAAGACATTCTAGACCTTTGTGATAAAAGAAGGTCACTGAAAAAAACGCAATCACCCACCGGAGGAGGTCGGCAGTTATAAAGAGGTCAAGAAAGCCATACAACAAAAGATGAGAGAGGCGAAAGAAGCGTGGATATGTGAGCAATGCACACATATCGAAGAGAGACTAAATAGAAATGATGCTTAAGGAGCATACAAGGTTGTCAAAGAACTGGTAACACCAAGACAAGGCAGGGACCTTATGATCCATGATAAAAGCGGCAAGTGCCTTATGGAGGAAAATGACGTACTGGCACGATGGACAGAGTACTGCTCCGACCTATATAACTATGAAGGGCGAAACCAACCCGAGAAAACAATCCCACCAACACCAAAAAATATAGAGGATAACCAACTGATAACGAAGGAAGAGGTAATTGCAGCTGTAAAGACAGTGAAAAAAGGAAAGGCGGCCGGCGTGGACAATATACCAGCAGAGCTCTTACAAGCAGGTGGAGAGGTAGTGGTGGAAGGCCTGACGCACATCTGCAACAAAATATGGGCGACAGGAAACTGCCCGGACTTATGGACGAAATCAATAGTTATACCGTTACATAAGTCTGGAAACCTAAAGCTATGCCAAAATTACAGAGCAATAAGCCTCATCAGCCACCCTAGCAAGGTCATGCTTAGATTAATCCTCGACCGATTGAAAACCCAAGCAGAGAACATTATTGGCGAGGAGCAAGCAGGGTTCAGACAGGGAAGAAGCAGATATTTAATTTATAGCTGCTAAGCGAGAAATACCTAGAACAGCAGCAAACACTGTATCATGTGTTAGTCGATTTTAAAGAGGCGCTTTGGGCAACCATGCGGATGTATAATATCAACGGAAATATTATAACGGTCCTTGAACATCTGCATGACACAGCGTCTAGCGCATTTCTTGTGAATGGGAAACGAGGGGACTCGTTTCGCACATCAGTTGGTGTGAGACAGGGGTGTACACTCTCTCCTACACTTTTCAATATATTCCATGAAGGAATTATGAGTGAAGCACTTGGAGGTCACGTTGGTACTGTCAAGATAGGGGGCCAAACGATTACCAGCCTTCGTTTTGCAGATGATATCGACGGGTTGGCGGGTTCAGAAGCAGAACTCCAGGAATGGGTCAGAAGGCTCGATGAAACAGCTGTTGACTATGGTATGGAGATAAACACTGGAAAGACAAAATTAATGACCAACAACGCCATGGGCTTCAACAGCAGGATAAAAGCTAACGGTCAGGAACTCGAAGTGGTTGATCGTTTTAAATATCTTGGGTCGATTGTCAGTGATGAAGGATCAAAATGTGAGGTGTTGCCAGAATAGCACAGACAATAGCGGCGCTTGCACGGCTTAACAAAATCTGGCAAGATAAACGCTTAGCACTATGCACGAAAATCAGATTTATGCGTACACTGGTCCTGTCAATATTCCTCTATGCGTGTGAGACATGGACAGTTACAGCTGACCTTCAACGAAGGATACAGGCCTTGGAGATAAGATGTCTCCGAAAACTTGTAAACGTCACGTACAAAGATCGAGTTACAAATGAGGAAATACGAGATTGAATTACAACAGCAATAGGGCCTTTCGAAGACCTATTGGCAACTGTCAAAAGAAGGAAACTCACTTGGTACGGTCACATATCGAGATCAAATGGTCTTGCAAATACAATCCTCCACGGAAAGGTGAAAGGTGCATGGCGGACGACGAAGAGGCCGGCCAAAAAGAGATGGGAGGACAACATAAAAGAATGGACCAGTCTCCGACTAGAAGAGTCACGGGCAGCGGCATCTGACAGAGAGGGGTGGCGTTGTGTTGTGAGGATGTCTTCATGTGTGTCCTAACGTCCTCACCGGTTACAGGATGACCTGACCTGAGAAGAAAACAAAACATGCCGAAGAATCTGAAAGCTATTGGTCCATAACGGTTTTGTTTATATTACTTTTATCTGTTGGGTCGTGGTCTTCAGACTGCGCACAGGCCACAATAGACCTATTCAATAAATTGAAGATAGGTGGCACTGACGAATGCTCGTGCGGTACCGGGAAAATGACCGCTGAACATTTGCTGCAAAACTGCCCGACATTCGAGGATCAGAGAAAGCAGATGTGGCCATCACCAGTGGCAACACTAGACAAGCTCTATGGCAGTGTCGACAGCCTCAGGATGACCGCTGCTTTTTTCGAAAAAATACAGATTGACGTATGACAACGTACGAAGAAAAAGAAGAAGAAGAAGTTTTATCTGTTGAATATGTTTATTATTAGATTACAACATTTTATATTGATATATTTAGAAATAATTATGTTACTGAAGAAATATATCAACAGTAATAGAATATAAAAGATGTCGTAAAAGACAGTAGATAAAACATTGGGTAACATGAAAGCAGACAACAAGAAACCATAGGTAACTACTGGAATGCTAAACAAAATAGAGGAAAGAACAGTAATACAGAGCATAGCATTGCTAAGTATAAGCAAATGAGAATGCAAGATGGCAGGAACAAAATGGTGAATGGAGCCGGAGAGAATAGTGACATTCTTTTTTTTCTTCTTCTTCGTTCTTTCTCAATCTCCCACTACCAAACCCTGAAAGGGGTTAAGTAGCAGAATGTAGTCCAGAGAACGGAATGCGTTGTGTTGTAGTTTACAGCTTGGCTGTGATATTTGCACCTTTCGGTCCAACACATCTGACTTCAGCGGGCATTTTTTGAGTACAGGGTTAGCATTCCCTCTTCGATCCCTTCTCGTTAGCCAGTCTGCCCTGCTGCAGCCTGTTATCCAGGATCACCCCGTAGAGGTGTAGAAGGGTCTTGGCAGCTATGGTTCGCCGGCCCTGACGCTAGCAGTCAGCTATGGGTCGCTGACCACTGCAGCTCATGCGCTTGCTCAGTATCTTGATACCACAGTGACACTCGAACAAGTACATGCGAAAGTTAAGCGATCTTTTAGTGAAAATAAGGGAACACAATCATATATGATTAATGCTAAGAATGGGAAACCAATACTAGACCCAGAGAACAAAAATGATAGATGAAGAGAGTATGTTGAGAAAAGGTTTGAGGCTAAAAGCCTCTATCAAGATAACGCATCATTAAGTAACATGAGTTTGATAAAAGAGAATAATTTACCAGAGAAGAATTTATTAAGGCCTTTTCCTCAATCTCGGACAACAAAGTACCAGTATTAGGTAGATGAGCTACCTATATCACTTCTCAAAACAGCTGGAGAGACTTTACATAATTCACTTTTCAAACATAGTAATGACATTTACAAACAATAGAATATCGCCAGAAGATCACGCAACTTTAATAATAATTACTTTGCCAAACAAATAAAATGCAAAAGAACGAGATCAATTTCTAAAGATAAACTTCAAAACACGTGTATCTAAAATTATCTTGAAAATAATTTAGAAGAGAATTGATATTAAAATACAAAAGGTGCTGAAAGATAACATGTTTGGATTTCGCAAGGCTAGAGGTATATAAAATGCCATCGGATCATTTCGACTTCTGGCATAAAGAGTGATCGATCGCGGACGACTGATAGATATTTATCTACTTGATCTAGTCCTGGAGTAAAATTTTTCAAATGTTGCAACAAATAGGTATAGAGAGACCACTAGGTTAGTTCTGAACCTTTATGAAAATCAAAATACTGTTTGCTTGCTTTCACATAGGCTATGCAACACTTATTCTGAGATGATGGTGGGAAATGTTCAGAGCTGTAATAGGAGTGTCAAAGTCAATGGCATGAAAGGGAATAATATATTCAATAAGTTAATGGTTTTGAAATCGTTATCTCAATATATAACTCTGCAACAGTCTCCATGCAGAATAGGATTATTCTGTTTAACACGAATGTCAAGTCGGTCCTGCTATATGGCTATAGGACATGACAAGTGACTAAGGGTATCACATCCAGACTGCATACCTTCGTTAGCAAATGTCTTCGTGTTGGGTTGACGGAGGTAATGACAAACACAGTTCTGTATGAAAGAACACACAACAACCAATACAGCAGGAAATCTGGCAGATACATTGGGGCTGGATTTGAAACTGTCGCGATGAAGCCAGATAGCATAACAAGACATGGGATGGATTGGAACCAAAAGGTAAAGAGGCAATTTGGAAAGCCAAGAAACACCTGGCGGCTAACGGTCGACGAGGGGGCAGTTTAATCGAGGTCTGGTGCTGGAACTTAAGAAGACGACACAGAATAGAACAGACGGAGATCGTCTGTTGCTGGGCTATGTCCCTAGGAGAACCGGGCGAACAAGTGATGATGAGGATAATATGCATACAAGGATCTCAGTTATAAGACGGTCTATGGCTGCATTCCTCAAGTCAACAATGGGACATGTATTCAATGTTCGTAGAATGAGAGAAAAACCAACATAAAGCCCCATATCAGACATTGCCGTGGAATTATTGGTTCTATGTCGTCTATATTTCAAAAAGATTCGGCATTGTGCATGTAAAAAGTGACAGTTCAAATGTTTGTATGAAATAGCAATTTTGTTTGTTTGTGCGTGCTGAAATAATTTTGTTTTTATGTAAAAGGATCATATGTTAATGACTGATTATGTCGACAATGTTTGTGGTTTGAAATAGAATATTTCGTATTTTGGTAAATGTAGTTAATGTGTTTGTGTGCAAATTTGATTGTAGTATGTTTGTGTGTGTGGAAGTTGTGTTTAAATATGTAAACTTAAGGATTTGTATGTGTGTGCGCACGCGTGAGCGCCTTCCTGTCTGGGGGCGTTTGTATGTATAAGAGTAAATCGTATGGTGTTTGTATGCTTAACGATATTTCGTTTTAGATTTATACGAATTACATTGTTATTATATGTGTGTATGTGTAAAGGTAATTTTATGAAATGTTATATGAGTGTAATGGTAATGTTTTTTGTTTTGTTTTGCGTAAAAGTAATATTTAAAATTCATGTTTGTAAAAGTTATATTTAAGTATGTACGAGTAATTGTTTATGCTTTTGTTACATTAAAGTATTTTATTCAATGTAGGTGTGTGAACTTAAATTTATTATGATGTTATTAATGCCCACAATGAGTAGATTTACTCTTTTTGTGCGCCTTAAAAGGACGTTAAGTGGCGGTTTGTTGTAGTTTTCATCACATCCCGAGCGTGCTGATGAAGGTGGACTTGGGTCCTCCGGGTGGTTGTGCTAAGCTTTGATTCATATGCGTGTTGCTCACTACTACAGATATCACGTCGATCTCTCAACTCGTTACCCAGGCTGCACCGAAAACAGCCCGTTTCCAGAGAGGACTACGGGGAAGTCCAGGTGAGGGTCTTGACCAGTATATTTTGCTTGGCCCTGACAAACATGGCTGATCAGTATGTTTTGTCTGACCAGACGTTAGTCTTCCTCCGTAATTTATATTGTGAAATATTTGCCTATATAACAGCAATTTAGTCTAACCTTGGTTTGAGCAGGCATGAGTGATCTTTTTAAGTGAGTAAGCATGTATACATTACACCTGAAGTGACAATTGACACCTGTAAGATTACTAGTTTACTGTCGCAACCTTTTTCTATGAAATTTATAATGTTAGAAATGTGTGCACCTTTAGGAGACGTATATAAATATATAAATATGTATAAACGAGTGTATGCGTAAAATACAGTAAAAATAGGAAGGTGTTGTCATACCAGACACTGTTGCGAATTTAACGTTGGGGACTTCATTACATCACAGCTTTGTTTTTTGGACGGATTTTTACTTTTCTTTGTACTTTATCTATCCTTCTAGTAGGTCAGGTACTCAAATACATGTGTGTAGAATAGATCATAGAGAGACCAATCATTGAATCCGACATATTTGTCATGAGAAGCAAGGTTCTAACCACTACATACTGCACACGCAGTAATATATTTAATTACATTATCAAATGAGACCAAATATTACGTGAAGAATTACTTTAACTGAAGAAACAATAATTATCAGTAACCGTATTGCAATTTAAAGCCGCAAAAGTGACAATCGAGAAGTAATGAATGGAATCACAGAATCCTCCTAAGTGTGCTGTCAAGAGAGACGAAAGAGGGTTGTGCATGGAGAACTACAGCCTCGCAATTAAAAACAAATTGGTACAAAATATCACCGCTGTAAAAACGTTGTTAGCTGCTTTCTTTTATGTTTCCTTGTTGAAATCTGCATGCAATGGTCGGCCTGTTCTTTGTAGGGATCGAAGGTGAGACGAACTAATACAGCTATATACGTGTCGTAGATTATCATTCAAATACAAATGTCATATACATTTAAAATTAAGTACAAATTATAAAAGCAAACAATTTCCGGTCAAAAGACGGTTCGAAAGTGGAAGAAATTCACAAAATGTGTATCACCAAATTGTCAGTTGTTCGCCTTTTTGTATAACTACAAATTTCATAAAATATAAATTATACACTGTCTACAAAACCTTATGTTTGATAATTATTCTAGAAAACAAGTGTTTCTTTTTTAAAATTTTTAAAACTGAACTCATGCACTTCTATGAAGTCATATCGTGTGCTACTTTCCTTATCAAAATGTAAAATCAGTATTATTGTTATTATTATTATACAAACAAAATATAAACAGGAAAAATGAAAACAGTTGTCAAGCAATATTATTTTTATTAGAATGAGAAATGTTTAATTCAAAACTATATAAGGGAGTTATTGAGTATTACAGATTAACTGAATGTATCATAAGTTGAGAGAAATGACAAGCCATGTTCACGAAGACTGTCAGATCAGATACATGATGATAATATTGATAATGTTGCTATTATACAAACTAATCATAGATTGTCTTTAAGAGATCATGGCTCAAACTTCTTACCATCGGGTCTGAAACTTCTCACTAGCGTAGCTGAATCTTCTAACTTTCATGGCTGAATCTTCTCGCTTTCATGGCTGAATCTTCTCACTTTCATGGCTGAATCTTCTCACTTTCATGGCTGAATCTTCTCACTTTCATGGCTGAATCTTCTCACTTTCATGGCTGAATCGACTCTGTATCGGTGCTGAATCTTTTCACTTCCATGGCTGAGTCTTCTCACGTTCGTAGCTGAATCTTCTCGCTATCGTAGCTGAATCTTCTAACTTTCATGGCTGAATCTTCTCACTTTCATGGCTGAATCTTCTCACTTTCATGGCTGAATCTTCTCTCTATCGTAGCTGAATCTTCTCACTTTTATGGCTGAATCTTCTCACTTTTATGGCTGAATCTTCTCACTTTTATGGCTGAATCTTCTCACTTTTATGGCTGAATCTTCTCACTTTCATGGCTGAATCTTCTCACTTTCATGGCTGAATCTTCTCACTTTCATGGCTGAATCTTCTCACTTTCATGGCTGAATCTTCTCATTTTCATGGTTGAATCTTCTCACTATCGGGCCGAACCTTTTCACTGTAGTTAGTGCTCAACATTCTCGCTATAGTGCTGAACATTCTCGCTATAATGCTGAACATTCTCGCTATAGTGCTCAACCTTCTCGCTATAGTGCTGAACCGTCTCGCTATATGGCTGAACCTCGCTATTGGCACTAAACTGTTCTACCATCGTGGATTAAGCTTCTGGCCCAGTCTGGAACTCTTGAAATAATATTCATCTCATGTAGCCGCAGATAACAAAGAGTGTATCTGCAGCTAACAGTACATCAGTGTGATCGTTTGCAATCATCGACCATCCGACAGGTTGCGCCTCAAAGTGCCATAACAACTTCCTTCTACTTCGCCCGGTCGACAGCTCTTTCGCTCGGTGCCTCCGCTTATTTTCTCACGATTTTCATTGCAGCTTGCATTGCATTTCGCCAACTGCTCAGGGTTGGCTTTATTGTTGTCTCCCCTCTTAGGTTCATCGCATGACAATTCTGGACATGGTGCCTGGCGCTTTTTTTAGGACATAACCGATCCAATTCCAACCTCAACATGTCATGATCATGTGCATGTCTGATTCGTTGTCACGATCAAGCAGTTCTTGGTTGATGACGGTATGGGTCGGACAGTTATATAGACCGTTCGCAGACAGGTTGTCTGGAAAGATGACCGCCTATTCTGGCTAGATCGATTCTGTTTAATTCTACATACAATTTGTGAGACACTTGTATACAGCTAATTAGGATAAGCTGTGAAAGATTAAGCGAGTAATAAATTACACATTTCTGAATGACTAAACCCATCATTTGGGTTTCTCCTTACTGACCTCATTCCTTATTAATGGCCGCGCTCAGTTAAGATTACAAATATTTATTTAGGTTATTTATGATTATGAACTACATAAAACTGTAGCTAATAGATATATTATTATAAATTTTAACGATTCTTTGTTTGCTAATTTATATTAAAATAATATAATTGTTTATAATCGTCGTGGTATTATTCACACACTGCGTTTTAACAACAGCTGTTGCCATTGAATACGTTCTACACTTCCAAATTGCTCCGTACTGTTAAATGACAGCGGATTATCCACGAAAGCTTAGAGACTCATTAATGAAGCTGTGACACATCGTGGCTCAATAGTTGGACTACTGCCTTTCTTAATTTTTGAGAACATAAATTCAACATGTTGCGCGGAAGGATTCACGCTTGGATTTTACTAATTACAACATTGGCTGCTGGTAAGTCTACGTGTGCTGTGTTTCAAGTTCTTTGTGCTGCTGTTAGATCTTGCGTCCGTTGGTGGTTCTAACTGTTGTCAGAATTAACCAAAAATGTTTCAATTAAATGTCAAGGATATGAGGAGAAGAACAGACATGATACCACAACCACTGAACGACTGAAAGCAGACATGATTCTGAAACCACTGAACGACTAAGAAGCAGACATGATTCTGAAACCACTGAACGACTGAGAAGCGGACATGATACTACAACCAATGAACTACTGAAAGCAGACATGATACTACAACCACTGAACGACTGAAAGCGGACGTGATACTACAACCACTGAACGACTGAGAAGCAGACATGATTCTGAAACCACTGAACGACTGAGAAGCAGACATGATTCTGGAACCACTGAACGACTGAGAATCAGACATGATACTACAACCAATGAACGACTGAAAGCAGATATGATACTGCAACCACTGAACAACTGAAAGCAGACATGATACTACAACCACTGAACGACTGAAAGCAGACATGATACTACAACCACTGAACGACTGACAGCAGACATTAATCCACAACTTCTGAACTCTACCCTCAACGGACAGGATACTACAACCAATAAACGACTGAGAGCAGACATGATACAACCAATGAACGACTGACATCAGACATGACACTACAACCACTGAACGACTGATAGCAGCCGTTAATCCACAACTTCTGAACTCTACCCTTAACAGACATTATTCAATCATAACAAATAATATTTGGTGCCTCAGGAGTACTGCTAATTGTAATGTTTTATCACCAAAAACAGCACCTAAACCTGATGCCTAAAACCTGACTGCTGACTGAAATCAGCCACATACACATCCTTACATTACAACCATACTTTCTGTTTCTACTTTTACATTACAACCATACATTATGTTTCTAGATTTCCACTTTAAAATTACAATACTATTCGTTTCCATGTTTCTACCTTTACATAATCACAATACTATACGTTTCCATGAATCAATTTTTACGTTACAACAATACTAAATGCTTCCATATTTCCACATTTACATTACAATACTAAATGTTTCCATGTTTCCACCTTTACATTACCACAACATTTTGTTTCCAGATGTCCACCTTTATATTACAATACTAATATGTATATATTTCCATTTTAAATTACAACAGTACCATATTGTTCTGTATTTACACTTTTATGTTGTAGCGGTACTAAATGTTTCCAACGTTCCATTACAGCACTATTGTATATGTTTTCACCTCTACATTACAACAGAGCTATATGTTTTCATCTTTATACATTTACATTACAAGAATACTCTATGTTTCCACATGTTCACATATATCATGGTTGCTCAAATAGAAACGCTACACGTGCAGAAAGATACAACATAAGCAACGCAATTATCAATATGCTATCTAATGCAAATCTAAATATCATATGGAAGCAGAGTAATATGTGCTACCTCCTGGGATTGCCGTATATTCTGATTACAATAACTTGTATGAAGATATATTGGGGATATTTGTATATCGATTCAGTGCAGATAAAACTACATTTTCTGTTTTTCGTATATACATGTAGACATCTTGTACATGTAGACATCTTGTACATGTAGACATTTTGTACCTGTAAACATCTTGTACATGTAGACATCTTGTACATGTAGACATCTTGTACCTGTAAACATCTTGTACATGTAGACATATTATACATGTAGACATCTTGTACCTGTAAACATCTTGTACATGTAGACATCTTGTACATGTAGACATCTTGTACATGTAGACATCTTGTACCTGTAAACATCTTGTACATGTAGACATCTTGTACATGTAGTATCTTTTAGATCTTAACGACCAGGACCAATATTTTCAAGATAAGCGCTTCTCAATCGTTAGGAAGTGCGGATCGCTGAAAAAGAATTTGCTAATGTCTTGTTCAATCAAATAAAATATGCCACGAGTATATTATAAACAAGTCGCTCCTATCTGCCGTGTTATTCATGACATTCTTAAAAATGGTCATTTGAATCGCTTTACAACTGCATTGAAACAAAAAGACAGTAAATCAATTGTTGCTGCATTTAAAAAGCAAATTGTCAGCTATATAGAAAAAAAACACATTGTTATGGATATTTATTATTAAAGAAATATTGTATCGATTCGACACAAACACACACAAACACACATATACACACACATGCACATACAGACATACATAGGCACACACATACACAGACACACACACAAACACAACCAAGCTGAATAAATATCACACATCGCATATTTGAAATCGCGCCTCAAGTACACTATTTCACCTGGCATAATTGACAAAGACCACTGATATCGACTAACACAATAACGCACACATTATCAAAGTGTCATCTACGTTGATACACCTCTTATGACGATAGGCGTCTAGTAGCAAGGCCTCATACAAAAATAGCTTAACGAGTGGTCCACCTGGGTCTCTGTGTATGACAAAGAGAAGAAAAGCATTACTGCCCCACAGAAAGCATGTCGTAATAAGCGACTGTGTGACATGGCATAACAACAGCCATGGTCAGGTGGTTTGTTAAGAGCATAATAGATGGCGCTTAGCAGGCTGCAGATCTGCTTTGCTCTAATGTTTGAGTCTATTAAGATGAACTCGCACATCAGTTAACCACCCTTCAAGAAATTGGATGTATACAGACTCTGCAGAGTCAATGCCAGAAGTTCGATGATTCCAGAGTCAGCAAACAAAATATACACACACAGTAAATCGATCAGAAGAGACAGCTGCCATTGTTACATCGAAAGTCCACTGTAATTTATCGCACTCTTCTATATTTCTGCTTGATCGTTGATTCTTTCTGCCTGTATCTCGTTGTTGCTCTGCTATCGTCCTTTTGTAAACTCACCATCTCTGTATTCCTCCATTACGGTTTTAAGTAAAGTAATAAAAGTATTATATTCTTTTATGTGGCCGAGAATTATTTAGCTATCTTCAATTTTGATTTTAAACATTAATTCCCGTTTGTTCATTAACTTCTCTAGAACTTTATTTGTTTATATTTTTTTCTTATCAGAACAAAACCTACAATCTCTTGTCCAAGTGACTGTACATCATTAAAACTGTGCACAATCAGGATTAGCATCCGCCATTCAAAATAATACTGTCCTTTTTCATGTTTTATACCAGGACAATCACATATCCATTTTCACAATTCTTTTCAAAAAACGATTATCACATTACATTTTCAGAATGGGATATCGCAGGAACGGTATAAAGCAATTAGTCAAATACTGCTACGACCCCCAGCCAGTTTTTCCCGTTCGCACTGTATCACTAAAATGTGGACCTTCTCTGACCGCCCAAAGTTTTTACTATCTACGTACCACATAATTGTATGTCCTAAATTGTTTATCATAACACGTGTTCCTAACTCTGTTTTCACAACACATTTTCGCCTACTTTCCACTAGAGCATATTTTTTCAATCAATTCCCTCTGTTCTTAGGCGTCCTTCTAATTCCCCCCGCCTTTCTTATGTCCGTTTATATACCCTCTGTCCGTATAATGTGCCTTGTCGCTCGACGGTAATCTCTTAAGGCAGGTCTGATCATCATCGAGCAATAACTAAGTGGACATTTCTCGATGAGAACGATAGACTCATCTCTCATTGATCCATTCAAATAGCTTGCCCGTTCTGTTCTGTTCTTAGCAGCTCTTGTCTACCGACAGTGTGTGTTCGTGTGTCTGGGCATTGGTTTGAGAATGGGTGTTCCTGTTTGGACAGATGTGTGGATATATACATCTTCTTCCATTCGCTTGTGTCTTGCTTGTGCCTTTCAGCGTCAAGTTATGAAGAGGTTTCTTGACTGGGCCCTAGTATGTGCTTCGAATACGGGGATTTTTACCGCTACTGTTATTTCTGACATCTATCTATTGCGAGGTCGGCCCTTGGCTTTGTATCCATTGTATATATATATATATAGTGCTGCGTGTGTGTGCTTGTCTGTGTGCGTAGTGATTTGTCAAAGTGCTTGTGTCAATAGATGTCTACGATTTTGTCGGCGTGTGTCTATCTGAATATATATATATATATATATATATATATATATGTATATGTTTATATATGTATATATATATATATATATATATTTATATATATAAATATATATATATATATAAATATATATATATATATATATATATATATATATATATATATATATATATATATATATATATTTATTTATTTATTTATGTGTTTGTGTCTGGTAACAGGTCGATGAGCTTGTTTGTGCGTGCTGTTTTGTATGTAGGTAACTAGTTTATCTGTCAGTGTGTTTGTTTATTTGTTTCTATTCTGCTGTGTAGGTATGTGTGTGTGGTTTAAAATTTGTTTCATGCATGTTTGACTTTTCATATAATGGTTCATTTGCGTATGTGTAGTGTGCGTTTGTGTCTGTAGTAATGTGTGTTTTGATAGTAGGCCGTTCTTATTTCAACTGGTTCAGGAAGCTGACCGTCATGAAGGACTTGGCAAATCACAGCTTCACAGGTATTCAGGATTATTTGACAGACCTTTGGGACCACGCTATAGTGTCTCCCATAGAGACACTTCCATAGTTATATCCTGTCCAAGCTGTCAAATACAAAGATGATGATAGGTGGTGAGTTTCACTCCACACTTTGTTCAATTATAATTGTGTGCGTTAAGGTCTGTACAGGACCTTCTTCTCTTCTTCTTCGTTCGTTCTAAATCTCCCGCTACCAAACCCTGAAAGGTAAGTAGCAGAATGTAGTCCAGAGAACGGAATGCGTTGTGTCATAGTTTACAGCTTGGCTGCCATATTTGCACCTTTCGGTCCAACACATCCGACTTCAGCAAGCATTTTTTGAGTACCGGGTTAGCATTCCCTCTTCGATCCCTTCTCCTTAGCCAGTCTGCTCTGCTGCAACCTGTTACCCAGGATCACCGCGTGGAGGTGTAGAATGATCTTGGCAGCTCTGGTTCGCTGACGATGACGCTAGCAGTCAGCTATGGGTCGCTGACCACTGCAGCTCATGCGCTGCTCAGCATCTTGATCCCGTGCAGGCCCTATTATGGAAAATGCCGGCCTGCTCATTCCTCAATTGGTCATTTATGGCTATTTTTATCTCTTTAAGATGATCCTGTTCAAAATTGTCACCGGTACATATAATAAGATTATTTATTTATAATTAGTACATTGTAGTAAATCTTCCTTCTTTGTCAACTCTATCACAAACCCTTTTTTGCAGTGGTCCTGTATTTCTTCCCTCTCCCAGACTTGACCGAGGAGCCTGTATAGGATTGTTGTTGGAGATGGAATGTCCGCATTGATCGATTTCGCAGAGATCTCAACTGGACCGGTCGCTTTGTTGTCTTTCATAAGCTCTTTGGTTTTCTTGATTTCTAATGCATCGGTCTCTCGCAATTTACCTGCAGTTCCGAATTCGCTGACTGAATGTCAGGATAAGCTTGTGGGAGCAGGATAACCTTGTGGGGCAGGATAATCTTGGGGGGCAGGATAATCTTGTGGGGCAGGATCATCTTGTGGGCAGGATAATCTTGTCGGGCAGGATAATCTTGTGGGCCAGGATAATCTTGTGGGGCAGGATAATCTTGTGGGGCAGAATAATCTTGTCGGGCAGGATAATCTTGTGGGGGCAGGATAATCTTGTGGGGTAGGACAATCTTGTGGGCCAGGATAATCTTGTGGGGGCAGGATAATCTTGTGGGCCAGGATAATCTTGTGGGGCAGTATAATCGTGTAGGGGCAGGATAATCTGGTTGGGAAGGATAATATTGTGGGCCAGGAGAATCGTGTAGGCCAGGATAATCTTGTGGGCCAGGATAATCTTGTGGGGCAGGATAATCTTGTGGGGGCAGGATAATCTTGTGGGGCAGGATAATCTTGTCGGGCAGGATAATCTTGTGGGCCAGGATAATCTTGTGGGGCAGGATAATCTTGTGGGGCAGAATAATCTTGTCGGGCAGGATAATCTTGTGGGCCAGGATAATCTTGTGGGGTAGGACAATCTTGTGGGCCAGGATAATCTTGTGGGCCAGGAGAATATTGTGGGGGCAGGATAATCTTGTGGGGCAGGATAATCTTGTGGTGCAGGATAATTTTGTGGGCCAGGAGAAGCTTGTCGGGCAGGATAATCTTGTGGGGGCAGGATAACCTTGTAGGGCAGGAGAATCTTGTGGACCAGGATAAACTTGTGGGGCAGGATAAACTTGTTAGGCAGGATAATCTTGTGGGCCAGGAGAATCTTGTGGGGCAGGATAATCTTGTAGGCCAGGAGAATCTTGTGGAGCCGCGCGATTTAAATCTTCAGTAACATGTTCAGCCCTTGTGTTCGTTTGCTGATTGGTGTTGCTAATCAACTGTCCTATCTTATCTTTGGTAAAGCCATTGATATGCTTATATATGTCTATTAGTGTCTTTGTGCTAGTTAGTCTACGTGTATTTTATTATATAAACATATATATATATATATATATATATATATAAACCAACACATATATTATTAAGCTATATAAATATAAACTGCAATTTCTCAATGCACATGTTGTTTAAGCTGACAAAAACCATTCTGGCTATGGTTCATACCGATGTTAATGTTTTGGCTTAGTTCAGTGCATCTGTGCTTCTCAATTATGTAAATGTATGGATATCGACATTATGATTATCAACTCAATTATCAACACAGTCGAATAGCCACCAGTAACAAAAGCTGGAAAAGTCATTAGGAAGATCAACAGTAGCACTAACACTTTACATAATTTCCAACATGGCGTGGTACACCACTAGCTGGGCAGTCTCAGTTTCTGAATCATACCAAAACGTGGCCTCGATTCCTCGTATGATATCCCACGAAATTACGGAGCCATTAAAAATCAAAGTAGTCGAATTACTCCAATTCATCACTACGATTGTCAAACTGTCCAATTTCATGAGAGAATCGATACCGCTGTATCTCCCTCCGTGTGATCTCCAATACGTTTATTTGAATGAAAATCGTTGTTGTTGTCTTGTAATCACCGTGACCCAGTTCAGTGACGTGTGCCGTCAAAAGCAACATGCATCGTGTGCATCATTTAGATTAATATGGATAGAGTACATTGATCGTTTGCCGGGAATGGCAGATCTATCGGAGGAAGAAAATATATGTCACGTCTCCACACAATTTGGTTCATATCCATATTTGGAATTTTGAGATACTTGCAAGATTCAACATTCAAGCACTTGTGAAGGGCACTAAAGAAGGCTACATTAGCTGTAGGCATGTAATATAGTTGGGGGACAATTAGTACATACATTTCTTATTATTGTGTAACTGATCGTGAAGATTCAAATTATTTTCGCTATGTTTAATTTACTATTTTGTCAGTGACTTGCGGATTCACGTGGTCGGAAGACGTTAAATAGGGGCCATAGCAGTTCATGCAATAATCTATATCAAATATTCTTGACTATTCGTATTTGTGTGTGTGTGTAAATATTAACTTTACTCACTTGTTGGCGTATGATTTTCTCAAATATTTTATTTCGAATTCCTGCACAAAACGGTTACTGTTGACTGGTGTATTCACAATGATGATATCAGTAAAGTGAATAATATATTTGTTTGTGGTTGTTTGTTGAACATGAAAGGTAATTCGACACCAGAATCCTACAGTACGCTAAAAAATTTAAGACATGTCGTGGATCTCCCAATGTACCGACCATTAAATATACTGTGGAGTGGCAGACTAAAGAAAGTAACTTTCCAGTCTGGGAAAAAAGGAAAATCAGAAATAATGCTACGTTCGTTAAAACAACTATAACACCAATGACATCATACTTTATAAGTCAACTCAGGAAAATAAGACTCTTTCCTAAGCTCATGCAAACTTCCCAACATCAAAGACAGAACAGCAAAGAAAGCAGATAGCACCCACAATCCTGGACATTTGCGTAAACTGATGACTCAGCAAAGGATCCTATAGAAAATGGTGGAGAAGGCTTTGTCGTAAAACTAAAAGTCTAGTCAACAGCAATTGCCACTGTGATATATTATACAATTGTCAATGCCGAAGCTACAGTCCTGAAGCAGACTACCACAAATCTCATAAATTGAAATGAGCGGACAGAAAATCACGTAGTTGTTTTCACATGTCTTTTTCAGCACAAAAATGAGCTGGCAGTCCTGGCAGATTCACTAGAACGCTTAGCTCAGTGCTTCAAAGAAATACCATCAAGTGGATCCAGTCATACCTGCACAATAGAAGAAGAAGAGTAAAAAAAAGTGCTGCTCTACTATAGAGTACCTCGGGGGAAGGGTGGGGGTGTGGATAGGGCGGATAATTTCACCAACATTGTTTCTTGTTTATATTAACGACTTGGTCAAGGACCTCCCAGCTGGAGTGAAAGCTACCTTATATACAGATGATCTAGTACTCTGGTGTGCCGATGATCTAGTACTCTGGTATGCCGATGAACACGCCACTGCAGCAAACCACATAATGCAGGTGGCAGCAGACATGCTGTCGGCATGATCAGAGAAATGGAGTGTCACAATATACACAGACAAGACCTCCACGACGCTTTATTTCCTCTCCTCAAAAGACCAAACAATCAACTTGCGCTTTGGAATGTCCATGATCACGGAAGAAAACTCACCTACCTATCTTGGGATGCGATTTGATAAAAGGCTTAATTGGAATAAGCATATTGGAAATGCAAAAGGGAAAGCACGAAGGAGGCTAGACCGTCTCAGAAAATTAGCAGGCACCAGCTGAGGAGCAATGGATTGAACCCTTAAGAAAGTGTACAATTGAGTAATAACAACTCACATGGAGTTCGGATCCACAACTAGGTCATCAGCTACCAATACTCAACAGTAGTTAATGGACAAGGTGCAAAACCAAGCCCTCAGGCTCATTACAGGAGCCTTGAAAACTACACCGATTTTAGAGATACAGAAAGTTACTGGATTACAGACACTGTCCGATAGAAGAGCCACACAGAGTCTGATCCAGATGGAAAAGTACAACAGTATGCTACAGCACCCGATGAAATCATGACTTGAATATTTGGCTTTGGGTCGTCTTAAACGAGGTGCTATTTACCACACCCTTGACCGGCAAGAGCAGACTACCATTCTTCGCCTCAGGACTGGGCACAATAGACTGAATAAACTCATGTACAGGCTTCGTCTGTCTGCTTCGCCACTGATTACATGTGGGACAGGCGAACAAAATGCCAAGTATGTTTTGTAGGACTGTCCTCTATATGGTCAGTTAAGGAGGATACACTGGCCAAATGATTTGACACTACAATCGAAGCTGTATGGAAGCTAAAGAATAACTGCAGTCAACGGTCGAGTTCATCGTGGAAATTCACCTGATGATTTAAACATATATCATGTGATCATAAAAAGAAAAACAAAGAAGAAGAAAAGTAATTATCAAGACCACGTTCAGATGAAAATGAAGAAGAAATCCCACCAAACAGAAAATGACGTCTTCCATCAACCTTCCAGATGAGATCAGGAGACCATCTTACGACTAGAACATGGTACAACAGAATCAGACGGCATCTTTGTTATAAATTGAAGATGGCGCTACGTACCTGGGACACAGCGGCTATGACAGAGGAATATCTATTGCAGTCCTACTGCCCATCATGCAATAGTGAGAGTATTACATATCAACAACAAATTTCCTAATATTAAAAAAAAAATATACGGAAGTGTACAGTTGACATTTGCCTTTTTTGAAGTCGGTGAATTCGAAGTCTAAAGACAAGCAAATAAGAAGAATTGCACGAAGATGAACAAAAACAAGAATATGAACAAGAATTAAGCAAAACTGACAACTCCTAGACCATACCCTTCCCCTAAGACAAAACTATAACAACGAAATATCGAATACAAATATTTTATAGCATAAACACTTTCAGCTCTTCAAACCTGAGCAATGGTATCAGTCGTTAACGTCATTTTTTGTCTTGGATAGCACCTGAGTTCACATTGCTATCGACGACCTCTGTAATCATCTATCTACACTCCACAATCTCCCTTTCTCTCAAATGATCAAAGTACAGACTCAGAATTGTCTCTCTGAAATTACTGCATTTCTCCCCCCTATCCCCTCACACCACCAAAACAATCGACCAGACCAGTGTCTGCCTCTGATCTGGCGACCCATTACTCGTACAGTAACCAAGTAGGATAAAAACTGACAAGAAAAGTCAACAATTGTTGTTCTTGCGTACTGACAACAATTGAACAGTTCCATACTTGATGCTGTTGTGCCCAATCTCAATTAACACAATCGTAAACATGCTTACGTTTTACTCATCATTATAACTACAGACATGATCTGAACTGCACACTTGATGCCAGCGTGTATTGCTGTTATCGATCCCCGCGTAGCTCATCTGTCCTGGTCTCTCTACACACACTTTTCATATATGCTGTTCTCTCTACACACACTTTATATATTAGCTGTTCTCTCTACACACACTTTATTCATGCTGTTCTCTCTACACACACTTTATTCATGCTGTTCTCTCTACACACACTTTATTCATGCTGTTCTCTCTACACACACTTTATTCATGCTGTTCTCTCTACACACACTTTATTCATGCTGTTCTCTCTACACACACTTTATTCATGCTGTTCTCTCTACACACACTTTTCATATATGCTGTTCTCTCTACACACACTTTATATATTAGCTGTTCTCTCTACACACACTTTATTCATGCTGTTCTCTCTACACACACTTTATTCATGCTGTTCTCTCTACACACACTTTATTCATGCTGTTCTCTCTACACACACTTTATTCATGCTGTTCTCTCTACACACACTTTATTCATGCTGTTCTCTCTCCATATAATTCATGTATGCTGTTCTTCTCTCTCTCCAAAGAATTCATTTATGCTGTTCTCTCTCTCCAAAAAATTCATATATGCTGTTCTCTCTCTCCATATAATTCATGTATGCTGTTCTTCTCTCTCTCCATATAATTCATGTATGCTGTTCTCTCTCTCCATATAATTCATGTATGCTGTTCTTCTCTCTCTCCATATAATTCATGTATGCTGTTCTCTCTCTCCATATAATTCATGTATGCTGTTCTTCTCTCTCTCCAAAGAATTCGTGTATCCTGTTCTTCCCTCTACACATAATTCATGTATGCTGTTGTCTTCTCTACATATAATTGATGAATGAAGTTCATCCCTCAACACAACTGATAAATGGTGTTATTCCTTCTCCGTATAGATAATGTATGGTGTTGTTTTATCTTCATGTAATGCATGTGCGTGTCGTAGCTATATTAGCTATCAAAAATGCATCCTTGCAGCACTGAAAGAATGACATTTCTGAAAAGATGAAACCTTTCTCTCGGACGCTATAATAAGGGGTCATGAATACGTAGAGATTCAGATTATCCCGGAAGTACACTATGGATAAATGGTGCCGACAATGTCACAGCACTTCGTGAACTTGGCATTTGAATTGGAGGATTCATTGATTTCACTGCAGACGCATAAGGTAAACATAACCAGGGCCGTTTCTACCATTAGTCAAGACTAGGCGGCAGCTTAGGGCGGCAAAAGGGCGGACAAAAATTATAATTCGAAATCAAACAGCGAAAAAATTGAGTAAATTAGGAGAAAAAAAGGAAATGGAGGAAAAATTGTGGTTCTGTTGAATTATTTGAGCGTTACTATTAATTATTGATTTTTATAATCGATCAAGAGCTAGGTTTTGTAGTTCTATTTCAACATATCTAAAAGGTAAGTGCAATTCATGTTTCATATAAAAGAGATAATTCCCTATTAATGTTATATTATACAAGTTGAATACAAGTTCTTTTATATCTAATACAATAATTCTTCTAGCCCGGATGACAGGGGGAGGGAGTGATGGTAGTAAAAGGGAAGGGGGCGGCATTTTTAAATTCTCGTATAAGACGGCAAAACACCAAGATTGACCTAGAAATGGTTCTCAGCATAACATACTGTATGCATATATTATTTGTACATTTGTATGTAAATTGTGTATATACGTATTGTACTTTGAACACCTAGCCCGTCAGATTAGCTGTAGTGGTTTCCTTAAACGAAATAGAGACCGGATTTAAATCCTGGCCGTGGAAACTTCATTCTAGCCGTTTGTAAATAAGTTTATGAAGGACTGAAGGAAGATACGACTGTGGAGGATCACACTTAATTACAAGTTTAAAATGTAGGGAGGAGTAAAATGAAGACTCTACTACTGAATTTCTGACAGATCTTTTTGCTCTGAAGTTGACTTTGACTTTGAATATGTTTATCCTTGTTATCTCGTTTACGTTTTAAAAACATCTCTCCCGCAATCGAACCTTTTTTTATTTCATAGAACTTGAGATAGAAACAGATACATCAATTCTTAAAGTAAATCAGCATTGAGGAATCATTACGTTTGGTAAAAGTGTTTTGTCGAAAAAAGTGTTACACAAATACCTGCGGAATGAAATCGGATCAAGGGCATGTTGAAAGGCAACCATTTGCTATATTCTAGTCTAAGCATATGTGAACATGACTTAGAGTTAGCAAGGGGGATTATTTTTATTCATTCAGCTAGAAGATGGAAAGTTCGACAGATTTGCTAGGATTAGAATAGATTGGATGTCTAAAAAAATGTTAAAATATATATATATATATATACACACACACACACACACACACACACACACACACACACACACACAGAGTTCGACAAATTTCAGGGTGACTCACATAAGAATGGTCAGACTACAGTCATGCAATTTATGTTCACAAACTTAAATTAAGCACTGATTCACTTTTATTGCTACATAATAATGCGTGACAAACCAAAATAGTTCGTATTATATACACAGTATTTACCTATTTCTTCTTAAGAGAAATGCACTGCTGTCAGAGACATGACGTTTGTGCTTGGTAGTTTTAGCAGATATAAATTGTGGTAGTGGAGGTCCATTTATATTCACCATCATAGGCTAGCTTATGTACAATCTATTCGAACCGTAATATCATTAATAATACTGCGAGAGCCGTTATGTAGAAGCGATTTAATACTAATGTTTTTTTTTACTCGTCAAGCAAACATTTTTACTCACCATAGACGAGCAGACGAGCGCTTTTGTCAAGCCTTGTATATATATATATATATATATATATATATATATATATATATATATATATATATATATGTATTATATATATATATATATATATATTTATATATATATATATATATATTTATATATATATATATATAAATAAATAAATATATCAGTACAATGTCCTAAACAGAGAGTCGCTTCTTTCAACTGTCAACCTATCTTGTTAGTTTCACGGCAGATGCACAGTACTGTAGCTTTCCATTACAAGTATGTATATATACACACATACCGCATGAGCACATTATCTATATGTATGTATGTATATGTGTGTGTTTATCCTGCTGTTAGCTATGTACCATAAAAAGTCGTCGATGAAGTGTTAGGACATTCTAAAGCTGTCTTCCACGTAAGGATAGACACTTTTCTATGACTCATCTTACTAAACTAATAGCGGACGTCCGATGTGTTTCTCAACAGAGGGAAACAGTGCATACCACGATGTGGAAAGTAACCAGATCCAGTGTGTCAGTACAAGTTTTCTAGCTACTCGGAACTCGGACAAGATTTCCTTTCAGAGATTCAACAATTTATTTTTAATGTTTATGGCATTAAATATTTATGAACGTTCATGGGCGTGGCTATAGTTTCAGACCGTGGAAGAAACATAAAAGATACGCTGTCGGTATTTCATTGGCTGGTTAACTAACCGACTCCTCGATTAATTAGTGGCGTTACGCCTGGTCTTTGAGCCGTAACGTCTAGGCACAATATAAATATCGGGGCATGACCTGGGTTTATCTGTGCTGGCGCTAATAAACTTCTGAGTTGCAGAACAAGTCATTATGCTTGCGCGATCCACGACTTCAATACATACCAGCATTTCAAAGCTGTAAATTGGTTTCTAACATACTATTATGGATGACATGGCTGGACGCAATATAACTATCATCCCAACTCAAAATAAGCTGAGACCTAGTACAGTGATGTCTTTATCGCCGACATCAATGTCAGTTACATGACAACATTGATCTAGACACTCAACTGGCCACAGACAAATGAGATGGTACACTCTATCTACTTCATAGAAAACGCGACAGAACTGTTTGTGTTGTCCATCCATACCGACATTCGCTGATATCTTTTAATTTTCTTACGAGTGTTTTCTTTTGACTTCTGTCCCACTTATTCTCCTTTAACTTCTATCATTTTATCTTTGCCATTACACAAATCATTATCAACTTTCCCTCGACCGATTCGTCACCATTTTGCTACGTCTTCTCCTTTCACAAAAATCTAGGCTACTGTAATCCATGTATACACTCTGGGCTAATGTGACGAAGCTAGACTACTGCAATCCATGTATCCACTCTGGGCTAATGTGACGAAGCTAGGCTACTGTAATCCATGTATCCACTCTGGGCTAATGTGACGAAGCTAGACTACTGTAATCCATGTATCCACTCAGACGTATAACTTGGGCCCATTGCGAGGAAGCTACTGTAATCCACGTATCCACTCAGACATACATCTTGGGCCATGTGAGAAAGATAAATACTTGCCCTTTATTCGGCAGTGTTTGGTCAGTCCTGAGAATATGCCGATTCGTATTTTTTTAAAAATCTAACTTTCTGAGTCATTCGGCTATCCGTTGAAGATATGATTCGTTTCCTTCTTGTTATGGCTATGGCCTGGCTGGGGGTGTCCAGACCCCTGATATTCCTCCTTCATCACATGTATCGTACCCAGCTATGTAAGGCGTGTAGTACGCCTGTTGTGGTACTAATAACCGTCAACTACTGAAGATTAGATGGCAGGGCACGGTTCCAAATCAAGATGTGTTAGTACGATCGGGCATGTCCATATACACACCATGCTATGTGAGTACAGCTGAGATGGGCCGACCACGTGGTGCGCATGTCGGATATATGTCTACCAAAAGAGCTGCTCTATAGTGAACTCCAAAATGGCAAGAGTGCAATCGGTGAGCTGCAAAAAAGGTAAGAGATCACTTAAGAAATCACTGATCCAGTGCGGTATAAACAACGGTGACTGGGACATAATGCCCAGCAATCGTACAGACTGATGCATCACTATTGCTGATGGTGTTCAGAGACATGAGGCATCAAGAATAGGTGAGGCTATCCAGGCGGGCGATCTGGACATAATGCATTCAATATATTCTACGTATACTCACATATGATCTCTCAACTCAATCGATCTGCGTATACACACGCTCTGAAACATACATCGATCCCTCGGTGTCTACATACGCACATCCGCATCTGGATCTCACCTAGTCGATCTACACACTCGCTTAACTCGTCAGGAAATACCTCGTTCACAAGGTGGCCTGCGTACAACACACATTCAGATTACCTATAGATACAAAATGCCCAACACACACCTATTTGAGCGACCTGCCCCGACTCAAGGGCGAAAGCTGTTTGAGCGATCCTGTTCTATATCTAACATTCGTACAACAGTCTATCAATCATTCTTCTACTAAGTCGGTGAGCTAAACAGACTCCTAGCTAAATTCTCTCTCTCGCTATCATTCTCTCTCCATGGCCAGCCTGCTTGAGCTAAACTTTGTCTAGTATTTTATAATCTCAAGCAGTATCAGAGCTGACCAATAAATATCGGGGGATGGCTCTATTCAGTCATTATTGGAACGAATTACTCTGAACACCTGTCACTCACCCTCCCCCCCCCTACCTAAATCAGAACGCTAGTGGTCAGTTCCTATCTGTACACATTCTTTTCCCCACCCTGTTTTCCTTTGTTGACACGGTGAGTGACCTTGGCGTAGTGTCCAGACGGAGAGTGACCTTGGCACGTATTCAGGTACCTGTGTTCTCAGAGTCGTCGACCACATCACCCCTGCCCTCAACGCTCATGCTCAGGCTGGAACGGTTACATAATGCTGATAGTTTAATGCTGACAGTGAATGTTGACAGAGTGATCCCAATTGATTACGATGTACGAACAACACCAACGGTCAAGTTCCCATTGTGTGAGGTCCTAATTATTGGATGTCTACCACCGTTACAGTTTAGATGCAGGCCAACATCCATAATTATATCTCTCTAAATAGTGTTTTTCTCTGTCATAAAAACGATTTTAACTAGTTCTTTACTATTTGAAGGGCTCATAAAGACTGCTCCAATCACATACACGTGCAGGTTGCCACGGCGGTTCTCTGGCACGCCTGCCGACGTTTTGTGCAAACCGAATAATAAAAGTATTTTACAGTTAACACACAAACCCATTGACGCATAGTAAAGAATATTAGGGGTGGGCTTAAGAAAGAGAACGAGATGTAAGTTAACACAGGTAGACAGAAAAGAAAGATTTACTGAAGTAAGAGAACGAGATATACGTTAACACAGGTAGACAGAACAGAAAGATTTACTGAAGCAAGAGAACGAGATGTAAGGTAAAACATTGGTGAAAAACAAACTAGGAGTACACGTAAATAAGATTACAAGATGACAGATTATACCGACGAAATCAGCAAACTAATAGTAATCTTACAGAAGAATACATGATGACATTTTACGGAGAGGTAACCAACAAACTAGGAGTAGACATATAAGAAAACAAGATGACATTTTACAAGGAGGTAACCAACAAACTAGGAGTATACTTATACAAGAAAACAAGATGACATTTTACAAGGAGGTAACCAACAAACTAGGAGTATACTTATACAAGAAAACAAGATCACATTTTACGGAGAGGTAACCAACAAACCAGAAACACACACATAAACATAACTGGGCGTGGTCGCTACCAAAAATGCGAAGCCAGGTAATTGCTGCCAGACGTTTAAGCTACTGTAATCCCCATACAACAGATGTGGCGACTTTGACTTCTCTGCGGGCCGCTAAAAGATTGGACGCTACGTGAGCAGTGTGAAAAACATATGGAACCATCCGAGTATCATAAATCCCTTCTCGCTTCAGTAAGAGCTTGGATCTATCCCTGCAACTGGCATCCATTAGGAAGTCAGCGCCAATACATGAATGTTTTTGTCGTGGTTGATTCTAGTTTAAATTAATTTGCACGGTTTTTTTTTTTTGGGGGGGGGGGGGGGGGGGGGGGGGGGGGGAGGGTTTGGAAGGCTGAGACACAACCTTTTTTAGTTGGATTTTCGAAATGATTAGAAGAGCTCAGCCGGAATGTTCTTTCTTTCACAGTAGAAAGACATGTGGTACACACAGGATGAGGACTATTGTTTATTGAATGCTTGCGATTCTACATGGATCATAGAGCTGCAAAGGACCATTTCCAGCGAGTCATATTTTGTCCGTTCTCTTGAACTACGACCACGAGGCCCCAGCAAGGCTGGTCTCCGGTTTCATCATTCTTTGTCAGTTGTTTATTCTTCCACCACTCAATTTTATCTTTCTCCGTGGGTTCCAAACCAGAGCATATCTAAATAATATGGTGTAATCTATATTTAATGAGCATGTGTTTTACCATCTCCATTTTCTCTCCCCAAGCTTCATCTGTATTGGTTGTTGTTGCATTCTTGACGACAAAGCTGTGCTTGTTATTAGGAATGGCCAACTAACTCAATGTAACTCACAAAGACACCGGCTGTAAGGGGTTTTCCGTCAATGAGTGCTTCTATGAGCTACAATTATTTTAAATTACTGTTGAAAAACGTGAACCTATTTTCGATTTTTAGAATGTAGTTCATTTTGAGCTTAGAGACTTCAAGTAAAACGTTATTTCTGGAGTTAACATCTGGATTTGTTACCTCTGTCTTTTTTAGTATTAATTTCATGTTTGTGTTAACATATGGATTTGTTCATCCGTCTTTGTTAGTGTTAATTTCATGTTTGTGTTAACATATGCATTTGTTCATCCGTATTTGTTAGTGTTAATTTCATGTTTTTGTTAACATATTTGTTCATCCGTCTTTGTTAGTGTTAATTTCATGTTTGTGTTAACATATGAATTTGTTTACCCGTCTTTGTTAGTGTAATTTCCAGTGTCTGGAAGATAACTTCTGGACCAGGTTTGACTACGATCTCACTTCATATCATCCCCGTCCATATGCGAACATCTGTGATACAGCAATCTGGTCAATAAGGTCGAGACCAACACTATGATCCCTGTAGTGGTGAACCTGCTGAGACTACTTAATCTACACAACGAGGAGGCAAGTTCGATCTTGTCCCTTTTGATTTTAGAAAAACCACAAAAAAACCAGTTGCCATAGACAATTCGTCAAAAGTGTAAACATCATATTCAAAGTAGCTTCGAAAACGGACTAGAAAAACAAGAGTATCGTCTCAAATATGTAAAATTATGCATTTAATTAATTATCTAACCATTAATTTGCATAGATCCTTCAATTGTCCACTTTCTCAAATGTCCATTTCGTCCAGTATGCTCCCGTTGACGCTTGCAAATCGCAAGAGTTCTTTTGATGTTTCTAAAGACCTTTTCCTGGAACCCAGTTGTTTCTGTTCCTGCGGAAGTACTACAATGTTTTTTTTCATCAGCAAAGTGGTTTCCGTTGCAAAAAATAAAAACAGACCCACCGTTTCATCCAAAATTCGGTAAAAGGTAACGAAGAAGGTTTGTGAATGAGGCTGGCAACCGCATCATATAAACATCCTTATTATTGACTTCAAGGCGTCTCATTTGTGACAGAAGGTTAACAAACTCTTCTGTCTATCACCGGGACGCTGGCCCGTATATTTACTATTTGTTTCAAGTCCGAATGATAACTACAAATAACTCTCGCTAAACATATTACTGCAATATTATCTCATTACACTACCACGGGACGTGAATCTCAGGATTAACAAAAGTAAAAGCATGCTTTGAACTATCTTTGTGCAACCCGAAGAGAAGCAGTTTTCCCACCAGTAACGGTGTTCATGAAGATCTCACATTTGTATATAAATGTATATGTATGGAGATTACAGAAAGGGACAAATGGGATGGAAAAGATACACAGTATATAATTATCGATGAGGAAAAAAGGTTAGATACTAGATGCATTGGACACATAATACACACACGTGAAGATGAACGAGAGAAAGTGAGAAAATAGATTGAAAAGACATACAATATATAAAGATAAAAGAAAGTAAGTAAAGAACAAAGTAGATAAGTAGGCCACGCTATATATCAAGATCACAGAGAGGCAGTCTAAACTTAGATGGAAAGCACACATGCTATATATATTAAAACCCCAACAATTTAACCAAACATGCGCATAGTTGGGTGTCAGAAGAGAAAGAAAGAAGTGGCAACGACAAAGATCACGTGGATACGAACAATAACAGAATGAGCTGTGAGATGAGCCAACAAGTGTCTAAGACACCTCAAAGAAGTTATCGATGAAGATTGTCCATTCAATCATATGGTTATGTTATCAACAAGAGAAAGTGAGCGACTTTTCAAAGCTGTATTTGAATTGTATCCACAGCACCAACGTTTTTACATTTAGAAAAAAAGAAGCAACTGAACATTGCTACAGAAGTATATTCTGTAGCGTGCTCCAAGTAATAATAATATTAGTTACCCAACGGAATGAAAAATTGTGATATCACCATACACGTGTAGTTAGATGTGACTACACACAATTGTACGATGCAATCCATTTGAGACATGCTGTGGAGCACACGTGGACAGAGTTAGTAAATGGGCAGACATGCATTCTGTTGTGTCTGTGCACCAGCAATAATTCTCTTCTTATCGATTCGAGCACATTGGGAAGGCAGTGCCCCTGGCTTAGCAGTTCTGAGCAAGCAGCTCCCACAGGCGACATCACTGTGGAATCTATTGCAAAATGCTTATCCTAGGGGGCAGGCATAAGTGGTCGTGATATTTTAAAGAAAATGTAAACTTTACGATGTTACACAGAGTAAGGTCGTATGGCTGGGTCTTTTACTCAGACTAAGGTCGTATGGCTGGATATTTTACTCAGACTAAGGTCGTATGGCTGGCTCTTTTAATCAGACTAAGGTCGTATGGCTGGGTCTTTTACTCAGACTAGGGTCGTATGGCTGGGTTTTTTACTCAGACTAAGGTCGTATGGCTGGGTTTTTTACTCAGACCTAGGACGTATGGCTGGGTCTTTTACTCAGACTAAGGTCGTATGGCTGGGTCTTTTACTCAGACTAAGGTCGTATGGCTGGGTCTTTTACTCAGACTAAGGTCGTATGGCTGGGTCTTAACATATTCGATGCAAATTATTTTTAACGTGGAACTCATTCAAAAAATAAGATCCTATGTGGTTCAAGACAGCGTTATATCCGAGTAAAAAGGCATCTCTTGTTATTGACTACCGGTAGTAATGGAACCCTACATTGTCACTTAAGACCGGTACTAAATCTTTGAACCTAGCCACTTCTCCTCTAAGACGATCCCACACACACCAACTCCACTTCTTGCCCCAACGCTATTGTTTCACTTCCCTGTGAGTGTTCTCCATCTTTGTGAACACCAGAACAGAACCCGACACTGGCGTTCATGAATGATCTCAGTTTTTTTTCTTAAACTGGTGAAGAAGTTGGAAACTTCGCGTTGCCGGAAATCAAACACGTGTGATCTGGAGCCGGGAGGCGGGTTTGTTGGGGTGGGGAAGGCGAACAAGGTAGGACAATATTTATTGAAAGCCCGTAGTTTGTAGAGGCCAGATTTACCGGGATCTGAATAGAGTCAGGAACAGTAGCTCTTTAAAAAAAAAAATTAACGTTTTAATTTTTATGTTCTGACAGTTACACTATAATACTAATGTTCTGACAGTTACACTATAATACTAATGTTCTGACAGTTACACTATAATACTAATGTTCTGACAGTTACACTATAATACTAATGTTCTGACAGTTACACTATAAAACTAATGTTCTGACAGTTACACTATAATACTAATGTTCTGACAGTTACACTATAATACTAATGTTCTGACAGTTACACTATAATACTAATGTTCTGACAGTTACACTATAATATGAATGTTCTGACAGTTACACTATAAAACTAATGTTCTGACAGTTACACTATAAAACTAATGTTCTGACAGTTACACTATAATACTAATATTCTGACAGTTACACTATAATACTAATATTCTGACAGTTACACTATAATACTAATGTTCTGACAGTTACACTATAAAACTAATGTTCTGACAGTTACACTATAATACTAATGTTCTGACAGTTACACTATAATACTAATGTTCTGACAGTTACACTATAATACTAATGTTCTGACAGTTACACTATACTACTAATGTTCTGACAGTTACACTATAAAACTAATGTTCTGACAGTTACACTATAATATGAATGTTCTGACAGTTACACTATAAAACTAATGTTCTGACAGTTACAATAAAATACTAATGTTCTAACAGTTACACTATAAAACTAATGTTCTGACAGTTACACTATAATACTAATGTTCTGACAGTTACACTATAATACTAATTTTCTGACAGTTACACTATAATAATAATGTTCTGACAGTTACACTATAATACTAATTTTCTGACAGGTACGCTATAATAGCAAATGTTCTGACAACAAGAAATAAACGTCTAAGGAAGCATTTGCATTTTTCTGCCGGTTAGAGAACTCTGTAATCTCTTGTGTCAGTCATGGGATGTAGCTTTGCGATTTTCCTCATTTCTTTTATTGGTTGTTTTCTCTATCAAGTTGCCAGTTTGCTCTTCTCCATGCCCTGCAGTTCCAGGTGTCAAAGTATATATCCCATACAGCCTTTGGCTTACTCTAGCCACCTTTTAGGAAACCATCATTCCAGACATTTGCAGTGCGTTTTCATAGCAACAGTTTTTACATGATGAGGTCTCAACTCAATTCCCAACCAATTCCCATATTAGTTACATCTTACGACATGCATGAAAGGGAACAGTGAGTATATTTTGTTTTTATTCGGCTTCCACTCGGATGTAATCCTTCCATGTTCTACATAACTACTTCCCAGCCATTTTAAATCTAGGACCGTTTTAATTTGTATATCGTTCTTTTAGTGTATTACCGGTACCAACATCGGTACTAAAAATATTAGCAGTGATGTCGTGGGAGACAACCAAGGAAGATTGAACATGTGAGCTCTTACCCCATCCTGTAGAATATGTAAGCCACAGTCATGTATGGGGAGACAACCAAGGAAGATTGAACATGAGAGCTCTTACCCCTTCCTGTAGGAACGGTAAGCCACCATTGAGATAACTAAGGAAGGTTGAACAAGAGAGGTCTTACCCCATCCTGTAGAAGCTGTTAGCGACAATGGAACGACTTCTAGACTCCGTGGTGGACTATGAGCAGCAACATGAAGTCAGACTGTAGATGCCTGTGCATTAAGCCAGCTACGTAATCTACGTAATCTACGTAATGTACTAAATGTGACCAGAAAAACTGACTTCTATATTCCATGGTGGAAGACTTTTCACAGCATGGCCGAAAAGGAACGGCTATGTCGAATCATTCTAGGGTTCCGTCGACGAGCTGGACAAGCTCATAGTTTAGTCTTAGTTCTTCCACGTTGGACAAGCTCATAGTTTAGTCTTAGTTCTTCCACGTTGGACAAGCGCATAGTTTAGTCTTATTTCTTCCACGGCTTATGTTGGCGTCCTCTAACTTCCATGAGTCAAAAGGTTCCGCTCCAGCGTATTAAAAAAAATATATTATTGCCTTGATGTCTGAGGGTGTGGCCAATCTATATCGACTTTCTCTCCTAAACCTCCAGTTGTGTCTGTTTATGGCATTTTCTGCGCCGTAATGTTGGGGTTGTTATTACATCTGGTCATGTCATGGTAAGTATCTGACAAATAAAGATATTATTGGAGATTGACTTCCTGGATGTGATACGGATACTTGCAGCTCCATGCAATTCCTCACAATCATGTGCTTGGTTTCCGTACTCTTCTTTTACTCAAACTGCTTTAAAATTGTGTCTTCTTTATCCTTAATTGTTTTCTTCTATTTACCTTTACTTTCTGTTTATGCCTACCCGTATCGTTACAGTTTTGATGCTAGTCTCAGAGTGACATATCATTCTATCCAGTTATACGCAATTCTTCTGGCATTTTTTGCCTTCACATTTTTTCAACAGCATTTCGTTTATTATCTCTAGTTTGTTAAATGATTTTTTTTCTCTATATATCAAGACATCTGTATTGAAAGTCTGCTCCCCTTTTGTCTAATCCAGCCCTAATGTAAAACTTCTACATATTACATATATCAAACACATGCCGACATCCCAACACGTAAAGGCAACATATTAGCAATCCACAGGCTTTACAACTTTCCACACACAGTCACATCTTCTTGTATAAAGACAAGAGACAGGCTAGTATATGTTCGTTTACGATGACAGTAAACCTACAATAATGCTAACAAACAATTGCTCTTTCATCTGCGCGATATCAACTTTTTCTTTTGACTCGAGAACGAACGAAAACTCACTGAGCTAACAAAGACATTTAGAGATCAGTATTGCTATCTTCTACAAATGTTTTCAGACGTTCTAACATGCTTATTTATGTATCTACTAATTTACCTTTCTTGTGTGTTTCTTCAAATAAATTCTTAGATTGTTGTTAGACAACTTGTCTTGGTATCTTCTGTTGTAAGTTTATTTGAAACTTTCCTTCAAACTCGTTCACTCGTTTCCCTATTGATCAATTGTTAAATCTATCTATCTATCTATCTATCTATCTATCTATCTATCTATCTATCTATCTATCTATCTATCTATCTATCTATCTATCTATCTATCTATCTATCTATCTATCTAATCTAATCTAATCTAATCTAATCTAATCTAATCTAATCTAATCTAATCTAGTCTAGTCTAGTCTAGTCTAGTCTAGTCTAGTCTAGTCTAGTCTAGTCTAGTCTAGTCTAGTCTAGTCTAGTCTAGTCTAGTCTAGTCTAGTCTAGTCTAGTCTAGTCTAGTCTAGTCTAGTCTAGTCTAGTCTAGTCTAGTCTAGTCTAGTCTAGTCTAGTCTAGTCTAGTCTAGTCTAGTCTAGTCTAGCCTAGCCTAGCCTAGCCTAGCCTAGCCTAGCCTAGCCTAGCCTAGCCTAGCCTAGCCTAGCCTAGCCTAGCCTAGCCTAGCCTAGCCTAGCCTAGCCCTGCCCTGCCCTGCCCTGCCCTGCCCTGCCCTGCCCTGCCCTGCCCTGCCCTGCCCTGCCCTGCCCTGCCCTGCCCTGCCCTGCCCTGCCCTGCCCTGCCCTGCCCTGCCCTGCCCTGCCCTGCCCTGCCCTGCCCTGCCCTGCCCTGCCCTGCCCTGCCCTGCCCTGCCCTGCCCTGCCCTGCCCTGTCTTGTCTTGTCTTGTCTTGTCTTGTCTTGTCTTGTCTTGCCCTGTCTTGCCCTGTCTTGCCCTGTCTTGTCTTGTCTTGTCTTGTCTTGTCTTGTCTTGTCTTGTCCTGTCTTGCCCTGTCTTGCCCTGTCTTGCCCTGTCTTGCCCTGTCTTGTCTTGTCTTGTCTTGTCTTGTCTTGTCTTGTCTTGTCTTGTCTTGTCTTGTCTTGTCTTGTCTTGTCTTGTCTTGTCTTGTCTTGTCTTGTCTTGTCTTGTCTTGTCTTGTCTTGTCTTGTCTTGTCTTGTCTTGTCTTGTCTTGTCTTGTCTTGTCTTGTCTTGTCTTGTCTTGTCTTGTCTTGTCTTGTCTTGTCTTGTCTTGTCTTGTCTTGTCTTGTCTTGTCTTGTCTTGTCTTGTCTTGTCTTGTCTTGTCTTGTCTTGTCTTGTCTTGTCTTGTCTTGTCTTGTCTTGTCTTGTCTTGTCTTGTCTTGTCTTGTCTTGTCTTGTCTTGTCTTGTCTTGTCTTGTCTTGTCTTGTCTTGTCTTGTCTTGTCTTGTCTTGTCTTGTCTTGTCTTGTCTTGTCTTGTCTTGTCTTGTCTTGTCTTGTCTTGTCTTGTCTTGTCTTGTCTTGTCTTGTCTTGTCTTGTCTTGTCTTGTCTTGTCTTGTCTTGTCTTGTCTTGTCTTGTCTTGTCTTGTCTTGTCTTGTCTTGTCTTGTCTTGTCTTGTCTTGTCTTGTCTTGTCTTGTCTTGTCTTGTCTTGTCTTGTCTTGTCTTGTCTTGTCTTGTCTTGTCTTGTCTTGTCTTGTCTTGTCTTGTCTTGTCTTGTCTTGTCTTGTCTTGTCTTGTCTTGTCTTGTCTTGTCTTGTCTTGTCTTGTCTTGTCTTGTCTTGTCTTGTCTTGTCTTGTCTTGTCTTGTCTTGTCTTGTCTTGTCTTGTCTTGTCTTGTCTTGTCTTGTCTTGTCTTGTCTTGTCTTGTCTTGTCTTGTCTTGTCTTGTCTTGTCTTGTCTTGTCTTGTCTTGTCTTGTCTTGTCTTGTCTTGTCTTGTCTTGTCTTGTCTTGTCTTGTCTTGTCTTGTCTTGTCTTGTCTTGTCTTGTCTTGTCTTGTCTTGTCTTGTCTTGTCTTGTCTTGTCTTGTCTTGTCTTGTCTTGTCTTGTCTTGTCTTGTCTTGTCTTGTCTTGTCTTGTCTTGTCTTGTCTTGTCTTGTCTTGTCTTGTCTTGTCTTGTCTTGTCTTGTCTTGTCTTGTCTTGTCTTGTCTTGTCTTGTCTTGTCTTGTCTTGTCTTGTCTTGTCTTGTCTTGTCTTGTCTTGTCTTGTCTTGTCTTGTCTTGTCTTGTCTTGTCTTGTCTTGTCTTGTCTTGTCTTGTCTTGTCTTGTCTTGTCTTGTCTTGTCTTGTCTTGTCTTGTCTTGTCTTGTCTTGTCTTGTCTTGTCTTGTCTTGTCTTGTCTTGTCTTGTCTTGTCTTGTCTTGTCTTGTCTTGTCTTGTCTTGTCTTGTCTTGTCTTGTCTTGTCTTGTCTTGTCTTGTCTTGTCTTGTCTTGTCTTGTCTTGTCTTGTCTTGTCTTGTCTTGTCTTGTCTTGTCTTGTCTTGTCTTGTCTTGTCTTGTCTTGTCTTGTCTTGTCTTGTCTTGTCTTGTCTTGTCTTGTCTTGTCTTGTCTTGTCTTGTCTTGTCTTGTCTTGTCTTGTCTTGTCTTGTCTTGTCTTGTCTTGTCTTGTCTTGTCTTGTCTTGTCTTGTCTTGTCTTGTCTTGTCTTGTCTTGTCTTGTCTTGTCTTGTCTTGTCTTGTCTTGTCTTGTCTTGTCTTGTCTTGTCTTGTCTTGTCTTGTCTTGTCTTGTCTTGTCTTGTCTTGTCTTGTCTTGTCTTGTCTTGTCTTGTCTTGTCTTGTCTTGTCTTGTCTTGTCTTGTCTTGTCTTGTCTTGTCTTGTCTTGTCTTGTCTTGTCTTGTCTTGTCTTGTCTTGTCTTGTCTTGTCTTGTCTTGTCTTGTCTTGTCTTGTCTTGTCTTGTCTTGTCTTGTCTTGTCTTGTCTTGTCTTGTCTTGTCTTGTCTTGTCTTGTCTTGTCTTGTCTTGTCTTGTCTTGTCTTGTCTTGTCTTGTCTTGTCTTGTCTTGTCTTGTCTTGTCTTGTCTTGTCTTGTCTTGTCTTGTCTTGTCTTGTCTTGTCTTGTCTTGTCTTGTCTTGTCTTGTCTTGTCTTGTCTTGTCTTGTCTTGTCTTGTCTTGTCTTGTCTTGTCTTGTCTTGTCTTGTCTTGTCTTGTCTTGTCTTGTCTTGTCTTGTCTTGTCTTGTCTTGTCTTGTCTTGTCTTGTCTTGTCTTGTCTTGTCTTGTCTTGTCTTGTCTTGTCTTGTCTTGTCTTGTCTTGTCTTGTCTTGTCTTGTCTTGTCTTGTCTTGTCTTGTCTTGTCTTGTCTTGTCTTGTCTTGTCTTGTCTTGTCTTGTCTTGTCTTGTCTTGTCTTGTCTTGTCTTGTCTTGTCTTGTCTTGTCTTGTCTTGTCTTGTCTTGTCTTGTCTTGTCTTGTCTTGTCTTGTCTTGTCTTGTCTTGTCTTGTCTTGTCTTGTCTTGTCTTGTCTTGTCTTGTCTTGTCTTGTCTTGTCTTGTCTTGTCTTGTCTTGTCTTGTCTTGTCTTGTCTTGTCTTGTCTTGTCTTGTCTTGTCTTGTCTTGTCTTGTCTTGTCTTGTCTTGTCTTGTCTTGTCTTGTCTTGTCTTGTCTTGTCTTGTCTTGTCTTGTCTTGTCTTGTCTTGTCTTGTCTTGTCTTGTCTTGTCTTGTCTTGTCTTGTCTTGTCTTGTCTTGTCTTGTCTTGTCTTGTCTTGTCTTGTCTTGTCTTGTCTTGTCTTGTCTTGTCTTGTCTTGTCTTGTCTTGTCTTGTCTTGTCTTGTCTTGTCTTGTCTTGTCTTGTCTTGTCTTGTCTTGTCTTGTCTTGTCTTGTCTTGTCTAACCTAACCTAACCTAACCTAACCTAACCTAACCTAACCTAACCTAACCTAACCTAACCTAACCTAACCTAACCTAACCTAACCTAACCTAACCTAACCTAACCTAACCTAACCTAACCTAACCTAACCTAACCTAACCTAACCTAACCTAACCTAACCTAACCTAACCTAACCTAACCTAACCTAACCTAACCTAACCTAACCTAACCTAACCTAACCTAACCTAACCTAACCTAACCTAACCTAACCTAACCTAACCTAACCTAACCTAACCTAACCTAACCTAACCTAACCTAACCTAACCTAACCTAACCTAACCTAACCTAACCTAACCTAACCTAACCTAACCTAACCTAACCTAACCTAACCTAACCTAACCTAACCTAACCTAACCTAACCTAACCTAACCTAACCTAACCTAACCTAACCTAACCTAACCTAACCTAACCTAACCTAACCTAACCTAACCTAACCTAACCTAACCTAACCTAACCTAACCTAACCTAACCTAACCTAACCTAACCTAACCTAACCTAACCTAACCTAACCTAACCTAACCTAACCTAACCTAACCTAACCTAACCTAACCTAACCTAACCTAACCTAACCTAACCTAACCTAACCTAACCTAACCTAACCTAACCTAACCTAACCTAACCTAACCTAACCTAACCTAACCTAACCTAACCTAACCTAACCTAACCTAACCTAACCTAACCTAACCTAACCTAACCTAACCTAACCTAACCTAACCTAACCTAACCTAACCTAACCTAACCTAACCTAACCTAACCTAACCTAACCTAACCTAACCTAACCTAACCTAACCTAACCTAACCTAACCTAACCTAACCTAACCTAACCTAACCTGTCCGTCCGTCCGTCCGTCCGTCCGTCCGTAATGTAGATAATTGGAAGTTAGTGTGAAATATAATATGATGTTCGTCCAATACATGTGATGAAGACCGCTCTCTCTGTTCAGCCGTGTGCAGTTCTTTCTCTTGCTGTGTCTGCTGAAATGGCTGACGCGCGGTCACTTAGATTAAAAGGAGGAAGTAACTGCGCTTTTTTTCAACCTCACTCTCTGGTCCTGAACTACCTTTGGCCAGTGGCAAGATTTTATGGAGACGACTGGAGATAGCACATGATGCAGATTTTTCATCAGTGTTTATTCTCGAAGACTTTCCCGTAAACAGTTTTCCCGCAAGGCATCGGGTGGGGGGGGGGGGGGTGCGAATGCGGGGTGTCATCTATCGTTCTGTGCCGCTCTTTCCAATAACCGCAATAGGGCGTAATGGCATCACTCAGCGTGTGAGTGATGTATTGGCATCTCTCCCTGGACTGTTTTAGTCCATTATAGTCGTGTTTCAAATGCCTGGTCACACCAACACCGACGCTGTCTGCAGCTAGGGCAAAGGGCGCCAATCTGGTGAAGTTCAGGCGTGTTCAGCCGTGTGAACTAGAATGTGAAAATACAACACAGGTTTAAGCGTAGTGTTAATTCTATAGCCGATGTCCAGGCCAGAGTAATCAAAGGGAGAAAACAACTTTTCAAAAAAACGAACGATTAGCCAGTCGTAGTGGAACACGACACGTTTCCGTGAAAACAAGTGTAAGTCGTCGACTAGTGTGAATTCCAGGCAATTACGTGGCCTGGCGGCATCAATAATGAACTAAAACACCAGAGCAATGTAGACCCTCAACCGGTGGGGCGCCATCTTTGCCGCTCTTATATAATTTAACCACTATATATATCTATGATGTCTACAGACGCAGGGATAGATTTCATAAAAGGCACGTATGGCCGGCGTCCACATTATGGAACCAGCTCATGTAGGAGGCTTTAGACACAACTTATCAGAACACTTGCCAGTGATATTGGAAATAGCCTGTTTATGTCTTCTGGCACGAGTTTATCAAGGTGCATCATTATTAGCCTTCTTTGTAATTTATTAAATGTTTTACACCCTTTTGTTTTTTTCCAGAATTTAATTATTTGTTTGCTCGCCGTAAATCATTGTTTTCCATATGCCACAAATGGTTATTTAACGCATACGAACATTCTTTCCCGTTTATATTGACAATAATGATTTGTTACACCAAATACATGTCTTTTTATGGAGGACTGTTATTACCAGGCCTATTTTATATTATATTTGTTCGTAGTTACATCTTCAATGTAATACTTGAGTGCCTATGCAATTGTAAGTATGGGATTGTTTTGCAAATATCTCGTTGACTTTGATGATGTGTTTTCTGTAACTATGTATCTCACACGTGTATATTCTTTTGTGTCTTCTTGCTTTTTAAACTGAAGCATTTACTATTTAATTGTTACAACTGATTATTGGAATTGTTGTTGTGGAAACAATCTCACGAGCATACCGACAGTTCTTTGTGTAATGTTTAACGAATATTTCCTATATTTCCTATATGGGTGTGAATAAATGCTCATTGAATATCAAGAACAGATCAGACCATAGTACATACTTATGTTGGTGTTGATTTCTGAAAACCTACGTAGTAGAAGATGATGTCATACGCAATTAATTATATCAGAAACCGCAAAGTTGAAGCACATTTTGTCACGGCGGGAACTCGGCGTGAAGTTATCTGATCATGTCTTTCTTCGCGATGAATATCTGCCTCCTGTCCACGCTAAACTCTCTTTTCTCATAACCTAGTTTACCTTGCACGTCTGGAATTTCACAACAACCATTACAAACGCGTATCAGCTGACGTCGCTGGTGATAATGATTACAAATGTTGTAAAGGTGTCTTACAAACACAAGAAATGCGTGCGCCGCTAAAGATAGACGATTCTATGTGTATGATCCAGCGAGACCAAAGGCCAACAGCAACATATCCGTCATTGAGTTTCCTTCACTTTTGAGACTGGCAAGGGATGTGGTTTAGAGGAATTTTGTTACAAGGAAACTCTGAGGGTGGCATATGAACGTGTGATGTTGAACATATGTGACAGTCCTAGAGAACGAGGCTGATGTCGGTGTGTTGAGAGCTTGACGGGTTGTTATGAAAGAAGAGACCGTTGAATGACTTGTAAAAGTTAGCCCATCTGAATACTCCGTGCGTTTCAGCACTTCTTGCGTTCTGGTTAGGATGTCGACTATTTTGGAGGGGTCCGTACGTAGACGGGCGGGGATCCAGTGACCATTTATTGTGCATGAAAGAAACAAATACACACAGTACTTTCATGCATGTCGCAGTCGGTGACAGATGAAGGCTGTGTATGTGGTTCAAAATAATTGTATGTACAACAAATTATTACAGAAACCATGACATCAAGTGACAAACAAATGATGTGAGCCAGTCGTTTTCTATAAGAGGGTAATGTAGCATTGAAAACTAATGATATAAAAACACGCTTTGTTATAGCCAGAAGGACTCTGTTTTAGTGGCTACACGAAAGAATAACAATACTGGCTTGTATGTCTTGTGATGTACACCATCAAAGTTGTACTTCTCAAAGTCGTATTTCCCCTAGTGGATAACGGTATCACTTACTGGGAAGGAGAGCAGTTAGCCATGCGACTCCCTGTATGTTGTATACAGTGATTAGAGAGGTGTGTGCATGGGACTAGCAGCCTCAAAGTTTTGAAATAGTTGCTAGAAGAAACCTCTACTGCAAGGCAAGACACACAACGTGCTTTGGCAATGCTTCCTAAGGAGACCATATGTAGTTGGTGGCCCAATACTCCGTCTGACGCGAACAACGACAAGAAGAAGAAGAAAGTCTGTATTAGCATATCGTGTATATTCATGTGACTCTGTAGTCCACTTTTATAATGTCTGCTAAATATGGGAATTTCCTTTCGTAACTTCTAACATCCTTTCATCTGCTTGAAACCAGCGTAACATTTGTGCTTTCTCTGTTGATTTCGTAGAGTATCTGAATGGTACACATATATATATATTTATCCTTTCGGTAATGTGTATAATCATGTATAATTCATGGATTTGTTCTCAACCTTGTGTTATCTCTAAAGTCACAATGTCACGTCACTTGAATTACAGACCATATGATACTACTTTGTGGGCCTTCAGTAGTCTGTGGACATCTTGTGATCTGCAGGACGCTCGTGTGCTAGACTGCTGGGTTCAAATAACGTCGAATGATACTGCCAATCACGCCACCTTCTGGCGCTATTCAGTTTTGTCTTTTCTGCTAATCAAGACCAGATTGTATCAGCATAGACTGACTATACACTCCTCGTTAATAGGTTTATCATATCTCCTAGAGTCCCCAATTGATGACTTGCTAGTTATTTTTTTTTACAATTTTGAACCCAGGAAAAGTTTATGATTCGCTCTTTGATTCCTGTACCATATATGGGGCAATGGTACTTTAAAACCCAAAAGACTACTCTTCACTCATCATGTGTTGGAGTCTATATGAATGGCAGGTTGAGCAGTACAGCGAGTTAGGGAATCGTTCTTGTTATATGGTTAGGTTAGATCAAACCGATGATCCATTTCTTAAGACAACGTCTCTGAGAGAAGAATAACGTCACGTCAGCTGAACTAATCAGATCCCAGCCCATTTCTTAGTAAAGCTAATGTAAAACCAGTGTAAAATATAATCTTCACTTCTATTGCTGCATATTTCATGAATGAATACCAACATTTAAAGTCTTGGCAGAGGTTCGCCAACGGCAGGAATCACTGCCAACGGTAATCACGCCAAAACCCAACAAAGACTTTATTTACCCGGGTAGCAGACAGACTTTTGACGCACGTAGTAACTCACACATTAATCGGAGAATCAGCTTTGCAGCGACATGACATCAATGTCGCAGCACAGATTGTGGACCATGCAGATGCTCTCCTGATAACCAAACTACGTCTCCATAAATCGTGTGTCATTATAATTCTTTTGTTGTATGGCTCCAAAACCTAGACGGTGCTACAGTTTTACAGGGACAAAAGAAACGGCTTGAGGTCTTCCACACGCGAACCAACAACGCATCCTTGGTGGCCATTATTAAGACCAGGTCGCCACCACTAAGATCGTCAGACATACATAACTGGAGAGCTGTCTTCAATCCTGGATCAACACCACATGCATTTCTTCAGCCAGGTGACTCCTCTCTCTCAAGGCCCGGCGTCTTCTATATCTATCCATGAAACTTAGTGGTGGGAAAACACTGTACCCATGATTGAGTCGTCCCCGGGCCCGCCCATACAACATCTGGATGAGAAGCATCGCCTCCACTCCATCAGTCCTGTATGGGGGAGAGCCTCTGCTTGCAACATGGACGCTTGGCGCTACTTCCCACTTTGCCAAGTCGAAATTGCTTGACGACTCCTGTAAACAGGCTGACAACAAGGTGAAGACGTGTCTGTCTGTGCGTGCGTGGGTGGGTTTTTTGGTTGTTTGTGTATATATATATATTTATAGTTATTTCCATTTGAAAATTTCCAATAGTGCGATGCGTTGTAGTGTATTTCGCGCCTTATAGCCCAAGTGGATCCAACTTGAGCTCTCACATTTTATAAATGGATTCACATGCCATAGCGGTACGACATAGCGGGCTCATGAATCCCAACAAA